>OX421495.1:43371559-43906559 GCA_949126835.1 Anisus vortex | reverse complement strand
CACGACTTAAAACGGAGCCATTAATCCATACGACATAAATCAGAACATTCAATCCACACGACGTAAAACGGAGCCATCAATCCACACGGTGAATAGTGCGACATTTTTTTTTACCTGGTAGCAGATTTTGTTGATGCGCATTGAGGTGGCGCATTCCGAGTTTTGGTAAGCCCTTGACACCTCCATTAGACACGGCGATACCAACGCCAGCACGAGACAGCACCTCTGTAGAGTTGACAGTTCCATTCTGCTTGCAATAAGAAATATCAAACAAATATTATTTCATTTTTTTTAAAATAGATATTTATAAAAATATTTAGTATATATTTATGCCAAGATATTTATAGTAGTAAAGTACCCTTCGGATCAAACTGATCATAGGGCTGGTGAAGCAGCGTTCACCAGTTTTCTGTGGCCACGGCATACTAGGGGGGGTGTGGCCAGCAAAATGCCCAGTCGCCTGTACTTTACCCCAACTAATGTCAGGTATCCAGGGACACCCCTCAAGTCCCGGGGAAAAAACAACTAGCCTGCACCAGGATTCCAACCCAGAACCTTCGGATCGCCAGTCGAACGCGCTGCCGTTCGGTCACTGTGCGCAATCAAGATATTTATCACCAACCTACAATTATGTTCAAGTCCCTAGTGGGGTCCTTTTAGGGAAAGTAATATTGAGTGGGGCATTTAATTGACCACATAATCTCGTTGTAAGTTATGGTCAGTGAAACTATTAAGATCTGTTTCTTGTTGCTCTTTGCCTACACTATGTTATTTGTAGCAATTTTTTGTAGTTCTTAGATATCAGTATAGACATAGAAATTTGCTAAATGACAGTTTTTTCCGCCGCTTAGATGTATAAATGAACTGACGCTTATATCTATAGATGAACTGACGCTTATATCTATAGATGAACTGACGCTTATATCTATAGATGAACTGACGCTTATATCTATAGATGAACTGACGCTTATATCTATAGATGAACTGACGCTTATATCTATAGATGAACTGACGCTAATATCTATAGATGAACTGACGCTTATATCTATAGATGAACTGACGCTAATATCTATAGATGAACTGACGCTTATATCTATAGATGAACTGACGTTGGCTTTTTTTAAGACGTGTGTTTAAAGAAATCAGACCAGTATGCAAACTTTTATACAAATAGACAATCAGATACAGAATGTTAAGTCTTCTGTAGAAATAGAGATAGAGAGAATTCTGTGTAGTCTTATGGCGTTCTACAGAAGACGATATTCATATAGACCAGGGATCTCAAACTCGTATGATGGTATGTGCCATGTTATCACTTAAGAGATGTGTCAAGGGTCGCACTCCCCCCCCCCCCCCAACTTCAACAACCCGACCCTAGTAAACAAAAAACACTTTATACATCTTAACTCATTTTACTACTTATCACTAATAATAGGTAGGCCTACTTATATAAAATTAACAATAAAATTTGATGTGTATCAGTACTAGCTGTCTGAATTTCACGAATAGTAGCTTACATTTTTGTAAGCTTATTGGCGGGCCACAAAAATCCACTTGGTGGGCCGCATGCGGCCCGCGGGCCGCGTGTATGAGACCCCTGATGTGGACTATAGACAAATAGACACATTTCCTTGGAGTTGAGTAAAACAGTAGTACGAATCTCTAGAAACATAGATATAATTTAGTTCAACTGATAGAATTTATGTAGCGCTATACAGACAATTAGATAGACAGACCATTATATGACCTAATCAGACACTATAGGTAGCCTATGTTATGTAAAATACGAAAATAAGCAACCACCATTCAAGCTTTAGCGTGAGAACTTATCAATAGCCTTAAAGCTTCATAAAAAAAGGTAACACTGAAAGTGAAAGGTCAAGGGTTGCAAAGGTCGTGGCACACGCAGTTTACAGAATGAACTAATTGGTCCATTCACGCCAAACAGCAGGGAAGGGGGAAGGGTTGCTTAGATAAATATGCCATCTGTCAAGAGAACTCAATGTGTACTTTCACTTGTTGCCTCAGACCACGTGCTTTTCGCTATTGCTAAAACAAGGGACACAGCTGCGAGACACACGTTCTGCTATTGAACAGGGCAATACAGCCTCGTTTTCGCTTCAATTTGGCGGGAACGAGGCCTGGGCTAGCTAGAGATAATAAGAAACAGCGCGATACGCTTTTTCCCACGCGTGGTAAACGAGATCACGCCGAGGGCCTGATCTGGTTACGGAACATTTCCGGAACTACACGTGTTTACACAAAGAAACGAAACAAATTATTTAGTGTTCGTATATAAGGCCACTAGTCTAGTTGTCTACTATATTATTAAAGTGTTTGGGTTATCAGAATTTAAAGCCTTATAACTAAGTGCTAAAAAAAACTTGATATAGAAACCAAGAATTTAACACTATAAATTTGTTAGTACGGTAATTAATGGCAGATATTTGGATTTTAAATATGAACGAGATAATTCTGACAATAAAATAAAGGCCTTCTACATAACTGTCATTGGCGCAGGCCATGCTGGTTACATGTAACAAGAACATACAATTAAATTCTAACATTAATACATAATACAACAATACAATATGCATCTTCTGTATAGAACCTGCCATCTAAAATATATAATATAGGTCTATATAGATATATATAGATCTGTATATATAGAATACTAGAACAAATTCAGAAAATAACTGTGATACAAAAGCCGTATAACCGAATATAACCGTATATAACCGTAATATAATCCTGATCATTCGAAAACAAAAAAAAGGCTACTTCGTTCGTTTAAACTATAATTAAATTATTAAAAGTTAAACCATAACACATAAACCATAAAACAGCCTTAGACTAAAACTGTGAAAGGGATTGTAACAAATAGTTAAAATATAAACACTCTATCCTACCTTCTAATTACGAAAAGATTTCTAATATCAGAAGCAAAGGCTTACTACCACTGCTAGCTACTTTTTTGAAGAAAGAAATAAACAACTACGTCAACGCTAACACTAACAAGCGACTTTTCTTGGATACCCTAAGCCTTTATATATCCGCCTCGCAGACCGGTACGGACTGGAACTTGGAAGGGACGTCACGGAAGACCGGCCCGGGGTCCATCCGATTTCCTTTTCATTTGCATGCAAAGGGGGGGGGGGGGTTAGATTATCTCCCTCCTGCATCGTTGACTAACAGTGGAGGGGAGGGGAAAAAAGGGCGGGGGGTAGCTTGGGCGGGGGGTTAATGATGAATGGTCATTCTTCCTGTGATTGTCACGTGGGTAGGGGCCATGGCCCTTGCATGTCGCTGTGACATTTCTTTGTTCTCGTGCGTGCGTGTGTGTGTGCTGAGATCAAGCAAGGCCTCCGCCCCCCCCCCCCCTCTCTCCACACACAGTAATAAAAAAAAACGATTTTGGTCAAAAACAAACTTTCACTGACCTGTATTATAATGAGCCGGGCAATGAGCCCTCCGTTTAATTTCTTAATTCTACTGCCATTATTTAACATTGTATTATTATGTAGGCCTATGCACTAAGTGGCAAATTAATATATTCTAGATTCCCCCATAGTTGTTCAATACTGAAGGCGAGCCTTAAAAATGTTTGTTGGCTATTTATAAATTGAGTTCGATGAAAAACAAAATCTGAAACAATAAACTAGAAAGCGGTGGCCTAGCGAAAACGCACTGGAATGACTTACCGAATGTGCTTTGTCAAATTCTAAATTAGGGTAGACCACAATAACAATCTTGACTTACCGAATGTGTTTTGTCAAATTCTAAATTAGGGTATAACACAATAACAATCTTGACATACCGAATGTGTTTTGTCAAATTTTAAATTAGGGTATAACACAATAACAATCTTGACTTACCGAATGTGTTTTGTCAAATTCTAAATTAGGGTATAACACAATAACAATCTTGACATACCGAATGTGTTTTGTCAAATTCTAAATTAGGGTATAACACAATAACAATCTTGACTTATCGAATGTGTTTTGTCAAATTCTAAATTAGGGTATAAAAAATAACAATCTTGACTTACCGAATGTGTTTTGTCAAATTCTAAATTAGGGTATAACACAATAACAATCTTGACTTACCGAATGTGTTTTGTCAAATTCTAAATTAGGGTATAACACAATAACAATCTTGACATACCGAATGTGTTTTGTCAAATTTTAAATTAGGGTATAACACAATAACAATCTTCACTTACCGAATGTTTTGTCAAATTCTAAATTAGGGTGTAACACAATAACAATCTTTTCAATGCACGGTGGCCGAACGACAGCGCGTTCGAATGGCGATCCGAAAGTTCTGGGTTTAAATCCTGGTACAGGCTAAGGATAAAAACACTTTCCTTTTTCCTTATGCGAGAAAAAATCCATATAAGTACTCTTTCTTCCAGAGTGGAATTTGGGCATGGAATCGGTTGCCTGAACGAAACAGGAAAACCAGTAACTTAACATAACTCAAGAACAGAACGGTAGAGATCACCCCGGCCTAAATCTGGTAAAGCAGATGTGGCTTTGGGCTCTGTTCTGGCCACACTATCCCCCCTTTAAGTTTCGGCAGTGGATAGTAAAACTGGTATAAACTCTCCTGCTCTGTTCATCTGAAGATTTAGTCAAATAGGATTTGCAACAATAATGGGTTATTGCATGGCTGATATTTCATTACTGCGCTGATGTGTTTGAACACATTTGAATTTAATATGTGATTACATACATTTTTAACTATATATATATAGTGTACGGAGACGTGCTGTTTGAGCAACCAGAATAACAACTTGTGGCACTTCACTAAACGTGCAATGCGGATTTCATCTTTATTACATTATTTCTGTAATCGGGAAATGAATGAAATTTCTTTTCAGGGAATTTTAACACTTACAGTCCTGGGCGCGTATATAGCGGAACTGAAGGCAGCATAAATAGAAGTAGGTCGGTACGGGAAGGGTTAAGAAAAAATATGTGGGTCGCTATTAAATTAACTGTATATTTTGCGGTTTTAACTATATGTATAAAGATAAAACATAAGTAGACGGAGTGGAAGTACTTAGTATGAGCACTTGTAAAACGGCTTTTATGCACGATCTAAAAATCGACAGTTCTCTGCAGGGCCGTATATAGGATTGTGGGAGGCCCTGTTCCCAAATTTATGTGGTTGCCAGTTGCCACTCGTCGTCCCCCCCCCCTTCTGCCTTCCACATTCCTCAGAAAAGGACCGTTATTTCATGTTACATTCTGTAAATTCATAAATTGTGTGTTGCATTTAGCTTGGTTGGACTGAAGCGCTTTAAATTTTAGGGAAATAAATGAATCTTATTTTACATTTTCAACGAAATAATGGGGATGTCACTAAAACATTTATTTTTGGGATGCGTGGGGGCCCCTTTTGTGTGGGGGCCCCTGTTCCAATGGAACATGTGGAACATGCCTAAATACGCCACTGGTTTCCTGTGATGTTAAAACACTTAGGGGAGAAAGCGCAGAGCTAAAGATATAGTAAAGTATCCCGTAACACCAAATTGATCCATAGGGCCGGTGAAGCAGCGTTCACCAGTTTCTGTGGCCACGGCATACTAGGTGTGGCCAGCACTATGCACAGTCGCTTTTATTTTACCCCAACTAAGGTCAGGTACCCATCAGATCTGCATAGACTCAGGAACACCCTTCAGACCCGGCACCAGGATTCGAACCCAGGACCTTCGGTACGCCAACCTTACGCGCTGTCCCCACCGTGCCCCTAGATATAGGCCTAGCGCTTATTTGGATAAAACACAAGAAAAACTAAGACCCGATTTGGTAACGTCATTTAGCGTTAGCCTGCATGACCACAAATAGCTTTTCTTTTAGATAATTGTATCCGCGTTCTTGCATTTAAAAAATGGCGCTATGCATGTTTTTGTTGCTCAATGTTAAGTGCGCCTTGAGCTTACATTATGTTTGTTGGCAGCGGCGTATAATAAATAAATGTATAATTAAACTTATTTATTATTATTGTAAATAAATATAATGTTTTGCCCATAGCCGGAATTAACTATACGCTAACTCGGCTGAAGAAGAGAAGTCGTTCTGTGCTGGGGGCTGGGAAGTAGAGGGCTTTTGTAGTACGCGGGGACTTGTGAGAATAATTATAATGTGCGTGGGCCGAGAGCCGTAAGTGTAGGCCGTAGGCTATAAGCCGTACCAAAACGTTTGTCTTCTACCTCTAATGATGTTCGCCTTCGCATTATTGTTATAAACCATAGGTTCTCAACCTTTTTCGGCTCACCGCCCCCTTTTACATTTTTTTACCGCTCACCGCCCCCCAACTTAATTTTAGCGGAAAAATTTGTTAATTAAAGGGAGATAATTAACCCTTTTCATTTGAGGTAATATTTCAATTTGTTTCTCTTTTATAAAAAACTGAATGGCTTGCATTTATAACTTTGAAATGATATGATAGAACTGTAAAAATTATTTAAAAATTGTATAAATATTATATGACTAAAGAATTAATATGAATATTTTCAAGCAATTTAATAACTACCCAGTTTGTATAATTACTACGTATCTATACCGCTCAGCTATTGTGGTTACCTCTTTACAAAAAATTCAAACGCATTAAAGGACATCTCGGTAAAACGAGTAAAATTAGTAATATTCGCCGATGTTAAGGCGACAGTCCGGTGAATCAACCCTAAGACGAGACGGCCGCATAACATATTTGCCAAGTACTAACCCCTACTTCGTCGAAAAGTCATTGCAATTCTTATTTGTTCGATAATATGTATGCCTACTGTTGGGGGATATCAGGTATTTAGTAGCACTTGCGTTTACATCATATTTCATCCAAAAACTAATCGATTCAAATAGCTGAGGTGTTGAAATTATAGCAGGTACGTATGTACCGCCCACTTGCCCTTCATCGCCCCCCAATCGCCCCCGGGAATGTTATCGCCCCCCTAAAGCTTCTCATCGCCCCCTGGGGGGCGATATCGCCCCCGTTGAGAACCTATGTTATAAACTGTTGTTGTTATGACACAAACAGTGGTACCGTACGTGGATCACATATGCTGTTAAGAGAACGATCTGGACAAGAGTGTTTCGCGGACGGTAGGCCTACTCATCTTTGTGTTCAAAAGAGCGATATGGTCAGACCAAAAATGAGGAGAATAGATGCAGACGACAGATCTAAAGGAAACCAAACTCTTTTAACCCTTACAGTCCCGGGCGCGTATATAGCGGATCTGAAGGCAGCATAGATAGAAGTAGGTCGGTACGGGATGGGTTAACTGATGCGGACAATCTGGACATGCCTCACTTCTCCAACGAGTTTGCCTCTTCTATAGACAACCGTGATTAGCCGCAACGCACGTGACTGACGGAACATTCCAGACGTTGTACTATATCCCCACAACAAAAGCTATTTACTTACTTCTGATACTTTCTACTTCTGCTACGGATGTCTGCGTCACACACTTCTTTTTGGACTAGACTTCTAATATGTTTTTTCCGTCTTAATAAGACAGTGGACTAACGCCATTTGTGTTTTGAATTATGTGACTGCTCTAAATATCAAATTGTCGCAATATCCCATCTAAATAATCTGTATCATGGGTGGATGTTTGTTGAGTTCAAAAGTAAAGTAAAGTACCCGTCGGACCGAAATGATCCATAGGTCCTCTGAAGCAGCGTTCACCAGTTTCTGTGGCCACGGCATACTAGGTGATTGTGTGCACAGCCGCCTTTACTTTAACTTAATTAAGGTCAGGTACCTATCAGTACTGGGTGTATTCAGGGACACCTTCAGGACCCCTGGAAAATATCCTAGCCTGCACCAGGATTCGAACCCGGGACCTTCGGTACGCCAGCCGACCGCGCTTTACATCTGCCGGCTTTGGTGAATAGAATACTGACACAGGGAACTCTGGAGTGAGACAGCGTTCAATTATGTCACCAATAGGACCTGTTTTGTGTCTAATAAACGGAATCATCCATTTCACTAAAACGGAATAGTCTTTCGTTTTTTTTCTGTTTGTGTGCAATCTGAATAAGTAAAGAAAGCTGTCTGCATCCATTCAAATATAAATATCGTTACACGCCGCAGACATTGACCCAGGTAAACATTCAGCCATCATATCCACGAGATTGACAAGCCAGTGATTGGTAGATACATTATAGTGACCGGAGGAAGAAGTTGCAACATTCTGGAGCACGCATACCCCCGGGTGAATGCGCGGGGACCTGTGGTGCATTCTACTGGCCACACTATAACCTAATCGCACATTCTTCCTCATCGAATAGTATATTAATATTATATTAGAATAGTACAGGGATCGGCAACCTTTTTATAACAGTGTGCCAAAATAGGAATTCCAATCCATTTAGCGTGCCAACAGCTTAAAAGTCACCCTCTTCTTTTCTTGTAGTAAAGACTTGCATTGGTTTTTTAATGGTCTTTGGCGTGCCATTGGAAATCGCTCTGCGCGTTAAGTTTGGCACCCGTCCGTAGGTTGCCGACCCTGGAGTAGTAGATCATAATACAAAACTGAATAGTTTATTTGACTTTTTACATTTATCTGTCCTGGGCTACAGTCATCTTGCTAGTAAGTACATTCCCGTCGTACCAACTGTATCAAATCTTTCTAGTGTTTAGCTAATTTCCGTTTTGACAGTTAGTTGAATAACATTCATGCAATCTCTTAATAGTCTTAATCATGCCTTGTATTCACGATATCACTGTAATGTCCTTTAGTATTTACTAACTGTTTTTACTCCCTTTCTTTTAGCTCGTACTGTCTGCTTGTCTGCTTGCTTGTCCTGTTGCTTGCTTGGAAAACTTTGCATCGATTTTTTGACCACTTCCCGTCGTCAAATCGAGCTGAAACTTGGGTAGCAGACTTTTCCAGACTAACAATACATTCTATAAAATTTTCAGCATCATAGCCTTTGGAATAGTCACTAATACCTTCGACCAATTTGCGAATCGAAGAAAATGGAAAAATGGCTGCCTCTACCGGAAGAGACGAGAGTAAATAAACTTTTCGGATATGTTCGTTTTTACGAAATTAATAGAATGAAAACTACACAATATAGCCGAAACAAAGCGAGTTATCTTTTTATGGTTTTTGCGGGCCAAAGCTAGAAAAATAAAGGATGCGCAAAATTTCAGTGTGGAAATTCATAAGGTATGATATCACTTATATTTATTTTAATCTATCAAAATATAAATTAAATATAAACTTAGTTTACAAAGAAAGGGAGTATAAAAAAAACTGTGTTTTTATGGGTTAGTTTTTATTATTATTGCCCCTATCATTTCTATATTATACTGTAGATAAAATGTCTTTCGTATTTTACGTCACATAAATATTACTTAATTAACACTGCTTTTCTGATTAGAGGGGCCTAGCAAGATGAAATAGCCTGAGGTTTCGTTACAGTTAAGTCCGGCCCTGGTTCTGGCCATTATGTAAAAGAAAATAATAGTAACGTGTATTTCTCTTCTCGACTTAACAAGTAATGCGCATTAGTTTACTGCGACGTGGGATTTATTTTTGAATTCATTATACACAATAGAGGGACAGACATTGACATTGAGTTACGGGACTAGGATTGGTCAGCCATCCATGGACTTCCGCTACTATTTTGAACACAGTACATTAGTCTTTAGTCTCTTACCAAACACGACAAGGGGAAACATTGTAATAATAATAATGTAATTCTCTAGCCCGTTGTTTTGGTGATTTTTTTTCCACCTTAATGCTGTTGGCAGTTGTGACTAAAAATAGAAAGTTAGATCACACACATACACACACACACAGACACACACATTGTTTGAGGGAGGACTTAAAGAGATGTGAGGTTATAATAATGACTACGAAACGTATAAGTCGTTTCTAATAAATGAACAAGTTGTGCGCCCATTCGTCTCCCTCCTTGATCCACGCCGCTGCGGGGGGACAGTGTGTGTCGGGGTGAGTAGAGAATTGATCAAACTTGTAAATGAGCCGGAAGTTGTGACTGATGTGAGAGTGTCGTTTCGGGGGGGGGGGGGGCGGGTTTCTACCCCTACCCCCCACTCCTACCTCATCCTCATGACTGATTTGAAAACCTAATTACGGAATGGTAAAAATCTATACAAATAAATAAACATAGGATGAGTAATGGCATTCTTTGAGCAGTGAAAGTAATAAGAGTTCTCTTGTGGGGCACAAAGAGTCGTACTTAAACCCAGACCCATCGATAGTTGGCGGTGTTGTCAAGTGAGAGAGAGAGAGGTGTGAATTCACTGTGAATTACCTTTGCATGTTTTAAGCTCAAAACGTAAAGAAAAAAAAAATAGGTGTTCACTTATCGTTTTGGGATAGGACAAGGGAGACAGTTCTCTTTTGACGACAAGGGTGTAAAATCTCAACGAATGTGTTATCTCCCCCTCCAATATTAAGACCATAATCTAAGTGTGACAAACGACTGTCCCGTAAGCTATCGATCTCAAACACCCGGCAACCCACGGCTACCCTAAAATGGAGGTAGCGAGTAGCGAGGGAGATTTCACGGAATGGAGACTTTTGTGTGTATCCAAATGAACGAAAATAATGATTGATCCGACAGATATAAAGACGTTAATGAATAGATTTAATAGAGTAGTTAAATAGATTAGATGGATAGATTGATAAAACTGATGGATAATAGATGGATATATAGACAATAACTACTTAGAAAATAGTAGATGAATGGATAAATAGTTCAATAGATCGAAAAATGGATAGATTGATGGATAGATAGATAGATCGATCGATAGATATATAGATCGATAGATATATCAATAGATATATCGATAGATATATCGAAAGATAGCTAGATCTATAGATAGCTTGATAAATATATAGATAGATAAATAGACAGATAGATAGATCGATAGATCGATAGATCTATCGATAGGTAGATAGATAAATAGACTGATAGATAGATCGATAGATCTATCGATAGGTAGATAGATAAATAGATAGATAGATAGATAAATAGATAGATAGATCGGTAGATAGATACATAGATAGATAGATCGATAGGTAGATATATAGATAGATAAATAGATAGATAGATAGATAGGTAGATATATAGATAGATAGATCGATAGGTAGATCGACAGACTGAACGATAGATAAAGAGATATATTCGATACATATATTATATACATATACTATATATTCCACAACAGACATATATATTATATCGGACCTACAGACTTTACAGAAATTTAAAATGAAAATCAAACACATCATTGGCTTTATATCTATTTATTACGTTACAAACACACACAAGTCAAAGCCATAACAAAATGTCCAGGATGTAGCTTTACTCTATCCACAAGCCTCCCCGTCTTGGTGGTTCTGTGTAGACGCTCTTACAATACTCTCGAACATCTTCTTCGTCAAAGCAGCATTGATACCAAATTTGTTTAAAAAAGCACATATTATTTTTATTGTCCGTGTCAAAAGGGTCAATTTGTCTGTGGGCACACTGCGAAAGGAAAACATAATGTTATCTACCGGTCGTCTCATAGAGTTATATTTAATTTAAGAACAGAGCAGTCCATAATATGTCATTGTTTCTCGTCGCAATTATAGAAATGGGTAAGTGCTAGTATGCACTAACAAGGTCAAAGGGAAATGACTCAGGAAAGTCAATAGTATAGTACAAGAGTTATGGGGACTGGGAAGATTGTAAATATCAAAATCTAGTTTGTTCTACTGCGTCTTAGCTTTCTAAAGCATGCTTTGCACGTTTTACATGTCTGAGTCTGATCACGGGGTTTTACATGTCTCAGTCTGATCACGGGGGTAAAGGACCGGAGGAAAGTCAGTCGACTCAAATATCTAGAAGCGTATAGACGCATACGTTAGACTCGGAATTATACCACATTTTATCAGAATACTATTTCATTTCTTGGACTTATATTATATTATATTATTCATTGGATATTATATGTGACTGTGATTTAATGTGATTAAATATATTTGTGCTGCAGAAGAGCGTTGTCAAATCACTTGTGATTACATAGATTTTATTGAGTTCTTGCAGGAAGGTAAAATTACTATTTTAATGAACTGAACATTGTTGTTCAATGGGGATAAAACAAACACCTCATTAACAGCTGGTGGCAGCCTGGTAAAAAGAAGAGATTATGGTGCAGCGAGTGCTGGCGATTGAAAAAATCATTATCGAGTCGTAAATTTGACATTTTTATAAACCATACCATATGGTCTGAGCAGCATACCAGTTTTTAACTGAAGTCTGAGTCCGACATAAATAAATATACTAATTTTTCATTTGAGCAACATATTAGCTCTATGATTTCAGGAGAAAATTCATGGATTGAATTTTTCTTAATGTAGTACAAATGGATAAAAAAAATGTACTAATATATCTAAAGGAATACACCGGACATAATTTTCGGAACCGGATGTAAAGTAAAAAAATATCATGTTGACAACTAATAAATATTCAATGTGGTTTATTATCGTCATCGGAAGAACATTTTACTTGACAATATAAACATTCTATATTATAAACCTTGTCAAGTAATGAACTGATGCAGGTTGGTGAACATTAATAACGAAACTCTTCCTGTCGTAACTAAATTCGTGATGTTGACATGTTCTCTACATGTTGAAGCCTAAGACTACCAATACTCGTTTCAATCCTGAACTATCTGATGTGCTGACCGAATCTGAGGTGTACCGAAACTATCTGATGTGCTTACCGAATCTGAAGTGTACCGAAACTATCTGATGTGCTTACCGAATCTGAAGTGTACCGAAACTATCTGATGTGCTTACCGAAACTATACCGAATCTGAATTTAAGAAAAACTATTGACTTTAAAGTTAAATATTAATATGTGTACCAAAAGACTTTTGACATTTATAATGGTATACATTTTTTTAATTCTGGGTTTTATTTAATCTAAATCTGGATTATTCTCAAGAAACTTCAAATTATTGTGATTTCATACTGGATTATTAGTTAAGTAATTGTGTATTTCAAACAAGGATTTACAAACATTTTAATTACTTTATATTTTCTCAAACTTAATAATCCTAATGTTTATTATTATGCATTATTATGTTAAATTATTCTTTGATAGGGTAATTTCTGTTAGCTGTATTGACTTGTTTGTTTTTTGTTCAAGTATTGAAGTAAAATTATTGTCTTTGTCAATGTTGATAAATATTGTGATTCTAGTGTGAACATCTCCTCTATTACTGTTGTCCATGCAGCATTTGTGTCCTTAATTAAGATTGTGTTGTGTTTCATTTATTTTAGTTATACATAATTGTTGTGTTGTGTTTCATTTATTTTAGTTATACATAATTGTTGTTTTGTTTTGTTTTTTAAATATAATTAATATTATTGGTTCAAGATAACCACTATTATTTCTGATAGATTCTTGATAGTAACAATAACTATCAATTGTTTATAAATATAATTTATGCAAAGGTCAATATTTATGTACACACTATAGAAAATAGTAAATAATGCAAAGGTCAATATTTATGTACACACTATAGAAAATAGTAAATAAGGCATTTTTACAAATATAATAATTGACAATAGTCAACATATACATACAAGTAAAGTAAATTGAAAAATAAGAAGAGAAAATAATTTATAAATCAAAATATTATGCTTTGCATTGTTCCAATTCCAAAATGCTTTCAATTATAATAGCATAGTGAATAGAAATAATAGTATTGCAAGTGTTTAGCTTCAACTTAATAATACATGGTCTACATAATAATTATAAGAATGACATTGTGAATGTACACTCTATAAATAATAATAAATAATAGCATTGTCCTGTACAAAATAATAATTTATTGTTAATGATCAAGAATTAAATATGGATGTAAAAGTTAAATTAATGTATGAAGAAGCTAAAGCTTTAGCTAAGGAATTTGAAATAACAGAAAAAAAAGAATTGCAAGAATTTATAGAAAAGAAAGTAAAAGAGTTAAAAAAGGAATTATCTGATAAAGAAAGAGATGAGCGTGCAGAAAGTAGGTCACATGAACTTAAACAAAAAGAATTAGACAATGAACTTAAACAAAAAGAATTAGAATTAGAACTTAAACAAAAAGAAATACAACTAGACCATGAATTAGAACTAGCTAAATTGCAACAAAATAAGGTTGAGCATTCAACTAATTCATCTAATAAACATGGCGTTAGATTTAAAATGCCACCTTTTGATGGAAAAGAAAAAAATTTAGATTTTTTAACTCTCTTTGAAACAACATGTAAAGGGTATAACATTCCGCAATCGGAATGGTATATTCATTTAATTCCTCAATTGAAAGACAAAGGAAGGGAAGCATTAGCTCATATTGATAAAGAGATTACTGATTACACTATAATTAGAGAACAGTTGATAAAAATTTTTATCCATTCAGAGGACTATTATAGACAAAAATTTCATTCTTTTTTATTAACTGATAAGATAGAACCAAGAGCTTTTGTCTCTGAAGTAAAATCATTCTTATTAACTTGGTTAGAACTAATCAAAATAGACACAAAAAATCCCAATGAAATTATTGAGATGGTAGTAGTAGATAAAGTGTTACAAATGGCTTCCAAACCTTTGTTTACACATATTATGGAGAGGAAAGTAAGAAATATTGAAAATTTAATAGATGCTATCTCCAATTTTAAAGATAGTAATCCCAATGTAGAACTTACTAAACAGACTCAAACAGTAAATACCATGCAAAATAGAAGACATATGAGCTATTCACCTCCTAGAACAAATAGTCAATATGGTAGAAGACAAAACTATGGTAATGAAACAAATACAAACAGACAAAATCTTAGATGTCAATTTTGTAATCGTTATGGACATATAGACAGATTTTGTGGTTTCAGAATAAAACATTTAAGTAACAGGTATAGACAAAATGAATATAGCCAAAATTTTCAAAATAAAAACTTTACAAGACAGAATTTTCCACAAGGAATTCAAAACTTTACAAGACGGAATTTTCCACAAGGAAATCAAAATCAAAACTTTACAAGATTGAATTTTCCACAAGGAAATTCTACAAATCAGCATGTTACCAATCCAAATTCTGAAAATCAAAATTTTCAGAATAGAAATAAAGGCAATACAAATAATCCCACTACTCACAGAAACAATGTAATATTTGAGAATAAAGGTCAACTGATCTTATTCCCTGCGTATGTTGAGGGAATACGTACCTATTGTCTAAGGGATACTGGGTCATCTCTCACTTGTGTAGATGAGAGGATTATTCCTCCTCATAAAGCCAAAAATATCTTAAGGATAGAAACAATTAAACTAGGTAATGGATCTATGGTTAGTTGTCCAATCACTACCATACAAATTGATACTCCTTGGCTTACAGGAATTACTGAAGCAGCCATCTTAAAAAATTGTGTTGCTCCCCTAATAATAGGTAATACATATGGAGTAAAACAGGACAATAGTTTTGAAATATTTCAACAATGGATGGATCTTAAATCCACAGATTTAAACTTAAAACCTGTAATTTTGTTAGAAAATAATCAACTGGGAGATTTATCACAAGATGAATTCGGCCCTGCCTTGCAAACTGTCAGTTTTTTACAAACACTAGGCAAGTCAGACAGTAGCATTATTAATGACACACCTAATATAGATATACCTATAAACAAAGTGAAAGAAAATCTAATGCCTAAATGGAATGGTACAGAGAAATTGAATCAATATATTGAAAGGTTTGAAGAACAATGTGAAATAAATAATATACCTAAACAATTGCATGCCATATCACTGTGCAAACATTTAGAAAATCACAAAGCAATATACAATATTGCAGAGAAAGAAATCAATGACTTTCAAACATTGAAAACAAACATTTTAGCATATATTGATACTACTCAAAAGAAAACTGAAACACAAATGAAAAAACGTGAACAGATTAGCTTAAATAGTATGCCTTTTGATGAACAAACTTTAAAAAATGAACAAAAACAAGATGAGTATATAAACAAAATTGTGTCACAACTTGGTAAAGAAAATTTTAAACAAGGACAAATGAAATTAATTAATGGAATTCTTTGTAGGATAGAAACAAAAACTGATATAACTCAAATAGTTGTGCCAAAATCTTTGACAGTGCAAATAATGAAAATTTCGCATGATAATGCATTAGCAGGTCACTTAAGTACAAAAAAAACTTGTAACAAAATCAAAAACAACTTCTGATGGCCCAATTTAGAAAAGGATTTGAAAACGTTCATAAAAAGTTGTTCAACATGTCTGATACATAATCAGAAAAATTCAAAACATAAAGCACCTTTACAAAAAACAGATACTGTAGACAAACCTTTTGTAAAGATAGCCATTGATATTATTGGACCTATGAAAGAAGCTAGGAATTCAAAAGTTAAATTTGCATTAACACTCATTGATATGGGTAGTAGATGGGTGGAAGTAATCCCTCTAAGAGAAATAACCGCAGATAGAATATGTAACTCACTATTGCCAATATTCTGCAGATTTGGATTTCCTAAAACTATATTAAGTGATAATGGTACCCAATTCAAATCCAAATTGACTCAAGCTTTTACTAAAATGCTCAACATAACACAAATTTTTAGTTCAATCTACCACCCAGAGTCAAATGGTATGGTTGAAAGGGCAAATCAAACTATAAAACAAATGTTAGCTAAGGTTTGCGAAGAACACCCTTATGAATGGGATGAATTCCTACCAGCCATTCTCTTTGCTTATAGACAGGCAAAGCATGAAAGCACTGGTTACTCACCTTTTGAGTTAATCTTTGGTAGAAATGCCAATGGTCCATTAGAGAATTTTAAAGCAGAATTACTAAAAACCAAAGAAACAAAAATGTCACCTTTTGATCTAATAAATAAGACAGAAAAACATATGCAAACAGCATATCAATTTGCTATGGAAAAAAACCAAGAAATTAAAGAAAAAACCATACTTAGAGAAAACATGAATAAAAACTTAAGAAAGTTAGAAATAGGAAACAAAGTACTTGTATATCTACCCATTGGCTCTGGTAATACCATGCAATGGAAAGGTCCTTATGACATTATACATAAATTGTCAGATGTTACATATAAAATTGACATAAATGGTAGTGAAAAAATTGTTCACATCAACAATTTAAGACATTATGAAGAAAGCAATATAGTTGATACTACATCAAAAACCAATGACAAAATAGAAAACAACAATGTTATCATCGTTGAAGATGAAAATATTAAAGACATTCCAGATAATGTTAACTACTTGTGTGGCATGACCGCCAATACAACTAATGAATTAGAGCAAATTAACTTAGATCATATTCAAAGTGTAGAAACTAAAAATAAAATTGTAAAAATATTAAACAAATTTGAAGATACAATCACAGATACACCTGGTTTGACTAATGTCATTGAACATAGAATAGAATTAACTGAAAAAAAAGAGTTTAGATCAAAAGCTTATAGAATTCCACAAATGCTAGTTGACAAAGTGGATAAAGAATTGGACCAATTAATTGAAAATAAGATTATAAACAAATCTATGTCGCAATACTCTTCACCAATGGTAATAGTAAGAAAAAAAAATGGTTCAATTAGACTTTGCTGTGACTATCGCAAATTAAATAAAATCACAAAAATTGATCAGGAAGGGTTACCTAACATAGACAATATCATCAATACTATGGCAACTGGGAAAATATTTTCCACTATAGACTTGACCAGAGGTTTTTGGCAAGTATCTCTAGATAAAAATTCTAAAGATTACGCAGCTTTTATCACACATAGAGGTGTGTTTAACTGGAATGTAATGCCATTTGGTCTCATAAATAGTACTGCAACTTTCACTAAATTAATGAGAAAAATTCTTCCTCAAAGAAACAACATAATTCACTATGTGGATGATGTGTGTATATATACAGAAACTTGGGATGATCACTTGACTATTTTAGAAGAAGTCTTACAAATACTAAAAGATAACAATTTAACTGTATCCCCAACTAAATTAAAGATAGGACAAACAGAAATTGAATTCCTGGGACATACATTTTCTAATGGCCAAGTCAAGCCAACAGAACAATTACACAAAAAGATCTTAGAAATAAAGACACCTAAAACTAAGAAAGAAGTTAGAGCACTCTTAGGTTTATTCAATTATTACAGCAAGTTTATTCCAAAATACAGTCAAATAGTTAGACCTATCATAGATCTTAAAAAAAAATTTCAACCAAATTATGTAAATTGGAATAATGAATGTGAACAATCATTCAGACAACTAGTTAATGAGTTTTCTAAAGAACCAATTCTGGAAACTATTCAGAAAAATGATGAAATTATTTTAGCCTGTGATGCCTCAAAAATAGGACTAGGTGCTTGTATTTTTAAGAAAGTAATGATAGATTCAGAAATGGTGTACAAACCAGCATTCTATATAAGCCGTGCATTAACTAATAGTGAAAAAAATTTCAGTATATTGGAATTGGAAGGTTTATGCATAGCTTATGCGGTATTGAAATTTCAATACTATTTGTTAGGACGTAAGTTTACAATTCTCACAGATCACAAACCATTAGTAAATTTTAATGTGTCAAATGTAAATAACAAACGCATAAACAAATATGCATTATTACTATCTGATTATCAGTTTCAGATCAAAAGCATAGTTGGAAAAGATAATCATTTGCCAGATGTGTTATCAAGATTATCCATTTATATCCCAGATATTGAATAGACAATACTAAAAGATAATTGTCTAGGACTAATGTAAAACTTGAGACTTCAGATTTTTGGTCTCATAGTTAATAAGATGGTGTATAACTTCTGTAAGACACCGATGTAAATTGTTTTTATGATGATTATTTATGTTTTTAAGATGATTATTTATGTTTTTTTTGTACTATGATTACATGAATATTACATGACTTAATTAGATACGTTAACTATTGATATGCAACTAAATATTTCATTGATTTTGTAACAATAATTTATGTTCCCTATATATGTAATTATGCAAAAATAATAATGAATTATTATTTTTTTCCGGGAGGGGTGAGTAATGCTAGTATGCACTAACAAGGTCAAAGGGAAATGACTCAGGAAAGTCAATAGTATAGTACAAGAGTTATGGGGACTGGGAAGATTGTAAATATCAAAATCTAGTTTGTTCTACTGCGTCTTAGCTTTCTAAAGCATGCTTTGCACGTTTTACATGTCTGAGTCTGATCACGGGGTTTTACATGTCTCAGTCTGATCACGGGGGTAAAGGACCGGAGGAAAGTCAGTCGACTCAAATATCTAGAAGCGTATAGACGCATACGTTAGACTCGGAATTATACCACATTTTATCAGAATACTATTTCATTTCTTGGACTTATATTATATTATATTATTCATTGGATATTATATGTGACTGTGATTTAATGTGATTAAATATATTTGTGCTGCAGAAGAGCGTTGTCAAATCACTTGTGATTACATAGATTTTATTGAGTTCTTGCAGGAAGGTAAAATTACTATTTTAATGAACTGAACATTGTTGTTCAATGAGGATTAACAAACACCTCATTAACAGTAAGTGAGGAAAATTTTTTTATTCTACTTAAGAGACGTCCACATCATATTCAGGCCCGGACTTAGAGACCCAGGCCCCAAGGCACTTGACATTTGCCCCCCCCCCCCCCATATCGAAACTATTTTGGAAATTTAGCAAATTAAATGCACTAGTACAGAACATATACTTTTTTATCGACTTTAATGACTTTAATAAACATCAGAATAATAAAGTATATGTTATGTCCATTACGTACGGATGCATAAAGGGTATTTCTCCCTCCTAACTACGAGAGCGTATATCAAGGCATGTGCATGAGCCATCTAGGGAACTGCGCTCTTCGACACAGTCACTCTTCAAAACTCCCCAGTTTGGATGGACACAAAAAGAAATACCTAGGAGGGCGCTCATTTGAATCAGTGGCGCCTTATTTATGGAACAATTTATCTCAGACACTGAGAGAGTCTGGGACAAGAGAATATTTTAAAAAGAACGTAAAGACCTTTCTCTTTGGCTAATACATCTGCCGTTGCAAGCGCACTGAGTATGCTAATTTAATAGCATGGATAGAAGCGCTATAAGAAGTGCCCATTCTTATCTTATCTTACTATAGTTACGTTATTCTATAAAATGTATAGAATCATATGACGAATTGTCTTCTGTGCAAAAGAACGAATGTCGTCATTATAGTCAATTGACTGCATTATTTCTCTATGTACATTACAGAGAAGGAATTGAGCCTGTTCTCTCCAATTGAGGAACATATCTTAAGTAATTCTTTGCTCTCTTCTGCTGAGCAGTTTGACGCTGGTGTACACAATAGCATTCGGAGCGCAATTCCTACGTTTGGATAAATGTCCAAAAAGCCTATTTCCGATAAGTATTTGTATAGCTTCAGTGACGATAACTTATTATGTTAAATGCGCTCTGAGCTTACATTATGTTTGTTGGCAGCGCTATACAAATATTATTATTATTATAACTTCATCATTCGACGACAAATGAGCTTGCAGCTGCAGACACTCGTTTTCCAAAGTCCTATCCAAATCCGCCGGAATAAAAGTTATAAGGTTTCTGGCACCTTCACGGATGTCTTTAGATTCCAAACGATGCAGTTTTGTAAGACAGTCAAACTTTTTAATTAACTCAACATAAGCAGTTCCGCGTCTCAGTAGTTCTGTAATTAGTATGTCTATTCCCTGCTAACCCAACGCAGATTGCGCAGGGTGGGTCATGTCAGCCGGATGCAAAATGGCGCATCCCTAAAGACATTCTGTATGGAGAGCTGGGCGACCAATACTAAACTACAAGGACGTCCTCAAACGTGACCTCAGGTCCACAAATATCGACCTGCAAACCTGGGAGCAGTCTGTAATGGACCGTACAACATGGAGACAGGTCGTTCCTGCTGGTGTATCTGCCTCCGAGACAAAGCGAGCCAACGATTCTCTGGTGAAAAGAATGAAGAGAAAAAAAAATTAAAACCGCCAAATGTACAGACTGCTACCCAATACAGATGCCTCGAAGGTTCCAGGGACTGCCACTCGAAAATCGGACTGTTCAGCCACCGCAGAATTTGCAAAAGTAGCCATTGAAGCTGTAGAGAGGCGCATCCGTTGTCTCTCGAGACAGAAGGAGCCATTATTATTATCATTATTGTCTATAATCACGTTAAAATGGTAACTCTAAATCAGAGAGTTTGGTCTCGTTTTCATTTACTTTGTCGAACTGGACTTTATGCTAACGTTTCCTCTGCATGTCATAGGAATAGCTATTTTCACCGGATGGTTCAATAACTTGCGACTCATAATGATCAAAGGTACTGGGTCTCCTCAATTGTTCTAGGTACGTTACCAAAGACTTATACAGTTCAACGATCGTACCCAGGTCGATGTTAACAGATTGGATAGATTTGCTTACTTTGTTGAACCTTTCCAAGATGCATTACAGAGAAGTGACAAAAAGCAAGTTTCCTTCGAGTCAAATGAATTCAGAAGACCTGAAGCCTCAGAGCGCGTAGATGGGTTTTTCATTTGCATAATTGACAATTATCTAAAGAGCTGCCATGATCTCATCCAAGGAGCAACAGACTTTGGCAGGCGTCAGCTCGAGCAGACCACCTTGTCTAAGAAAGACTCTTCACGACTGTTGAATTTGACTTCATTATCGACAGCTTTGTTGCGCGCAGGGCTGTAAGTTATATTATGAGCGTCTTCTTTTTGACAAAATGTAGTAAAAATATTTATTATAATATTATTTTCGATAAAGCTTTTTAAAAAGGCAAGCCAGGCTTTCGAGCTTATGTAAAGATTCCACCACCAGGGCCCCTAGGCTGGCTGGGCGCTTAGGCTGGGGCCTTGTAGGCCTAGCCAGATATCCGGGCCTGATCATATTATTCTGTATGTTGACTATTCTGTTCTATTAGAGTCATGTAAGGATGTCAAGGTCGATTCCTCTGAGATACTACAGATCTTTTCCACCCACTCCCACCCCCACACCCTGGCGATATTTCGCTCTTAGAACCAGTTTTGAAAAAAGCGGTAACAAGCCATGAGAAGGGTTCAAGAAGCCATCTTAGCTAAACCTCTATCCCAGGGCTAGTCCCTTGCTGACCGCCTATGTGACGCTAGAGGTCCCCTGCCTCCCTCCGCACACTGCTGCAGATGTGCATCTGTCTGACCCTTAGAATCATTGGGGTCGGCCCCCTATACCTGTAAAATGTAGTCTGAAGGTACACATCCTGAGACGTAGTCTGAAGATGCACTTCCTGTAATGTAATCTGAAGGTGTGTTTCCTGTAATGAAGTCTAAAGGTGTGTTTCCTGTAATGTAGTCTGAAGGTGTACTTTCTGTAATGTAGTCTGAAGGTGTGTTTCCTGTAATGTAGTCTGAAGGTATGTTTTCTGTAATGTAGTCTGAAGGTGTGTTTCCTGTATATTAGTCTGAAGGTGTGTTTCCTGTAATGTAGTCTGAAGGTATGTTTCCTGTAATGTAATCTGAAGGTGTGTTTCCTGTAATGAAGTCTAAAGGTGTGTTTCCTGTAATGTAGTCTGAAGGTGTACTTTCTGTAATGTAGTCTGAAGGTGTACTTCCTGTAATGTAGTCTGAAGTGTGTTTCTGTAATATAGTCTAAAGGTGTGTTTCCTGTAATGTAGTCTGAAGGTATGTTTCCTGTAATGTAGTCTGAAGGTGCACTTCCTGTAACGTAGTCTGAAGGTGTGTTTCCTGTAATGTAGTCTGAATGTGTGTTTCCTGTAATGTAGTCTGAAGGTGTGTTTCCTGTAATGTAGTCTGAAGGTGTGTTTCCTGTAATGTAGTCTGCAGGTGTACTTCCTGTTATGTAGTCTGAAGGTGTACTTCCTGTAACGTAGTCTGAAGGTGTGTTTCCTGTAATGTAGTCTCAAGGTGTGTTTCCTGTAATGTAGTCTGAAGGTGTGTTTCCTGTAATGTAGTCTGAAGGTGTGTTTCCTGTAATGTAGTCTGAAGGTGTGTTTCCTGTAATGTAGTCTGAATGTGTGTTTCCTGCAATGTAGTCTGAAGGTGTGTTTCCTGTAATTTAGTCTGAAGGTGTGTTTCCTGTAATGTAGTCTGCAGGTGTACTTCCTGTAATGTAGTCTGAAGGTATGTTTCCTGTAATGTAGTCTGAAGGTGTGTTTCCTGTAATGTAGTCTGAAGGTGTGTTTCCAAGAATGTAGTCTGAAGATGCACTTCCTGTAATGTAGTCTGAAGGTATGTTTTCTGTAATGTAGTCTGAAGGTGTGTTTGCTGTAATGTAGTCTGAAGGTCTGTTTCCTGTAATGTAGTCTGAAGGTATGTTTCCTGTAATGTAGTCTGCAGGTGTACTTCCTGTAATGTAGTCTGAACGTGTACTTCCTGTAACGTAGTCTGAATGTGTGTTTCCTGTAATGTAGTCTGAATGTGTGTTTCCTGTAATGTAGTCTGAAGGTGTGTTTCCAGCAATGTAGTCTGAAGGTGTGTTTCCTGTAATGTAGTCTGCAGGTGTACTTCCTGTAATGTAGTCTGAAGGTGTACTTGCTGTAACGTAGTCTGAAGGTGTGTTTCCTGTAACGTAGTCTGAAGGTGCACTTCCTGTAACGTAGTCTGAAGGTGCACTTCCTGTAACATAGTCTGAAGGTGTGTTTCCTGTAATGTAGTCTGAAGGTGTGTCCAAGAATGTAGTCTGAAGATGCACTTCCTGTAATGTAGTCTGAAGGTATGTTTTCTGTAATGTAGTCTGAAGATGCACTTTCTGTAATGTAGTCTGAAGGTGTGTTTGCTGTAATGTAGTCTGAAGGTGTGTTTCCTGTAATGTAGTCTGAAGGTATGTTTCCTGTAATGTAGTCTGAAGGTGTGTTTCCTGTAATGTAGTCTGAACGTGTACTTCCTGTAACGTAGTCTGAAGGTGTGTTTCCTGTAATGTAGTCTGAAGTTGTGTTTCCTGTAATGTAGTTTCAAGGTGTGTTTCCTGTAATGTAGTCTGAAGGTGTGTTTCCTGTAATGTAGTCTGAATGTGTGTTTCCTGTAATGTAGTCTGAAGGTGTGTTTCCTGTAATGTAGTCTGAAGGTGTGTTTCCTGTAATGTAGTCTGCAGGTGTACTTCCTGTAATGTAGTCTGAAGGTGTACTTCCTGTAACGTAGTCTGAAGGTGTGTTTCCTGTAACGTAGTCTGAAGGTGCACTTCCTGTAACGTAGTCTGAAGGTGCACTTCCTGTAACATAGTCTGAAGGTGTGTTTCATGTAATGTAGTCTGAAGGTGCGCCAAGTGAAATGTATGCCACGGCGATGCCCCCCGTCCAGTAACGAACAAATCTCCTCCTGGCTTGTCTTTGAACTCAATAAAGACGTGACTTTATACTGTATACACTTTCTGACCTCGTGCCACGCATCTGGGCATAGTATTTTGTTGGTCAGCTGGTCAAAGTTAGTAGATGTGCATAGTATTTTTGTCAATCGTCAATGGTAAGTTTGTCAAAGTTAGCATAATAATTAGCATATAAGACGATAACAGCAAATGTCTTTTTTCGACAGGTTAAGTAGATAGACAGATAGACAAGTAGATAGATAGATAGACCGATAGACAAGTAGATAGATAGATAGATAGATAGATAGATAGATAGATAGATAGATAGATAGATAGATAGATAGATAGATAGATAGATAGATAGATAGATAGATAGATAGATAGATAGATAGATAGATAGATAGATAGATAGATAGATAGATAGATAGATAGATAGATAGATAGATAGATAGATAGATAGATAGATAGATAGATAGATAGATAGATAGATAGATAGATAGATAGATAGATAGATAATAATACTAATAACGGAGCTTATATAGCGCATATCCCATTGGTGACAGTTCTATGCGCAGACGACAGTTACAGAATACAGACAACGAAATATGTAGTAATACGCTAATTCTGCTGACGAAATAGGTGAGTCTTCAGCCGGCTCCTGAAGGTGTCATAGATAGGGCTCTGACGAAGCTGTAGTGGGAGGTGATTCCAAGCGGACGGTCCTGCGTAGGAAATGAACGTTCGCCAGCGGACACTAGCCTCACACGAGGGATCCGCAGAGTAAGCGCGTCAGAAGCCGAACGAAGTGGGCGGGACTGGGTGTAGAGCTCCATACAAGAGCGAAGATAATCCGGGGCGCAGTTATTCAGGCACCTATAACAGAGGGAAGCCAGCTTATATGAGATCCGGTTGTTGATGGGTAGCCAGTGCAGAGATCGGAGCAGAGGATTGATATTATTTGACTTCTTCTTCTTGAGAACTAGTCGGTCTGCGCAGTTCTGGATACGTTAGAGTCCTTGAAGGGAGGAGGTCGAGAGACCAGCCAAAAGCGAATTACAATAGTCCAAGCGGGAAAAGAGGAGACAGATGATGAGCCTAACACAAGCTTCCTTGGTGAGATAACGATTGATGGCGGCAATACGACACAGATGGAAGAAGCAGATTTTGGTGAGGAAGGAGATGTGGGTCTGCATGGACAGCGTGGAGTCCAGATAGACGCCAAGGCTTTTGATAGTCGGGGAGAAAGGCACAGTTGCATCAGCCAGCTGAAGATCGGACGCAGTGAGGGACACGACCCTCTGTCTCGTACCGACGATAAGAGCTTCAGTCTTCTCACTGTTAAGCTTCAACTTGTTTTCCGTCATCCAGCTCTGGATGTCCAGGGAACAGATGGAGATGGAAGCAAGGATCCTGTCGAAGTCCTCAGGCTCTGCACTGTTATACAGCTGGGTGTCATCGGCGAAAGAATGATATTTGAGGTTGTGGCGTTCAATGACTGTAACGCTGTAGCATTTCATAGCTTAGCTGCATTGTTAGGTTGACTAGCATTTAATAGCTTAGTGCATCGTTGGTTGTCCTAGATAAATATATGTCAGGATTCTGGCTGAATGTAATTTGACATTTGACCTCGTGTCACAGTTTGATTGGAACGTGTGAAAGTATGTTATTTTGCCAATGTATCTTTGTAGGATGTTATGTATCACTTGTAATCATTGTAGACCACCCCGTGTGTGTGTCTTTCTCTTTCACCCACATACACGGTCACATCTACTCGCCTTTTTGTTGTTTTGCTTATATTAGCAATTAGCGATATCCGAACCCACCTTATATTTTCAAGTTAATTGTCTCTGTATTTACAACAATAGTGTCTTTGTGCCCAATGACATGTAACCCAAATCCTCCTTTCTGAGAAGGAGTGTTAGCCCTGAGGTAATTGATCCTTCCCCGGTATTTCCATTGCTTGATACACCCACTCCTTTTATGGTAATGTAAAGACAACTGGGTACTCCCCACCCACCTCCTCCTTACGTGGCACCCCTACCCTTCTTGAATTGATGTAAGTTAATTAGTTTTTCCCCCACTACCCCTCTAACTAAATATTCCAAAGATACCTACAGCATCCAATGAATGTAAGTTGCTCTCACGTGATTTTAAACACCCAATCTGGTTAAAGGAAATTCTGGGACCAGCGTGGGTGGAAAAACTATAGTTAGTTATTAGTTAGTTGAATTCTTAGCTCCGTGCTGTACACACGTTAAACTCTAGTCTAGAATAGATCTTCTCATCTTGTATGTACATTGAATTATTCTATGTGGATTCTGATAATCCTGTTTTCAAATATATCGACATTTACTCTATTAATAAACTGATCATAATCGCATATATATATATGGATTGATATACCAAACCTGAATCTTTTTGAGTCACTTACACTTACAGTGTTGTTTTGTCGTGTTGCTTTGACTAAGGCGTATCAAATAAAAATTTGTAAGAGTTCAAGAATAGCTGTGATAGCCATCAAACTAGACAACAAGCCAAGGGTGTAAGACACAATTCCACCTCACTTTGTGATAACGGGTAATTTTACAACCACCCTGTCACATATATGGAGAGCTCGTGTCCGGGATTTTGAACTAGACTCGGAGCCTGTCACAGTTTGCCTTTGCTCTTGCTGGGGGCTCGTTTTCGCCATAACCACCAAGTCAACACATAACAACCTAAGAAGCAGACCAGTCAACCAATCGACCACCCATACCTTGTATCCACTTTGTACACAAGGAATATCGCTGTCAAATTAGCCTACACTGTCAACTTAGCCTGCACGTACACGCTGCAGAGAATATATGCCTGCAGCTGACCACACCTGCCACTGTTGCTGACACCCGCCTTAATAGTAACCGTAGACCACACGTGCCATACCAGGCGTACCTTACTAGTCACCGAAGACGACCCGTGCCTTACCAGTCACCGTAGACGACGCGTGCCATACCAGGCGTGCATTGTGAGTCACCGTAGACGTCACCTTTCTGTATACACCTAGAGACACGTACATATCTGCCTGTGCCTATTCATAGACATATTCCTATTATTTTTGCTCAACTAGAATCAACGCAAAACGTCAAGTCTCCACTGAAGTCCACAAGTATACAAATAAACAATTGACATTAGTTTATATTAGTGTGTGTGTGAAATTGTGATTTCTCATTTCAATAAAGTGCCAGGGGTAAGTGTCTTTTACATTTTTGCTAGAATTATCATATATTTTCTAGAGTCAACCAATTTATACAATAATGGCAGACATTGTTAATATCAAACGCATTGCACGCGAGGAAGCTGAGTTAGCACAATTAACTGGGACAAATCTTTTAGAATATATACAGCAACAGGTAGCAGAATATAGGGAAGCAGAGAAAATTAGATTAGCAGCAGAGAATAGAAATAAAGAATTAGAAGTAGAAGCAGAAAAGAACAGAATAGATGCGGAAAACAGAAATAAAGAAATAGAGAAAGAAGTAAAATTAAAATTGGCACAAATTGAGGCTGACAAAATAGTTCAATTAAAACAAGCAGAGATGACAGGGCCAGGAATATCCAATTCCAACTCTCCCACCCCTCTGTCTTCAAATGACCAAACAAATGACATATCTAACCCCTCCTCCTTTTACTTCACTCCGGATGTCTTTGATCATAAGATAGAGACAATAGACATTTATATAAGTAGGTTTGAAGAATTAGCAGAGTACCACCATGTTCCAAAGGAAGCATGGTTGAGACATTTAGTGCAATCTTTAAGGGGACAAGCATATGATGTATATGATAGACTTCCCTCATCAGACAGTGACTCGTATGAAGCGCTGAAAAATGCCTTACTGATAAAGTATGAGCTGACCGCAAAGGCATATAACAAACGGTTCAGAGACTCTCGACTTGGAGACGGCGAGACCTATGCACAATTCGCAGACAGACTGATGGCTTACTTACTCAAATGGGTGAATCTCTCACACTGTGAGAAAACTTTTCAAGGGTTGGCTGATTTAATTTTAGCCGAACAAATACGGCAAAACCTCCCTTACAAGATGAGAATATTTCTAGACGAGCAAGGGGTGACTAATATTGCAAGTTTAGTGGAGCTTGCAGACCGTTATGCTGCGGCCCACAAGGAAGAATATACTACGGTAGCACCTCGCCCCCGAAATGATAGACCTTATGCAGGGCGTCCATTTGGGCACCTAGACAAACGAAATCAAACAATGCGCCCTTCAACAAACTCTAATGCAAACCAACACCCCCGCCCCTACTCGCAAACGAATGGGAGAGCGTCCCAACCCCACGGGCATTGGGAAGGCACCCATCGAAATCCTACTTCTTTTAGTCACAGTGACAAGAGACGAGACGGTCACGCCCCCACTCACTCTTTTGCCTCTATTGCGGTAAATTCCATACCCGCGGATATGGACACCACAAAAGCAAACTCTGTTGACTGTAGAGACCCTTCCCCCGTGAGTCACAATGGTCCAAAAGAGACAGACACAATTGAATTAAATGGGAGACCAGCCATTTGTTTATATGACACAGGCTGTGGTTACGAGGCCATTGTTTCTGAGGCCAGGATACGCCCCTGCGACCTCACTGGAGAACACATTGATATTAGGGGCCCATCTCTTTCAGCCCCAATACAAAGACTTCCTATAGCGCGAATCCAGATCAACTCCCCATACGTACGTGGCACGATTAATGCCGCTGTGATGAAAGACCCTGCATATGATATCATATTAGGCTGCAAATATGTTTTCCTAGGAACGCCAGAGGCTCCTATGATTATGGCCCCCGTTGTCACCCGGGCGCACCCTGAAGAGGGCGGCACAAGGGCAGTGCCTATCCCCTCCAATATAGAATTTATCAAAGCACAAAAGGAAGACCCCTCCTTAAAATCACTGCTAGCAAAAGCAGGAGCTAACATATGTAAGCCGGGAAAACCGCATTATTTTTTTAAGTCCAAAGTGTTATACCGACAACCCCATGAAAATGAAAGTGAAAAAACCCAGGTAGTGGTCCCCTCATCCTTCCGCACCCAGGTAATGGAGACCGCCCATGACTCATCAATGGGAGCCCACCAGGGGCAGACCTCAACTGTCCAAAAGGTCAAGTACTATTACTTCTGGCCTGGCATGGATGGTGATATCAAGAGATTTGTATCGTCTTGTCACCAATGCCAAGTCACTGCACGAAAACACCTCACTCCACCAGTACCACTTGGTCAGACCCCAGTGGTGGACACTCCATTTCAACGGGTGTCTGTGGATATATTAGGTCCCCTCTCTCGGACGCGAAAGAGGAATGCCTATATACTGTGTGTAGTGTGCCAGTCGACAAAGTGGCCAGAGGCGGTGGCACTGCCTAGCATAGATTCCAAACACGTGGCAGAAGCACTGTTTACAATCTTTACTAGAATTGGCTTCCCAGAGGTTCTTCTCTCAGACAATGGTACTCAGTTTACCGGTTCTCTGATGAAAGAAGTGTTGCAATTATTGAACACACGGCATCTCCGTTCCTCCCCTTACCACCCCCAAGCGAATGGACTTGTAGAAAGGTTCAACAGGACCTTAATTGACATGCTCAAGAGAATTGCACACGGTGACCCCAGTGAATGGGACACCTACATACCTGCCGCTCTGTACTCCTACCGTACAACCCCGCACTCAAGCCTAGGTTACTCTCCTTATGAGGTCATATATGGAGCACAACCCCGTGGTCCCCTTGAAATCCTCCGTCGCTCTTGGACCAAAGAAAATCCTCATAATGAAGAGAAAACTGTACACACCTATGTACAACATTTAAAGGACCGTTTAGAATGCGTCAGGAAGATTGCAAAAGCGAATCTGATAAAAGCCCGACAAAAACAGGCAAAACATTATAACCGCCGGGTGAAAGAACGTACTCTAGCTCCAGGGGATAAGGTTTTGTTATTGCTCCCCTCCTCCCAAAATAAACTACAAATCATGTGGAAGGGACCCTATGTTGTTACCTCACAAATCTCTCCAACCAACTATAGGATTAAAGTTGGAACGAGGGAGAAAATGTATCACATAAATCTTCTAAAGCGGTACTTGGAACGCCCTCCCGCTGACATTCCCCTATTAGCATTGGCCATCGCTGAAGAAACTGTACCTGACAACACACTCACCGCATTCCCCCTGAAAACAAAAGAATCAGCAGCTGATGTGATCACGGGACCTAAGCTGAGTCCCGACCAAACTTGTCAAGCACGCTCCCTGCTAAATAAATTCGCCGACGTGTTGACAGATAAACCGGGTCGAACTAATTTGGAAACATTTTCCATGAAACTGTCTGACTCCACCCCCATCCGCGTAAAGCCATATCCCATTCCCCACGCTAAGGCAAAATTAGTAGAGGAAGAAATAGAGACACTGTTAGAGCAAAACATTATAGCTCCCTCCACTTCCCCGTACAACGCCCCTATTGTACTGGTTAAAAAGACAGACGGTTCTCATCGCATGTGTATTGACTTCCGGAGGTTAAACACTGTAGCTGAATTCCAGTCTGAGCCTATGCCTGATCCAAATACCCTATTCGCCAACTTGGGAAAAGCCTGTTTCTTTTCCAAGTTTGATTTAAGCAAGGGATACTATCAAATAGAAGTCATTGAAAGTTGCCGCCCATATCTAGCTTTTAGCACACCCCAAGGACATTTTGAATTTCAAACCGTCCCCTTTGGTCTGAATAACTCATCATGTGTGTTCACGCGCATGATGAGAAAGCTTTTACAGCCTATCCAAAGACCTGGTCTGTCAAATTTTATAGATGACATCCTGGTAGCCACAGAAACTTGGGATGAGCATTTAGAAATAATTGAGTTACTGCTAAACCGCCTGCGCGAGACTGGTCTCACGGCCCGTCCCTCCAAATGCCTAATAGGCTATGAAAGATTAAAATTCCTAGGTCACATGGTGGAATGTCACCACCTCATGCCTGATGAGGAAAAGATTGCAAAACTTAGGGATGCCCCAAGACCTACCAATAAATCGGGGGTAAGATCATTCCTCGGTCTTTGTGCCTATTACCAAAAGTTTGTACCGATGTATAATGCAATAGCCGCCCCCTTGTCCGATCTCACTAAAAAGGGACAGCCAGAAAAGGTAGTATGGAGCAATGAGTGTGAGCAAGCCTTCAGACAGTTAAAAAATGTGCTTACGGACAAACCTATCCTGCGCCTACCAGACTTAGAACAACCATTTGTTGTTAGGACTGACGCCAGCTTGGCTGGATTAGGATCAGTTTTAATGCAAAAAGACCCTGACCATAATGACCAACTTTTCCCCATTGCATATGCCAGTAGAAAATTGTCAAAGGCAGAAAAGAATTACCCTCCCATAGAGTTAGAATGTTTGGCTTTGGTTTGGGGGATTGAAAAGTTTCAGGTGTATCTATATGGGAGACAGTTCACCTTGCAGACCGACCATCGCCCTTTGACATTTCTTTCATCTTCTAAAGAACTCAATCGCAGATTGATGCGCCACTCTTTGACATTGTCTCAGTACTCTTTCCGAATTGAATACATTCCTGGCCCATCAAACTGCATATCTGATTTTCTTAGCAGACACCCTGCATCAGCCGCAACAACCAAAGTTGTATCAGAAACAAATAGTCCTGATTAAATCATAAAAGGCATACAGTATATGGACCACTGATGCTACGAATAACTGCAGTAATTCCATTACCAAAAATGATTTTTTTTTACTTCATTACGCTTACATTTATAACACTATAATCACGCAATTAAACACGGTATTCAAGCCTAATTACTATTAGAATTCGCTACATAAATAGCTAATTCTTCAAAATGTGGGGATATATGTAACGCTGTAGCATTTCATAGCTTAGCTGCATTGTTAGGTTGACTAGCATTTAATAGCTTAGTGCATCGTTGGTTGTCCTAGATAAATATATGTCAGGATTCTGGCTGAATGTAATTTGACATTTGACCTCGTGTCACAGTTTGATTGGAACGTGTGAAAGTATGTTATTTTGCCAATGTATCTTTGTAGGATGTTATGTATCACTTGTAATCATTGTAGACCACCCCGTGTGTGTGTCTTTCTCTTTCACCCACATACACGGTCACATCTACTCGCCTTTTTGTTGTTTTGCTTATATTAGCAATTAGCGATATCCGAACCCACCTTATATTTTCAAGTTAATTGTCTCTGTATTTACAACAATAGTGTCTTTGTGCCCAATGACATGTAACCCAAATCCTCCTTTCTGAGAAGGAGTGTTAGCCCTGAGGTAATTGATCCTTCCCCGGTATTTCCATTGCTTGATACACCCACTCCTTTTATGGTAATGTAAAGACAACTGGGTACTCCCCACCCACCTCCTCCTTACGTGGCACCCCTACCCTTCTTGAATTGATGTAAGTTAATTAGTTTTTCCCCCACTACCCCTCTAACTAAATATTCCAAAGATACCTACAGCATCCAATGAATGTAAGTGGCTCTCACGTGATTTTAAACACCCAATCTGGTTAAAGGAAATTCTGGGACCAGCGTGGGTGGAAAAACTATAGTTAGTTATTAGTTAGTTGAATTCTTAGCTCCGTGCTGTACACACGTTAAACTCTAGTCTAGAATAGATCTTCTCATCTTGTATGTACATTGAATTATTCTATGTGGATTCTGATAATCCTGTTTTCAAATATATCGACATTTACTCTATTAATAAACTGATCATAATCGCATATATATATATGGATTGATATACCAAACCTGAATCTTTTTGAGTCACTTACACTTACAGTGTTGTTTTGTCGTGTTGCTTTGACTAAGGCGTATCAAATAAAAATTTGTAAGAGTTCAAGAATAGCTGTGATAGCCATCAAACTAGACAACAAGCCAAGGGTGTAAGACACAATTCCACCTCACTTTGTGATAACGGGTAATTTTACAACCACCCTGTCACAATGACAAAGGATAGGGGTTGAGTATAAAGGGTGAAAAGAAGTGGACCAAGGACAGACCCCTGCGGCACACCATAGCAGACGTGAACAGGCTGGGAGAATGTGGACTCAATCATAACGGTCTGGGAGCGATTCTGAAGATAGTTCATGAACAAGGAGAGGGCGATGTCATGAATGCCAAATGTAGACCTGAGTCGATCAATATAGATAGATAGATAGATAGATAGATAGATAGATAGATAGATAGATAGATAGATAGATAGATAGATAGATAGATAGATAGATAGATAGATAGATAGATAGATAGATAGATAGATAGATAGAAAGATAGATAGATAGATAGATAGATAGATAGATAGATAGATAGATAGATAGATAGATAGATAGATAGATAGATAGATAGATAGATAGATAGATAGATAGATAGATAGATAGATAGATAGATAGATAGATAGATAGATAGATAGATAGATAGATAGATAGATAGATAGATAGATAGATAGATAGATAGATAGATAGATAGATAGATAGATAGATAGATAGATAGATAGATAGATAGATAGATAGATAGATAGATAGATAGATAGATAGATAGATATAAAGATTTACCTGGTAGCATATTTTATTTATTTCCATTGAGACGCCACAGTCTGATTTTTTAATTTCTTCCATGTTGCGCGGGCGCGTAGAAATCATCTTAGCCATCACAAGCACCAAGAAGCACCACTGTAGAATACACAGTTTCATTCTGTTTGCAAGTAGAAAAATCATGCTAGTTATAGTTATACATATATTTATTTGTCCCATTATAATAAGTGTGCGAGTCTGTAACACCCAGTCGCCAGGGACAGGGCATGTAATATGTTGCTGGGGAATAGGTAGAAAATATATATATTTTATCCCAGCCAGTCTGTTGAAAAACCGCCATGTCAGGTACGAAATCTGACAGCTGGAAACGTTACCAGGGGCGATGCCAGAATTTTTTTCCATTTACCACATTTTTATCAAATTTTCTTCATAATTAAATAAAACATTGTTGAAAAAAATACTTTTCAAATAATTAGCCCCCTTCCCTCTAAGGCCAACGGTCGTCAGAGTGAAACGGGGCTCTTCCAAAAGCGATGAGTTGGCAGAACGAAGTGTTCTATGAGGGATATAATAAGGTGTAATTAGTTCCTTGAGATAGGACGGTATCTCGTTATTAAAAAGGCACTGATGGCAAAGTAGCGCCGCTTTGTATGACACTGGGTCATATAACATCATCATCATCATCAATCATGTCCCAGCGGGGGGGGGGGAACACCACGTCGTATCGCCCGGGGGGGGGGGACGTGGAAACCACGTTATTTCCCCGTCGATACAAAGCGGTGTGCTTGCTGGGGTGAACGTGGTCTATTTTAACTAATGCCAAAAAGTTGAGTCAAAGCTTGCAACACTCCATGTGAAATTAAATTGAAACTCCTTCCCTAAAATGTAATGGTCCTTCATCTCATTCATCACAAAATAATTTCGCTATTTCAAAATATAATTTAAATTATCAAAAGAAGATACATCATACGTTAATTAGTATGTAACACCAAAACTGTAAGAGAGTGTTTGTAACAAATCGGAGACAAACAATGTGCATCATCCTACCTTCGATTCCCTCGCTTCTAATGCGTTTGAAGTTTGAAGTATAAGCCTAACCTCATTGGGTACTTATCATCCCCAACTACCCCAACTAGACCTGCCAACCGATTTGTTTTTTTAATTTCGGCTGGCTGACATACTTTTTGGGCTGATATCCGGATTAGCCGGATTTCTCCGTAAATTTACATTTGCGGCTGATTTTTGGCTGATGACGAAATATTCGGCTGAAATTCGGCTGATGACAAAATATTCGGCTGAAATGCGGCTGAAGTCTGGCCAATAATGGAGTAATAAAACTTCAGTAATAAAACACTTTTACAATACTTCAGAAAAAGTTTTTTATTATTTCAAACAATAGAAAAAAAAACAGTTTTATATGCTGTCCTACTAATACAGTACATGAATGCATTTCATTCATTCAGTTTCTGTCACTCAATACCTAATAGGCACTTAAAATATCAGTTTGTAATTGCCATGAATAAAACAAACGCGATATAGTTTATCAGCTGTTAGGTTTGATAGTTTGCTATTATCAAACCAGCAACCGAAAACATGCACTCCACTGGTACAGATGATGCTGATGATCATAGGTGAAGACGAGCCAGTTGAGTAAGTTGTGGATACGAGGATGATGCAGCACTGCTACGTCAGAAAGCGAGAACATCATGAAATTGAAATATTAGCAGACTATAGATATATTAGCAGTCTATAGAAATATTAGCAGGCTATAGAAATATTAGCAGGCTATAGAAATATTAGCAGGCTAAAGAAATATTAGCAGGCTAAAGAAATATTAGCAGGCTATAGAAATATTAGCAGTCTATAGAAATATTAGCTGGCTATAAAATATTAGCAGGCTATAGAAATATTAGCAGTCTATCGAAATATTAGCAGTCTATCGAAATATTAGCAGACTATCGAAACATTAGCAGCCTATTGAAATATAAGAAGACTATCGAAATATTAGCAGTCTATTGAAATATAACCAGTCTATTCAAAATTTTGCCAAAAAAATTAATGGACATGACAGCGGACATTTGGCCTGAATTTTTTTTATTTGAAGCACCCTCTTTTTTTTCCGTTTGATTGCTAGCATAAAAGCTCTTTCAAAACAATCAACTCTTAAATCCTGCCCCCCCCCCCCCCTTAACGGTCACACCATGGCGTATCGACTGGGAAAAAAACGTTTTTTTCCCTCCGTCGATACGACGTGGTGCGCCAACCGGGGCCTATCCCTTGTCTTACATTGCTTGTTACCTTTATATACCTTAATGACTTCTATTAGATGCACCAACACTGTTCACTTCATTGGTGAGTACAAACTTAGGCTATACGGTAACATAACGTAATGGAAGACCGATTTAAATTTAATGAATGTATTTTTATTCCTGTTATTATTATTACTATTGTTTTGATATAATTTTATTATATCTACTAATGTTATAACTTTCTATGCCTTGACTGTACTTATGTACTAAAAGTGGCTAATCAATATTGTTCATTGTTCATTGATGTCACATTTCCTTTGTATGCATTTGTATCGGCGATTCGTTAAAGGGTGCGCAGGATGAACGGCCATTTTTTCTTGCGAGTGTCGCGTGGCAAAGGGCGTGGCATGTCGATGTGGCATTTTCTTGGTTCTGATGCACGTGTGTGGGTGTGTAATGACCACGTGCCCTTAGCTTTAGACTGGCTAAGCGTTAGAATTTTATCCAGCTTACTATTATTCTCTCCAAGTTATTGACCCTATAATTCTTTTGCAAAGTGTTCTCCAGGCCTGTGTTCGGGCTAAGCCTCAATAATTTTATGTTCATAGAAAGGCCTAAAATTAACAGACTTTTAGGTCAATTTACAAGACTACTAAAGTTATTACTATCATCGCGAAAGCAATAAACATTAAGCCTACTAGTTCTGTTGATTTTTACATAAGCTAGTTTCATAGATTCTCAACGGGGGCGTTATTGCCCCCCCCCCCCACCCCCAGGGTGAGAAGATCCAGGGGGGGGGGGCGCTGACGTTCTCGGGGGTGATAAGGAGCGGTGAAAGGTCAGTTCGCGGTACGAACGTTCTTGAATTTTTTTGAACACCTCTGCTATTTAGATTATCAAAATACCAAAATTTCAATGTCATAAGAACAGTATCATTGAACTTAAACAAAAAATAAATCGATTGTTCTACTGTTGACTTGGATGTCTACTGTGTGAATGTGAGGTAAAAGACATTCAAATACCTCTATGTACTTAACCTTGATCTATCAATAAAAAGGCCAAGGTCTCTAACCGTGTTGGACAACGGGATCTCGGAATCCCCAACTTTGATCGATTTAATAGCGACTTTCCGAAGACTAGCGTCTGAACCACAGATAATTGCCTTTGTTTTGTCCTCATTTAATTTAACCCTTCTCGTACCGACCTACTTCTATCTATGCTGCCTTCAGTTCCGCTATATACGCGCCCGGGACTGTAAGGGTTAAGTCTATTTGCAGCCATTGGCGATGGTATGCCTAGGGTGCTATCGTGGATTATTCTCGTATTTTAAAAAGTTTGCGCAAGATGTATTAGCTGTGTGTTTGTAAAAAAATTAGCATTAATCAAACTTTTGGTTGCACAAAAGGACCTCCATCAATTTATCTAGGTCTTTGGGTTTTTGGCAACGCAATAAAAAAAAATGAATCTCCATTACCCTGTTTAGTCGAACCTGCATATGGTGCTGTTACCACTCTGTAGTTGTTGAAGAGAAGCAAATTGAAAGTAATGCAGCATTTGAAACCGAAGGTTTTCGGTAACGAAAATTGAACCAAACATAGACAAACTGCTAGCAACATACCAGGCACAAGTTTCACTTTGATATATATATATATTTTTTTTTAAATCAGTCATGCATAATATTTGTTTGTAGGCCCTATTATTTATTTTAAATCAACAATCAATCATTCTTGTTCTTCTCAGGTCTATTATGGACGGAAAAACACACACAAATCTATTGGCCTATTGAAATGAAATTTTATGCCGCAAATTTCCTTCTTTAATTTAATTTCTGGAGTGAGGGTGGAGAAGGAAGGCGATGAGAGATCAAAAATTGAAAAAGGGGGTGGTGAGCCGAAAAAGGTTGAGAACCTTTGAGCTAGTTGATCACTACATTTTGTGGAGGCGGCTTAACACCCGTTCGTATGGGGTTCGATCTTTCTGCTGAGTAATGCAGGGAAGAACTGCATTGAGATCCCCCCCCCTTCTACCCCTCCCAGAAGTCCACTATACATCCTCTCAACTGATTTATAATCCTTCTAATCTTTTGGCAAAATGTTGCCTGGGCCTATAATAGGGCCAGGCCTAATTATTGTTTATTTTCTTAGTTAGGTCTAAAAATAGATAGATATTTAGGTCTTAATCGGTCAATAAGAAAAACACACAATCGTATTTACTATTATTAGGCCCTATCTTGAAAACTAATAAACATTAGACATATATATATATATAGTTCTTTGAGCTTACAAAGTCATCATCATAAGGTGCCATGCCGGATGGCGTAGGCGATCATGTCTTCCCACGTATCTTTTATTCTGGTTAACTTTAGCATTTTTTGTTGTTTTTGCCATGTCATGCCATTCCGTTAGATTGTTAGATCATCTAGACCTTTCCATTTTGGCTAATACATCTGCCACTGCAAATCACATCAAGAGCGCACTGAGCATGCTAATTTAATAGCATGGATAGAGGCGCTATGAGAATAGCCCATTCTTATCTTCCTTCTCTGTCTTTCTCTGCGTTTCTTTCCATCTAGCTTTCCAGTTAAAACAGCTGCCAATTATAAACAATGTATAACCTGAACAAAAGTAACATTCTGATTTATTGCTCAATGATTTCAATGAAAGATAATACGATCTCAGGTTTATCTACTGATAAAGGTTTGAATCTTTTTAGCCCAAACCGTACCGTACGTCTCTAGTACTTTACTGGTAGGACTAAGCCTAATGCAACGCATGGAGACTTGGAAGTCTGTGCATTCATAATAATATTGACTTAATAATAATAATAGTGCTTCTATAGCGCATATCCGGTGATGACAGTTCTATGCGCTGACGACAACTATGCTTACAGAGTACAGACAACGAAGAACAGAAGAAAATTTATATATGTACACACGAATATTGCTACTGGACTAGGTGAGTCTTCAGTCGGCTCCTGAAGGTGTCAAAGCAATGGTTATGGCGATACTGTAGTAGGAGGTGATTCCAGGCGGACTGTCCCGCGTATAAGAATGCACGTTGGCCAGTGGACACTAGCCTCGCACGAGGGATCTGAAGAGTCAGCGCGTCAGAAGCCGAGCGAAGTCGACGGGATTATGTGTAAAGCTCAAGACAGGAGCTAAGGTTATCCGGGGCAGAGTCATTCAGGCACTTGTAGCAGAGAGACGCCAGCTTATATGAGATCCGGTTGTTGATGGGTAGCCAGTGCAGAGATCGGAGCAGAGGACTGATATTATCTAACTTCTTCTTCTTGAGGACTAGTCGGGCTGCGCAATTCTGGATAAGTTGGAGGGTTAGGAGGCCGAGCGACCAGCCAAGAGCAAATTGCAATAATCCAAGCGGGAGTTGAGGAGAGAGATGACAAGCTTCACACAAGCTTCCTGAAATGAAAGGAAAATATAATATACCTTCTTATCTTATACATTACAGACGCTCCTTCTATGAAGAAGATTATTGCGTCCTACGCTCATCCGTGGTCCGAGTCTAGTCTTGCATTTTTATAAATGTTTTAAATGATTTTAAGTTACTGGTTTTTCTGGATTGTTCAGGCAACACATTCCATGCCCGAATGCCACCCGAGAAGAAAGAGTAGGCCTACTTATATGTATTTGTTCTAGCATACGGGTAAGGAAAGCGTTTTTGTCTTTATGTTTATCTGTGCATTGAAACAGGTTGTTATTGGGTTGTATTTCTAAATTAGAGTTTAACTAAGGGGGAACAGGCCTGAGTAGGAGGGGGGGGGGCATATTTGGCATATTTTTTGTTTAGTTTTTGTTAAAAATAGTTTGTTAAACCTAATTGTAACAAAAATGCATCAACTAAAATAGAAAAAAAAGACGGTTTTGTACTGAAATATTGAGTTTGAAATGTGTGTGTCGACTCAATTTCTTTGTCGATTCTTTGCCTTTAAATGCGTTTTTCTCAATATGTTTTTTTTTGTTGTGTTTGTGCTATGATAATTTAAAAATAATGAGAAGCATTAAAGATAACATGTTGAAATTTGGAAGGTACTAGATTAGTTTTCAAGGTGAATGTATAATTAGTTTGGCTGTAAAATGTATTAAAAGAAAAAAATGTTAATAAAGTTTATACAAAATTCCAATACTAAAATTAAAAAATTCATAAATACAATATTTTTTAAAATATTTAATTAAAATTGTGTCTAGTACCTAAAATGGTAATGGTACTACATAAAAACACTATTGAAACCAAAATATCTATAACACTTTTTAAAATTTGATAACTTTTGTAATGTGTATGTATTTTCAAAATGGCGACCGTAACCATGGCAACCATGTTTCTGTCATAAAAATTACTTATGTTTAATTTCAAGGCCACTCAAGATATATATGTATATGCGATTAAAAATTATTTTTGTCCAGTAATAACTGAATTAAAATTTTCAGTCCTGTTTCCCCATGTCTTATGTATTATTACCACTTTACTCTTTGCTCCTCTGTCCTCTAGCCCTCTAGTGCAGGAATCGGCAAACCTAGGACACGCGTGACAAACTTGGCACGCAGAGCGATTGTCAATGGCGCGTGAGAGCACTCCAAGAGTTTTTTTTTAATGAAAATATAACACAATTTTCCTGTTCTGAATGAGGAAAACTGACTGTTGAAACCGATGTTTCTGAATGACAGAGCGACACATTTCAGTGAATTTAACGCATTTACAAGTAGGGGAGTCAAACATGACTTGAACTTTTAGACCACTAGAATGGATTTCCATATATCGTGAGTTAAATCAATTTTAAAACATTTAACTATATGTACTTCCCTTTATTAAGGCTTTTTTTAAGATCGATAATTGTGCTTTTTTTCAGAAGTACATCGAAGCACCCAAAGCGCAGATTTCTAAACAAGACTTTTAAATTCGTGTACTCATTTTTTCATACCTCATCAAGCCCATTTGGCTCGGTTTTACTTCAACCTCTTAGATGTCGATTTTTTTTTAATGGACGGATAATAAAGATTTAAAAACGCAGCCAGTTGAATTTTAAACATCCAACAAACAAAAATGGGCATCAAAATGTGTCAACTTGAGGGAAAATCTGGAAGGAAGCTGTTTAGGAAAGTCGTCTGCTATTATCAACTGCCAGGCATTCGCTTCTTTACTTTCAGCGTTAGGTTCAACTTACACTTATGAACAGTATTTATTGCACATGAAAGCTCAATTAAGCATTCGAAGAGGCCACTAACACTTCATAACTCAGAAATGACTAAATATGTATCTGCCATTATAAATAAACGAAGAGCATTCAAGACGAATCGCTGATTAGTTGATACTGACTAATTACATTTAAAAGAGTTTTAATGCTCATCTTCTTTAATAAGACATAAATATAAGTAAATATAACTAATTTTATACATCTAATAATTAAATCTTGTAATGAATATTATAATGTTGGATTTATATAAAGAAATAATAATTAGTAATATTTGTTGTATTACAAAACATAACTTATTTGGCATCATATTTAATTTAAATTTATAAAGTTTATTTTTATTAAAAGGAGGTAATTAACTCGTTTTATTTGCGCTTGTATTTCTAATATTATGTTTCTTATTTTTCTTTTATAAAAGACCAACAATTTATAACTTTATAATGACCAAAACTGTAAAAAAAAGTAGTTGAAAATTATATAAATATTATAGCCTTTGACTAAAAAGTATGTGTCCATTTTTTAAACATGGCAATTACTACCCAGTTTGTATGATTACTAGGTATCAATTACGCTTAACGATATCTATATGTGCGATAAAAGAAGGTTAAACAAATTAAAGTAAATCTCAGTTAAACTGAGAACAAAATATAATGAATTTCAGCAGTTGCTAGATCATTATCTTGAGAACCAAATGATCATGTTTATAAAATAATTACCATAAATGTAAAGTTTGGTAATAACATTTTGTTTTTGGTATAAATGCAAATAAAAAGGATGATAATCACAAACAAGTTTTTTTTTTATTAAATATAAAACGCTTTAAAAAAAATTCTTTATAAATCCCCTTTACTTTTGGCCTTGGTCTTGCTACGGACTTAATTAATTTTCTTCTAAAAAAATAATAAAACAAGTATAATAGAGCAGGTTCAATTTTAGGCTGTTGGCACGCTGAATGATTAAGAAAAGGTTGCTGACCCCTGCTCTAGTGTTTCTAGGTTTAGTGATTTGACTGTTGGTGTTACTCTTGTCAGTTGTGAATATTCGCTAGTTATAAACCTTGTTCCTTGTTCTAATTTTTAAAAGATTTATTTAGTTGATGGGGCCCATAACATGATGCATATTCTAGTATAGGCCTAACTAATGTGAGATATCATTTTGTTTTTATATACTAATTACATTTATAAAAGTTCCTTTTTATGAAACCTAATGTTTTGTTAGATTTTGTAATTACTTCATCAATATGAGGATCCCTTAATTAGGCCTAACAAGAAAAAGGTCCTAGGCCTAGTTATTGGCATAATGTGCCACGATAGAGATAAACATATATAAAAATGGGTGCCTACTCTGCCTACTATTGTATTCTGAGGAAATCATGTAAAGCAGCTGAACCAGGGCAAGAAAGTAATAGTAACGGGTCTCTAACAGAAGATCTCTTATGTCTCTTTACTTAAAAAATGGCCGAGCCTTCCGGTTTTTTGCGTGCAGGGCGTAACAATGTACAGGGGAGGGTCAAGGGGGTGGGGCACACCAAGATGCTTTCCGAGACTACAAAGGGCACGGTCTCCGCAGTCACATACACTACTTTCCTTCTTTCCACCTGCGGATTTCCCCAGGATCATTAACGTGGTGGCTCGCTCGAATTCCTGCACTGTCTCCCCGTAGCACGAATTCCAGACCATATAGGCCTGGACATTCAGGCACAGGGGCTTTACGAGACGGGCTGTTGCGCAGATTGATTCCTCCCCTCCGGGTCTCGAGGCCGCTCGGCAGTGTAATGAAATCGAGGACGCACAAAAGGGTCTGTCCGACATGGGGACGTATCGTTGGTTTTTATATTATTATATAATTATAATGGTTATTTATATAGCGCTTCTATCCATGCTATTTTAGCATACTCAGTGCGCTCTAGAAGATTTTTACGTCATATATTCCCAAACAAAACTTCTTCAGGACAGGGCGGCAGGGATCAGTCGGTGGCAGGGATCGGTCGGTGGCAGGGATAGAACCCGCGACGCGTTAGTTGGTTTTTGGTTGACAGTCCGGTGAACTAACCGCAGGACCAGCCGACTTCAAATTTAACCCGCTTTAAGGCACATGGATACAGAATTGCTATAAAAGAAGAATAAAGTTACCAAGTACCTTGGAGTGAACATCACAGAAAACCTCCACTGGGGCACGCATGTCCAATCTAATGCTGCCAAAGCAAATAAAGCCTTCGCCTTCGTCCATAGGAACCTCAATGGATGCTCCACCAGGATCCAGACCCATTGTTATAAAAGTTTAGCTCGTCCCATCCTGGAGCCCCTACAACACCGCAGAGCGACAAACAAAGTCACCATTATTTACAAGATGTCCACGCAACCAGGTCGAATCCAACAGGTGACCCGCTCTACCCGATGCCATCAGCTCAAGCTTCATGACCCACATGCACGCACCGACGTCAACAAATATTCCTTTTTTTTTCCGTCATCCAATAGGCTGTGGAACTCCCTGGAACACGCCTCCATCACTGCCCCTACTGTGCCGGCTTTCAAATCGTCACTAAAGGGCTGGTCTAAAAACCTAAAGTGACACTATGTGATCTGTTTATAATTGTTGTTGTGGTGTTTTTTATTTTATGATTAGTTAAATTGTGGACTCTTTCCTCAACGGGGTCTCCACAGTATTTTGAAGAAGAAGAAGAAGAAAATTTCAAAATCGAAGACATATTATAGTGGTTTTCTAGACATAAGCTTAGATATTACTGTAGGAGAAGATTGCTCACGCAAGTGTAAAATTTCGTGATATTTGAACCCAATTTTAGCTACAGCTTTCGAGTATAGACTCCACATCTCGACATCTCCTGAAAGGACTTAATATAAAAACCTGAGAGACACAGTCCGAGGGTTACTGCAATCCCCCCCCCCCCCCCCGACTGAGATTTCTCTTTTTGAGCAGAATTTAATATAAGCGGTAGCCAGGCCCCACGAGAGGGGGGCACAGCCGTACGCCGTACCGTGGCCCATTTAAGAGTTTATGGCGCCTATGAATATTAAAATTTTAAATTAAATTGGCAATTACTCAAGTATTTTTTAATTTTTGCTATTAAGCTAAGAGGGGATGCCCCAAAACCTCCTACAATCTCACGTGGCGCTGAGGGCTATTAATTTTGGTATTCTTTGAATGTGTACTTTTTATCGCAAGCCATATTTGGTATTTGGAAAAAAAGATATCTGAGATGTCCTTTAATATATTTTATGTATTATATAGACAACATCATTGAGCGGAATAGATACGTGGTAATCAGACAGACTAGGTTATAAGTGTAATGTTTGAAAATATACATAGGAATATTTAGTCATAAAATATTTATGCAATTTTCAAATACTTTTTAAAGTTTGTTAATTTCAAAGTTATAAATTGTAAGCTGTTAATTTTTTGATAAAAGATAAAAAAGAAACATACTAAAATTATTACCGCAAATAAAATGCTTTAATTATCTCCCTTTAATTAAATGGATTGTTGCCACATTTGATTCAATGGCGATTCCAAAGCTGTTGTGTTTTGAAATATAAAAAATATTAATGACTTATTTGTATTTCGTTATAAGTGTAAGTGGAACCAAAAGCTGAAGTAGAAGAGCGAATGCCTATTAGTTGAGAATAGCAAATGACTTTCCTAAGCTGAGAAGCTTCCTTTCAGATTTTTTCCGCAAATGGGCACATTTGGATGCCCATTTTTTTAAGCTTTTGAAAGTCTTGCCCTTGGTTAGAAAATTCCGCTTTGAGTACCTCGATGTATTTTTGAAAAAAAAACTAACTTTCTATCTAAATATATGCCTAATATAGGGATGTACATGTAGTTAAATGTTTTGAAATTGATTTCACGGCAAGATATATGTCCAGTTTCAATGCAAATACATTCCAGTGGCGTCAGTGGCCCTTATAAATGCAAGTTCAACTCACTGAAATGTGTCTCTGTGTCATTCAGAAACATGGGCTTCAGCAGTCAGTTTTTATCATTAAGAAGCAGAAAATGTTGTTGTTGTTTTTTTCATCAGGAAAAAAAAATCTTGGGGCTTGCCATTGAAAATCGCTCTGCGTGCCCAGTCTGGCACGCGAGCCTTAGGTTGCCGACCCCTGATATAAATACAACTTATCCCCTTTTGACCACTAATAAACATTGTTTTTTCAAGCTTCGATCGTGTGTAGACCTGTACTATTTAGGATGCACCTATCTGGAGTAATGACGTGCTCTCTATCATTGACTATCAAATGAGTTCTTTCCAACCAAATTAATCAACAATCATCAGTGAGAGTCACTTTTCCCATTTTACACATCTTTGTATTATTATTTGCAAGATCAATACTGAAGCGGAGGAACAATTACAATAATTTAAACTAAGAACTATGTTCTTGATTAAAGTATTTTTGTAATAGACATGTAAGGCTGTGATTGAAATGATTACACTCTAATGGTAAATGGTAACACTCATGACAGTTTCACAAAATGGTCCACAGACCTTTTCAAAAGATTCCTGACTTTTCAAACGTATGAAATACAAATAAATCATCTAGATATGACTAACTTAGTGTTAGAAACAAAAGTGGGGGGAGGGGCAGAAAAAAATCTCGTACCGGTATCTTTTTTTTCTCTCTTGAGGGCCCTGGCGGTAGCAGGTCATGTATGTTATGCAGGCGATGGGGTTCAGAAAGTCATTTCAGCTCCAACCTCTATCCGAGGCTAACCCTGACATTTCGTCTCTTTGAGTACCATACAAGAGCTCCAATCCCAGCACGCACCTCGTCGTCACTGGTGGCACTTCCACGCCGATTTGAAGAAGTGTACCGTTGCTAGGGAGGTGGCATACCGCTCAGTCTGGCTGCTTAGTTTTCCGACAGCGGAACCAATCAAGCGTATCTCGAGTAGATAGAGGGGAGGTATGTGTAGAGGCCGGCTGGTCCTGCGGTTAGTTCACCGGACTGTCAACCAACAAGTCGCGGGTTCTATCCCTGCCGCCGACCGATCCCTGCTGTCCTGCAGGAGTTTTGGGCCAAGTGGACACAATAATCTTTTATCTAGAATGAACGTCTGTAAACTTATAAGAAATATAGTAGGATTTAAAACCACTATAAAGTATAAGAGGCTCAACTCCCGTTTGTAGGGAACATGCGGTTCCCCTGGAAGTTCGATGTCTCCGCTCAGGCTCATCGCATAATGCAAAAAGTACTGCAAGTAAGTTCCGCCTTCTACTCTCCCACCCTTCCACCAGCTCCATAAGAGTTGAGTTTTTTCTCCAGCCGTTTATACCGCTCCAATGCAGTGTGCACAACGATATCCCTCTGATTCGTATAGGCCTACATTGATTTAAGATTACAGCTCCGAAACGACGAATCCCGGGAGAGGGAAGGGTGAGTGGTGGCCTAATTCCACTTACAACTGTTGCATGGTAGAGGTCGTTGCATGTCACTGTGACATTGTATTTCTGTGCGATGGCAATCGTGAAACGGCCAACCTCACCTATTTAGCTTTTAGGATAAGAGCCTTGCTCCGGCTTACTATAATCATCTCAGTGGTATTAACTTTAATCCTAATCCTTATCTTGTATTTATATTGCAGACGATCCTTCTATACAGAAGACTATCATCCGTGCTATAGTCTTGCATTAGTTGCATTCTGATCATGGTCCCAAAATGATGTTAAGGTACTGGTTTTCCTGGTTTGTTAGGGCAACCCATTCCCACTTCTGTACCCATGGGCCTCATCACTGGCGAAGTGTGGAAACCACCAGTACGCTTGCATCAATAACACACCGGGGGGCTAGCGCCTGGGGGACAGCCCTCTGCGTTCGAGGCCTATGTGGGACGGGATCGATTTGCGCAGCGTTGCCGCCTCAACCCCGCCCTGGTGTCTGGATGCCCATACCTATAGTAAGGGATTAGTGGTACAGGACGACATTGCGGTTATACGGGCGAGCCACCACGGTAATGATCCGATGGGGAATTCCGCAGTCGGAAAAATAGAGTGCAAGTGGCTGAGGAAACCTTACCCGCTCTAAGTTACACGTGTCGTGGGGTGGCTGGCGCCCGGTCAGAAACGCCTCTTTCTTGGTTCACTCCTGAACATCGTTACGTCCTGAACATAAGAATAAGTGCCGGAAGGATCGCCAGGGCCCTTATTTTTAGAATTTCATAGCATGATCTTATTATGGGATAAGAATAGTGTTTCCGCCCTTATTTTATCTGCTCATTGTAATTGTTATAGTAGGCCTAACTTATAGATTGTTGTAGTGTTGTATTTCTAAGTTAGAATTTAATGCCGTAAGTGTTAGGCCTATTGCTTTACTCTTCTGTCCTCTAGTGGTTTCTACCTTTAGTGATTTAGTGTTACTCTTGTCAGTTGTGAACCCTTGTTATAGTAGCTTTTTTTCTGAATTTGATATAATTTGTTCATGTTTTCTTTAGTTGATAGGTCCCATACACGTTCTAGTATATTTCTAGCATATTCTAGTATAGGTCTAACTAATTTTACGTAGCATTTTAGAATTATGCTCTTGTTATATTTCTAGAAGTTCCTTTTTATGAAGCCTAATGTTTTGTTTGATTTTTTAATTACTTCATCAATATTTGGATTCCAATATAATTCATCATTTATTATTACTCCTAAGTACTTTGCTACTATTTCTTTGTTACTCTTAACAGTTGGCACATTTCTAGGATTTGTATGTGATGTACCTTAACAGTTGGCACCTTTCTAGGATTTGTATGTGCCCTAACACTTGGCACATTTCTAGGATTTGTATGTGATGTGCCTTAACAGTTGGCACCTTTCTAGGATTTGTATGTGATGTGCCTTAACAGTTGGCACCTTTCTATGATTTGTATGTGCCCTAACAGCTGGCACATTTCTAGGATTTGTATGTGATGTGCCTTAGCAGTTGGCACATTTCTAGGATTTGTATGTGCCCTAACACTTGGCACCTTTCTAGGATTTGTATGTGCCCTAACAGCTGGCACATTTTTAGGATTTGTATGTGATGTGCCTTAACAGTTGGCACATTTCTAGGATTTGTATGTGATGTGCCTTAACAGTTGGCACATTTCTAGGATTTGAATGTGATGTGCCTTAACAGTTGGCACCTTTCTAGGATTTGTATGTGCCCTAACAGCTGGCACATTTTTAGGATTTGTATGTGATGTGCCCTAACTAACAGCTGGCACATTTCTAGGATTTGTATGTGATGTGCCTTAACAGTTGGCACATTTCTAGGATTTGTATGTGCCCTAACAGTTGGCACATTTTTAGGATTTGTATGTGATATGCCTTAAACGTTGGCACTTTTCTGGGATCTGTATGTGCCTTAACAGTAGGCATTTTTTAGGATTTGTATGTGACCTAACAGTTGGCACTTTTCAAGACCCATTAAAGAAATAGTTGTTTTGTAACATTGCCTAGTATGGTTCGTTATAACAGTGAGGACAGCTGGTTCAGTGGTTAGTTTACCGGACTGTATACAAAACAGCCCAGGTTCTACCCCAGCTGCCGACTAATCCCTACCGCCCTGCGAGAGTTTTGGATGCAATAATCTTCTTCTAGGGCGCAATGAGCATGCTAAATAAGCTTATAATAGCTTGGATAGAAGCGTTGTATCAATAACCATTATTATTTTTATACTGGTACTAGTACTATATCAGGACTAAGTACAGAAGGCCCGTATAAATAGACCTACACACATTACATTTAATTTATCAGACAGGAGATAATGCATACAAATAATATGATAGAGAAAAAATGAATAGATTTAATGATAGATTCATGATATAAAGAAATAAGAGTTTGTGTTAAAATATTACTTTAATAAATTAAGGATTCATGAGGACTATTAATATAAATGCTAGTTAATTAATCAAATTAATAATGTAAAAAGACATTCATTTTAAAACTAAACAACTACAACAAACTCATTTCATCAAAGGCGTCTTTAAAAAAAAAAAAAAAAGGGGGGGGGGGGCGGGGGTAACTTTCCCAAGAAGTAGAAACAAAAATATAATTTTATATTTTTGTATAATTTTAAACTTATTTTATTTTTAAACTATTCAATTTGAAATCTAAAAAAAAATGTCTTTTTTTTTAAACATATTCTTTAAATAAATAATATATAGATTTTTTAAATGGAATTACAGATGTTTTTGGATCAAAGTAACCTTATGTGTATGTGTGGAGATGGGGGGGGGGACAATGACATGCAGCCATACAAGTAAATATAATTAATATGATCAAGGCTTGTATACAAAAAATTATGTAGTATAAAAATGGTGGTACAAAGTTAATTCTTTTTTTATGTTAAGTACTAATTATAGAAATATAATTAGACCTATATAATATATTTCACCCAAAACATTGAGTAAACACTGCCACAATGTGGGCCATTTACAATAACTTGAGCCATTATCATGTAGTTTTATAAACACAAGCATATTAATACACTAAAAACTTCAAAGAAGAACGGCTAAATCAATGGACACATGGTAAAAAGGGCATGGCAACAAGGCGCAAAGAAATGAACTTGCCCAACAAAAGGGCCAAATAAAGAATAAGCCCACCCCCAAGCTAACCAATCTCAGACATTCATTAGTGTCTCCCCAAACCTACCATTACGGTTCATTACCAACACACTATACAGCAAACACAAAACAACTAAAAATGACATGTGAATATGTTTCTCTGGCATTGACTACAAGAGAGAGAGGAAAACAAACCTGTGCAGCCTGGTTGACAGAAGAAAAACACAACAAATTGTGTAGAGATGAGACAAGTTAAATAAATGTGTAGGTTAGATTTTCAAAATAAGTTCTATTATGAATGCACAAAACATTACAATTGAAAATTCTGTACAAAAATTAGTTTCAGACTTTCAGTGTTTTAACTGCAAGTATAGTAAAATATGGACAAGTTTCTTTAAAGAGACAAAGACTAAGTATTTTATGGCCAGCAAGATGTGTTGTGAGAAGTTTTGTCAGATACAAGAATGCCTGTCAGTTAGAACTGAGTGAACTCAGCACATTCTGGGGAAAATATGTCATCAGGGGGCATAATTCAAACCAAGGATTGTCATATTAGCAGACCCACTCTTTCTCTAAGACAGGACCATAACATTTAAAGTTAAAGTACCGGTAGTTCAATTTCTATATGTATACTTTTAGTTTGTGTATTCATATAACCTGTATACAAAAGGATTGTTCATTTACTAATATAAAATTTTTAAACTTAATAAAAGCTCACACAAATATATTTTAAAAAAATGGAAATATTTTAAATTTGATTTATAAGAAAACATTTTCAAAACAATGTTACAAATGTATGAACATGACAAACAATGTACACAAACTACAAAAAGATGGAGGTTGTAGTGTAAATCTTAACGTTTTTTGGTGTATGAAATTGGACCTCTGATATTTGAGCAATAATACAAATAACACTTTTTAAAAAACATGCAAATATTTCTATCAGGATGAAGGCTGTTGATTCTGTGCTAACCGAGATGCTTCTGCATTGAACCTAGAAACAAAATTGGCGTCCATGCACTGCAGCTTAATCATGAAATCATTTCTCTCAGAGTCTGTCCACCGGGAGAACCATTCCGAGAACAATTTGAGCTGGCACTGAAAGATTGACGGTGGCTTATCCCCAACACCCAGGGACTTCATGGAGTCAAATAGGCTTTCCATATTGATGGGAAGAAGTCTGAAATCAAAAGTATTTTTTTTTTAAATATGGTAACTTACATTGACATTATTTTCTCTAAACATGGAAATTGGTAACAAGAATTAAATGTACACAGAATCACTAGCTAAACAACTAAGACTATATTATTATTTTTAATTTAGGGATGCTGATGTTGTTTTTCTTTCATAACAGATTATAATTTGTATAGATCCAATTTTAAACCAACTTTTATTTTTTGCCTTCATTAAAAAATATAAAAATATGTTTTTGTGTAATTCTTCCTTGCACAAGACACTATCCTGGTGCTCTTGTAGCACTTTCAGTTATTGTTTTTAGAACAGTAAATTACACATTCAAATTTGCTATTTTTCCCTAAATGACTTTTAAATAACAGTCTGTAAGGTTAGTCTCAAATGAAACTCAAAATTATTTATAGTACATTGGATCCGTGGTTTATAGCTATAAATTCATTGTTTATTTTAAATTATTACTTGTAACAATAAAACAATGCAAAGTAAAGTATCACATAACATTTATAATGTTTTACAGTGTAAAATTAAAATTGCAAAATCTTGTCGCTGATTACCATGGTTAATTATACCAATTTGCTTGTCTGACAGACTGTATTTAATAATAGATTATCAAGTTTCACAGGTTTATTTTTGGACCAACCCTAAGCATTGTATTAAAATATCAATGTTCTTAATATGTTTAAAAGTAATGTACAAATATTAATACTTGTCTAGCAGATCTCTCATGAAATCATCTTTCTGCATTGTACTCCAGCCATTAAACCAATGTGTTACACACTGTATTTCTCTCTCTACATTATTCAATGCCATGAACTCATCACTTTATCTGTTTTAAAAAAAAACAAAAAAACTCTCAATTGAATATAGTGCAATGGAGTCGGCACACAATGCACCGACTCCTACTGAATTTAGATTGGAATTTTTAAAAAAGCAAGTTTATATGTCCCAATTCACAAAAAGTTATAATTAATGACTTCTCTACTGTAAGAATAAAGACCAATGCATGCAGTGACTCACTTAACCGCAAAACAAATACGTTAAGTGACAGTGAAGAGGCATGCTTTTCATGTGCCTCACTATATGGCAATACATTCACATATTAATACAGAGGAGACAGGAGTCGGAAGTACAAAAAACTGAGGAGTCAGAGTTGGAACATTTATCTATCGACTAATCATCCCTGAAAGTAACTATGCTAATACTAGACATTTCTTAGGGAGAAAAAAAAATGATATAAATGTTTAAAATAAAAAATTTATCAATAAACAAGTTCAGTGAAATTAATGTATAGTTAGAAATAGTACTGTAACAGATAACATTACCAAAGCTTTAAACAAAATGTTAGTGTTATTGCTGAACTAAAGGTTAAAATATTGTGTGTGAATTAAAAGTGTAAAAACAATAATAAGGCATTGAAATAGTCAGTTTTTAAAGCCCATCATGTTAAAAATAAACAATAAATGAAGACATCAACATTGTAAAACGCAGCTTGAGTCACTTTATAAAAATAATTTCAAGGTGATCATTAATATGAAAATTCCTGATTTAGAATTTAAATCTAGATTACAACGGCAAGCAGAACTTTTTTGTGTTATAAATCAATATCAATATTTCAAATATTTGTTTATGAGAATTCTTGCTATTTATAATATAACTAGGGCTGCTTCCTGAATACGGACCCTAATTCCAAATCATTAAAGTTTTTGTTATTGTTGTTCTTTTGTAAAAAATATTAACATAAAACCCAAATACTGATATTTTTACATTCTATTAGTTTGTTTGTCATAAGAGTATCAACTTGATCAAATGTTTATTTTATTCATTGAAAAATAGGCTAGGCCTACTCCAAAGAAATTTTTTAATAGACTACCACTTAAACTTAATGTAAAAGAAATTATTACTGATTTTTGTGGGGAATTAGTAGAAAGAAAACTTGTTGCATAGGCTGTCCAGAGAGTGGAGAGATATAGAAATTGTTCTATTCTATCTATCAATTTAGTACCTCCGTGCCCATGCAGTACTCCGTCAATAGCCTTAACCGCCGTAGCCTACAGAATACATGTGTAGTGATTTAAGTCTCACTTTTTTCATGTTTACTATAGTACTATAGTATAGTACTATACTGCCGGTCACTATACTCTATAATCTACCTATAGGCCTAGTGCCTACTCACTCAGGCCTACTCAGCCTACCCTACGCCTACTGTCACTGTCTACTTATGAATGACTTGACGCATACTTTATTTTACACTTTATACTATTTACTCATATTCACAATTTATATTAGAATTACTAGTATTAGACATTAGTATATTAGTTATTAGTATTAGCCTTATTACTATTAGCCATAATTAGGCTACCGCTATTCGGACCCGGGTTCCTTTAGCATGAAATGGCTATTCGGACCCAGCTTCAGTCAGAATTTCTTAAAACTTAAAACTCATAAAAAACATAAAAAAAGAGGGAAACAAACACAAAAAATGTTTGTATTACCATATATATTACAAGAAGTAGCACAGAAAACACCAAATATATCCCTATCCTTTAACCTAACCGATACTAATTTATATAAGTACTCATATAAGTATATAAGTATAAGTAGGCCTACTCTTTCTTCCCGAGTGGCATTCGAGCATGGAATGGGTTGCCTGAACAAACCAGGAAAACCAATAACCTAACAAGTAACATCATTTGAAACATTAATAAAAATGCAAGACTAGACTCGGACCACGGATGAGCATAGGACGCAATAATCTTCTTTATAGAAGGAGCGTCTGTTATGACAGTAATGTATAAGATAAGATAAGATACTAACTAGGGATGTTAAACGAAAACCGGAATACCAGATTCCGGTTTTGAATCTGAAAACCGGTTTTGATTTTTAAAACCGGATTTCGGTTTGTTGGTTGGAAGGTAATCATTACTTCAGGTAGCACACCCTTCATTTTATTTTTTTATTGGTTCTGATGGAAATATTTTTAAAAAAATAATGTTGGATTCACGCAAAACAATTCTTGAAATGCCTTGCTAATACTATTTAGTCTTAGATAATGTGTTTCTTCATTTTTCTCCAAATACCAACTATGGCTTGCGATAAAAACAACATCAAACCAAATGTCGGCTCATCGTTTAGATGTGCGCTACGGGTTGGCGGTGCAGTTGGAAACCTCACCCATGAAGCTACACCATCGTCTCTCGAGACGAACGGTTGCCGACGACGACTCTTTGATGTACGCAATGGAGAGAGCAAACTAGTTTTGTCCTGTGACCCTGAACAATTCGGCTAGACACCGCGTCTGTGCTTTATTATTAAAGGCAGCATTAAATACACATTCCACGGTGCACAAATTATCACAATTGAAAGCTATTATCGGTTTTAATCAATTAGCCCATATTTTTGTATGTTTCTAAAGATTGTTATGGTAAAGTGTACAAAATCATAATGTATTCACACAAATCAACCTCTTGAATGCTCTGCAAAAACTTATTAAGTTTGAAATATTTGTCAAATACACCTACAAAACTACGCTAATTTGTCTTTTCCGGCCTGTGACTTGTCACTTCACATTGCGGGGGGGGGGGGGGGGAATCGAAATCCGGTTTTTAACCGGTTTTATAGAACCGAAAACAGGTTTTGAAAACAAACCGGTTTTAACATCCCTAATACTAACTATTACCAAAAATACTACAAAGCCATCCCTTAACCTATATTCTATATTACCTATCCTATACTATTTATCACTAAGTACTAAGTCTAAGGGGTCCGAATAGCCAATTCGTTTATATTACTCTACTACGTTAGGGACCTAGAATACGAAAATTTGCTTCGGGATTATCAAAAACAATATATGTAATAATTTATTATAAAAAATTACCATTCTATTTATCAGGTGAAATATACTTTACAATTACAAGAGCCTAGACTACCCTAGACATATAGATCTAGGGCCTAAATGAAAAATATAAACAGCGCTCTAAATAGCGACAAAAATTGGCTGCCAACTGCCAACAAATGTACTACAGGTAACTGTACTAATCAGTGCTGCCAACTCCAAATCAGATAAAACATTTGATCCTCGAGATTAGTCGAAATAGACCGCACAAAGTTAGCTGATACCACAAAATAAATATACATATTCTGTGGCTGACACTAGAACTTCTTTAGATTTTTTTTGTTGTTGATATTTTAAGGGAGATACACCAAATTGACATACTCTCATTGCTCAAAGTCACCATGGCTTAGTCTTTATTATTTATTTTAGGATTTTAAATTGTGTTGTTGGGCTTCCCTGGTTGCTCAGCGCAGGCAAAACATTAAATTATTAAATTCATCATTGCCGCTCGGGAAGAAAGAGAATAAATAAATTGTAAGGCTTAAGAAATAAACCTCAGCCACCCTCTATATTAGACTCTATGTCTAGGCAGAGGGCAGAGGCGTAACTAGATATGTTGTGTCCGAACAATAAATTGGTGCCCCAATTCTCGATTAATCACATTTTCCATTACACCAATTGCAAATAAAGAAAAACGTAGGCCTATACTATACAAGAAAACATTAAGACAGCAATCAAACGGCGCAAACTGACATGGTTCGGTCATGAGTTGCGCCGATCAATAGTCTGTCAAAAACAATCCTCCAGGGCACGGTAGAAGTTAGAAGGTGGACGTCGAAGAGGCCGTCAGCGGAGATGCTGGTTCGACAATGTAGAGTATAGGACATGGATGCAGTTGACTCAACTATTGACAACTGCTCAAGATAGGCAAAAGTGGAGAAAGATGACTACTGGGGTGTCCATTCGCTTCCCCCAACGACCACAGCGGTCATGAGATTGATGATGATAATATAGTTACTATAGTATAGGCCTATAATTTAAATTTTAGTAAAACATTGAAAATGATTGTATTTAAAGAAACCAATTTATAGATCTAGTAACAAAGAATATTGTCCCTAGTAGTCCCTACTGTACAATTAATCTTAATTGTTAATCCTCTATAGATAAAAGGAGTGTCTGTAAAAGAAGATTATAATGATTGATACCTGAAAAGATAAACTTATCAAGCGATAAAAAATTGCGAATTTATGTTTATTGTAGTAAAGTAAAAAGCGAATTAAATTTAATGTGAATCTACTTCACCATTATGATATTATTATCATTTCGCCACTTTACTAATGTCATAACATCATAACAGTGTCCTACTAAGAATGTCGAACAAGCCCAAGACTATGACAGCGTTACTTTACACAGTAGGAGGTTTAGCAACAGGTTTAGGACTTTTTGCAGCGTTTACACCAGCGCAAGATTATACAAAAGAAATAAAAGAGGTTAGCCTTCTCCTTAGTTTAAGTAAGGCACTTCTGACTGGTTAAGTAAGTCAGTAAGTGTATGCCTACAATTCAATTGAATTGACTTTAATTTAATTAATTATCTAAGTCTCTAAGTACGTAGGGGCCTATTCTAAGCTAAGTTACTATTCAGTGATTATTCACTAAGATAGTAAGTTAAGTAAGAGTAAGAGTCTAAGAGTAAGTAAGTTTACTAAGTTACTAAGTAACTTGTTTACTAATTTTAAGTAGGCCTAACTAGTTTACTAAGTTGTAAGTAGCTCACTTAGTACTACTAAGTAGTAGGCTAGGCTACTTTGTAACTTTCGCCTGACGTCTAATAAGACTTTTTTAAAGTGAACTTAAGTCTTAATCTTAAATGTTAAGTTTAAGAGTAAGAGACGACTGAGTCTATTAGTAAAGTAGTAGTTTATGTTATACTTTATAGTGAAGCCGGCTGGTCCAGCGGTTAGATCACTGGACTGTCAACCAAAAAGCCAACTGACAGGTCAAGGGTTCTATCCCTGCCACCGACGGATTTCTGTCGCCCTGCAGGAGTTTTGGGCCTAGTGGACGTAATAATCTTCTATCTAGAAGGAACGTCTGTAAACTTATAAGTATAAGATAGTAGTCTAGTCTAAGACTAAGTCCTAAACTAAGTAACTAAGTAAAAGTAGGTATAGGCTACGACTCTAACTCTAGGCATAGGTATAGTAAGTGCCTATGGCCTAACTTAAGTAGGCTAAGTCAATATCAGAAAGTCAAGTATCTTTCTCTTATATCTTAGTTATCGTATCTTATAGGCTATATATACTATATTATTATTATATATAAAAAGAAGATGATTGCGACCAAATTTATATAATTCACTTTTACTTTTTGATTCCATACTTAGACTTTTAAAAACTTTAAAACTTTTTTTAAAGGTTATATAAACTTATATATATAATATATTATTATTTATCATATTATATATTTATTATATTATAATCTTATTATTATTATACTTTATTATTATTGTAGATATAAGTAGATATACTTATATAAATATAAGCTAATAGAATATATAAACTAATTACTAATAAAAAAATTCAGAAAAGAGCTACAAGGTTCATTACTGGCTAATATTCTCAACTGACAAGAGTATAACAACTAGGCCTATAGTTAAATTACTAAACCTAGAAACACAAGAGGACAGAAGGGCAAAGAGTAAAGTAGTAATAATATAGTAGTAATTTATATATAATATAATACATACATAAGGCATTAATCTTTAATTTAGAAATACAACACAATAACAACCTGTTGCAATGCTCAGATAAACATAAGGACCAAAATACTTTCCTTAGCCCTTAGACAAAAACAAATGCATGTAAGTACTCTTTATTCCAGAATGGCATCCGGGCATTGAATGGGTTGACTGAACAAACCAGGAAAACCAGTAACTTGACATTTAAAACCCTAGTAAAAATACAAGACTAGACTTGGACCATACGGATGAGCATAGGGCGCAATCATTTTCTTTATATAGAAGGAGCGTCTGTAATGTATAAAAGATAAGAAGACTATCTAGTTAAAGAGTAAAACAGGGACAGAGTAAGAGTTTCAGTTTGTCATTAGTGAACTCTAGTACTAAGGCTCTTGCTATATGTCTAGGCTATGTCCATGTTATTATTACTATTATAAATAATTATATTACTATAGATTTAGTCAGATTATAGTTTAAAGTGCTATACAATGATAGGTAGGCCCCTACATATAATGAAAGTCTATACTAGGGGTAATGAGAGATGGCTCAATGTGAGAGGCATGCCTTTGTTTTTGCTTTTTATCAAGAGCCACACATATATTTAAGTTTAAGGCCTATATATATATTTATAGGCTACCATACTACCGCTACCAGTCGCTACGATACATTGAACCTGGGCTTTACCTATATTTTTAATTACTTAAAAACTCAAAAGAGCCAAACAATGAAGAAAATATTTAAATCATGGGGAGTGAAAAAAGAAATTGTGGAAAGATTAGTTTCACAATATTGGAGGTTACAGTTGAATCCAGAACTGGGCCTCTGCACGCCGTACTTACAAAAAGGACTGACATTCACATTCGTAAGAGATGTTAAGGCCAGGGAGTTAAGAAATATATTCGCTTTAGCTTTTTCTGTCATCTTTTATAAAAAAAATTAAATAGAAATAGTATTTTGTTCAAATTAAATCTTTTCTTCCAGAAACAAGGGACATTATCCAGTGATGTTCAAAACCAACAAAATGAAACCAGACTGTTGGTGTCAAAATTGCGTGAAGCAGCCAACTTAAAACCAGCCAACAAAAGTTAACACCACAAACTTTAAGTTATATTTTTCTATTTTAATTTACTGTTGTTGAATACTTATGAATAGCTGCATACAGTCATACAGTGAATGGTCTTTAAATATCTCTGATAAGATTTGTTTAATATGGGTACCAGTACCATATTAATTTATGAACATTCAAATGTTTTACGCAAGATGTAGATTTGGTCTATATGAGTACTAGTACTCAACCAAGTAGCTTTCATGGATTATTGTTTTTATGATTACTGTTTCTATTCTATTGTAAATGTCAAAGTTAATTACGATTTTACAAAGTGTACAATTAAAAAACACAATTATCTAAACTCGACACTTTTGACAGACTGTTGTCTTTATAGTTCAATATAATAATATAAACAATATTTTTGTTTTTTGTTGATATCTGTCTGTTACCATAATTTTAAGTAATTTTACTATGTTCTACATCATCAGTCAAAATTTTTAACCTTTAGGGTTAGGGTTGCTAGAGCAGCTGTAATTTGTTTTTTAGTATTTCTTTATTATCATATATTATTTTTTTCAATCATAAAAAAATATATTTTGTGACCGGCTTGTCCAGAGTACCGTACTCAAGGCTGCCTCTCATACCAAGCCACCCACTAGTAGGTTTGGGCAATCGACGTACTAATCTTTTTTTTTTGAGGAACATATGTGATCAATGAATCAAGACAATATAATTTTTTAACATTTCACAGAAATGAAGCTTAAATAGTTTGAATACTTGTGCATGTTTTTTTCATCTGTGGATGGCGGGCCATACTCCACCTTAGATGACGGTGATCAATGATTACTTTTTCTTTACTTTTTACAACAGTTTTTTAAATAGAGGTAGCTAGCATATTACTAAATTTAGATAGAGGTAGCTAGCATATTACTAAATTTAGATATTGGTAGGTAGCATATTACTAAATTTAGATAGAGGTAGCTAGCATATTACTAAATTTAGATAGAGGTAGCTAGCATATTACTAAATTTAGATATAGGTAGCTAGCATATTACTAAATTTAGATATAGGTAGCTAGCATATTACTAAATTTAGATAGAGGTAGCTAGCATATTACTAAATTTAGATAGAGGTAGCTAGCATATTACTAAATTTAGATAGAGGTACCTAGCATATTACTAAATTTAGATATAGGTAGCTAGCATATTACTAAATTTAGATATAGGTAGCTAGCATATTACTAAATTTAGATAGAGGTACCTAGCATATTACTAAATTTAGATATAGGTACCTAGCATATTACTAAATTTAGATATAGGTACCTAGCATATTACTAAATTTAGATATAAGTAGCTAGCATATTATAGTATTTAAAAGAAGAAAAAAAAACATTTGGAAATTTTGTTAGCAATAACTTAAACAAAAACATTGTGACACCAGTATTTATTAAATGAACAAATTCATATAACTATAATAATAATAATTTGTTTTATATTCTGAAATTTATTTCATATTTACAGTCCCATTCATAATGCAAAACAAGGATAAATATAACTTTACAGTTGGTGACTAAACATTTAAAGTTGTTTAATAAATTAGTCAGGTGAAGTGGTTATTCTATACTATCTTCACAAAACAATAAAACAAATACTCAATTCTACAATTATACAATATAACCTTTGAAGCCGACAGAAATTAAGACAACAAAACTGTCAACAGCTTATGTCGCATGACAATTATTTGGTTACCTGGTACTAGTACTGATATAGCATAGGCTTTTAGCTGACTGCATTTACTTTTCAACAACAGGTTCACATTACTTACTACACATCAGATAAGCAATGATTTATATATCAATATCAGTTTACTAAAGATTTTAACGTTTATGATGTCGAGAAATATAAATACAAGACTAGGACTTAACTTGTTGCAGACGTCAATCAAGTTTTCACTGTTTTTAAGAGGAAACCATGAAGAAAAAAGTTTCCATGTTTTTCAAATAGAAATTTTAAAAAAAATAGTTTTAAAGTTAAAAAGTCTTGACCAAGAAATAAAAAAAGCAAAGAAAAATGCATATCAAGGCAAATGCATATATCATATTGTTACGTCCACAATCCCCTTGTGGCCAGAGCTGTGTAGATCTTGCTGATAATTCTCGTTAGTCCTAGGGGAGACTTTAATTATTAGTATTTATGTTTCAGTATTACACGAACTCTTCTTATAGTCCTGGGCGCAAATTCAGTATTTGTATTCCAACATTTCCTCTCTTGTAAATTATGGTAGTAGATAAATCTTATAGTAATGTATACAACACAATAGGATAGTAACTTGACAAAGAAGCTTCAGTGTAACTGTTGTTGATAGTTTATTTCAGGTGGTATGTTCAATATATACAATATATCTATTATGTACAGTTAGAATAAAATAGTGCAAACACAAACGTTCTCAAAAGAACATATTTTGAAACTCTCTGTCTTTCAGACAAAACAAATCATTAAATACCATCCGGGTGGTGCAAGGGATAGACCCATTACCAGTAGGGGTGAAAATCATGGTATCATTACAAAACTCATAACAAAAACGATAGGAACTTCCCCTATTAAATAATGAGTCGTTCCCAGACTCTGAGAATTTGAGATCAACACAGAATCCCAGCATTACCTAGAACCTTTCGTTTTCCTACTAAACGTCCTAATATCGCGTGTAGTAAGAAAAGAGAGAGAGAGGAGAATAAACATTGCGTGTTCCAATTCTTGGAAAAACAATATACATGACACGCCCCCACCCAATGAAAGAAATAATGTACCATAATTACCCAAGTAATACTCAACATGGTACATTTTTCGTACTTAACACTATCGTTTTAATAACCAACAATCAATGGAAGATTATTAGACAATTTAAGCAAACATGGCTCACTGGCACAACTAAATTATAAAAAGTGTCACTACCCAATGGTAATTGTGATTATAACGTGATGGACAAATATTTCACCGTTAGTATTAATATTAACTAATGTCTCAACAAGTACAAATAATTCAAAAATATTCTAGTCATTCTTATTTTAACTATGTACAGTTGTGTGGATTTCCACCAAAAATTTGCAAAAAGTCTTAATCTATTTAAACAAATATAACATTGCTCAAACTCTGTCAATTTCCAACAGTTTACTTCTAATATACAAACCAAAAGATAAGTAATACATAACTCGAATCAAACTATAGGTTACTTCCCCTTTAAATTACAGTGTCAACTTGACATTAACAGGGTTCATACCTAAGATGATGATACTTCCCCTTTTCTCAAATACGAGGAGAAAATACACTCTAGTTACGATTACTACAGTAATCTAAATATTAAAATGTAATCCACTATTATGCGTTTTTGGCAAATTTAAAAGTTTAATATAAAAGATTGTTCAGGGTTGAATGAGTGCACACCTTTAGGTACCTTTGTTTCCCTCCATTCCCGGATATATGGAATATATAACAACCTATACAACATAGTGAATATCCACTAGTTTTTCCCATTCTATTGCCATGATATAACAATTTAGCAATAGATTTCCAATATTATCTATTAATTTATACCAATTAAGATTACATCTCTTTCTAAGATAAAAATTGTACATATTATTATTTAGTTCCATTCATTAACTAAAATAATAACAAGATAATAAATCAACTAGCTCAAAGTTTTCTCACTTAATTGCATGTGATGACAATTACTTTCATCCATCCATATCAAGTAAATACGTGCATATATATTTATTGCATCATGCATCAAATTTTAAATGGAATTTCTTTTCCATAATCAAATGAATTTAAAATATATCAGAACATCAATATAATACATGATTATAAAAATTATTAATACTTTCAAAAGACTTGACTTCTGTATGATACAAGTATTCTATAGGTATTCCATAATCAAAATTCAAACGAATGATAGGTTATCATGACACATTCTTAATGAATAAGTGAGATGATCTGAAAAAGAAGTATATGGTTATTCAGTCAATCATGTAGCACCCGAGATAGAGTATCAGCTATGACCTTGTCTCTATCTTGTCGATGATACGGGGAATGGGATACCAGTCGGTCTTTGTCAAATTACTTAATTTCCCAAAGTCTCTATAAAACTGCAGTGTGTGGTCGGCTTTTGGTACCATCACACAGGGTGTAGACCATTTGCTATCACATTTTTCTCCTATGTCATCTTCTAACATATACTTTACATCTAATTTAATATGATCAGGTCTTATGGGGTCAAATGGATGCTGTTTAATAGACCTGGCACTATTGGTTAACACTACATCGTGCTCGATGACATGTGTCCTACTGGGAACATTTGTAAACATTGACTTATTTTCATGTACCAGCTCAATAATCTTCTCCTTATCTTCTACCGGAAGATGTTCTAGCCTTGTATCTAAACTCTTAAGGGCATCTGTATTATTAAGTTTACTTTCTGCAAACTTATATTCTATCCTAGATAAATCCGTCGGGACCCTAGCTAATGAAATCATGGGGACCTCCCGTGGTTTACTCTTTTCCCTGGAAACATAGGGCTTAAGTAAATTAATATGGCATACCCTCTGTTTTTGTCTCCGGTCAGGAGTCTTTATCAAATAATTGACCTCGCCAAGCTTTGACTCTATCTCATAGGGTCCACTAAACTTTGCACTTAAAGGCTGATTTTGCAAAGGTAGAAACACAAGAACTTTGTCACCTGGTGCAAAAGTTCTAGCTGTAGCTTTACGGTCATAGTTCTGTCTCATACGCTCCTGCATCTGTGGAAAATGAATCTTCACATGGTTAAAAGCATGATAAAGCCTATTTTTAAATTTATCTACATATGACAAAAGTCCAATCGGTTCACTGTCCGTTAGCCAAGTTTCATGTAGAAGTTTCAACGGACCTCTGACTGAGTGTCCATACACAAGTTCGAATGGGCTAAACCCCAGGGATTCGTGAGTGGCCTCCCTTGCAGCGAACAGTACATAAGGCACACCCTTATCCCAGTCTTTCTCGTTTTCATAACAGTACTTTTTAAGCATCGATTTTAATGTCTGATGAAACCTTTCCAGAGCTCCCTGGCTCTCAGGATGATAGGCACTTGATAGCCTATGGCTTATCCCTAATTGTTCCATGACTTGTTTGAAAATGTTCGAAGTAAAGTTAGTCCCCTGGTCGGACTGTACTGTCTTCGGTAGGCCATAACGTGTGAAGAAATTTGTCAGGGCGTCTACCACCTTCACTGTTGTTATGTTCCGCAACGGAATGGCTTCCGGGAAGCGAGTGGATGAACACATGACTGTGAGCAGGTATTGAAAACCGGCTTTTGTTTTCGGCAACGGGCCCACGCAATCAATGAGTATATGACTGAATGGTTCGTCGAACGCTGGTATCGGCTGGAGTGGAGCGACAGGAATTCGTTGGTTAGGACGTCCTACCATTTGGCATACGTGGCAAGTCTTGCAGTATTGTTCGACATCTCTTCTCAGTCCTGGCCAGTAGAAGTAAGGGAGGATACGGTGGTGCGTTTTCCGGACTCCCATGTGACCAGCGAAAGGAAGATCATGCGCCATACGCAGTATATCTTGACGATAGCACTTAGGTATTACAATCTGGTGAATACTGTCCCACTCGTTTGTACCTGAGTTGAGCGGTTTCGACTTTCTCATCAATACTTCATCTTTCATGTAGAAACATTCCGCCATTGCATCTGCAGTCTTTTCGTCAACAGCTTTCATTCTGAGTTGCATTATTACTTCGTCATTCAATTGTTCTTTCACCAATTTCTGCTTTGGTGACAAAATGTTATCGTTCTCGGTTGCATCACCAGTTGTTAGTTCAGCAAAGAACGTAGCACTTAAATCGATGTCAGGTGTTTCTGTTATCACTGTTTCATTCGCATGTGTGTCTTCAGAACAGACAAACACATCTTTCGTTGCACTACACGGCGTAGCAGGAGTCTTTACCGACTTCTTTTTCTGCATTGCTCTTGTCAGTGCACATGTTGGGCGTTCATTGGCAGGACGTAGGTTTTTGTCCTCCGCCATCTTTGTCTCCAACACTTTAACCATGGGCTCGACAGTGACTCTGCCGCCCATAATGTCATTTCCTAATATCATGGAAACGCCTTTGACGGGTAGTGCGCGCCACACTCCCACTACGATGTTACCTGTAAAAATATCCGACTCGAGTTTTATTCTGTGCAGTGGAGCTTCCACAGCCTCCATACTAGCACCTCTCAGCACAACAGACTCACCGGTACTGGTGGCATCTGTTAACGGCACACTGCCCTCCAGGATCACGCTGACAGCAGAACCCGTGTCACGTAATATCTGTATTTTCTTCTTGCTGAGTACATCGACTTCTGTCGACACTGTCCCCTCGTAGACAAAGGGTCGAAAATCGGATAGGTCGTCCTCTTCCGGGACTTCAGGAACCATCTGTTCCTCACGGCCTTCTGAAAGCATAATAGATTGAGTACAGCTATTCTCTTTTACCTTAGGTAGACTGTTCTCAAAAACCATCGACTCCACAACTATGGGCGATGCCGGCCGCATTTCTTTTGAGTTTCTTGACCCTGTGTTGCACACTTCTTCTGTCTGCTTGCTATCTTTCTGCACTCTGGCACAGTGTAGAATAGCACCTTGCTTCTTGGTAAGGATCCAACAATCTTTCTTCATGTGGCCCTCTTTCTTGCAATTGAAACATACCACCTTTGCTTTATTTACATCTGTCTGCTTCCTGAAATGAACTAAGTTACTATTATTATTTACACCACTGTTCTTATTATTGTTTTCACTTGTCTCTTTTGGTTTACTAGCCTCCTTGGACTCTGGTTTGTGCACTTTGGGTTTGTCAGCATAATATGGCTTTATGCTGGCGTGAATTATGGCATAGTTATCTGCCAATCTAGCAGCTTCATGCACATCTTCAACCCCTCGGTCTGAGATGTGAGTTTTAATATCCACTCGAATACAATCATTGAATTCCTCAAACAATATTAGGTTCTTGAGTTTATCAAACTCACTTACATTCTGTGACCTTAGCCACTGTTCTAACATTTTCTCCTTTTGTCTCAAAAAGTCTACATGAGTTTGATCATATGCCTTCTTTCTGTCTCTAAATAGCTTTCTATATTTTTCTGGTGTCAGGGAATAACTTTTCAGCACCCTATCTTTGATTACTTCATAGTCATTTATTTCCTCGGGTGTTAAACTCAACACTACGTCCAATGCTTTTCCTTTGTTGAGAGTTGACCTTAACAATAAAGCCATCTTATCATCAGGGAACTGATAATCTACAGCTATCCTCTCAAAAAGCAAAAAGAAATCTTGAACATCTTCTTCTCTGAATATAGGCAAGTGTTGCTTCATTGCGCTGATATCCATACCATTGCTGTCCCTACGATGGTCAGGTCTGTTCATGCGTGCCATCTCTATCCTTTCTCTGCTTTCAATTTCTATCCTAATTCTTTCCAATTCTCTCCTTTCCATACTTTCTAATTCCATTCTCTTCATAGCTAATTGGAATTTTAGGTTTTCACTCAACCCTTCATCTTCATCATTGTTTGATGATCTAGATGACATATTTCTTACCTCGTCTCCGTGGGCAATTACCTCGCCCCCACTGGGAGCTACATAACCTTCATTGATATCGTTCTGTCCCACTTCAACTACACTACCAGTGTTCATGGCATTCTGCCCGTTCAAACATGTCATAATTTCTTTGGTCAAACGATTACGATTAGGTCTTGCCTGTCCTGCCTCAATCCCAAAGGACTCAGCTAATTCTTTTAGTTCAGCAAATGACATGGCATTAAGTTCCTCACTTGATATATTCGAAGCCATAGTATAGCGTTCGAAATATTTGTTATAGTAGAGTAGTAATATAGTTTAATAAAATATAAAGTTCCAACTTACGATTTGTCCAGAAATTTGCACAATATAATATTAAACACTTCGTGGAATCTTCACACTTCCCAAGGAATAAAAACGCAAACCAGTTCTCTCCTCTTTTTAAAAAGAATAGTTTCACAGTCCGAACGAGACTACCAAATCTTGTCAATCCTAGGTCAGGAAAAGTAGAACTCAAATATACCGGGCGAGACCACCAAATTTTGTTACGTCCACAATCCCCTTGTGGCCAGAGCTGTGTAGATCTTGCTGATAATTCTCGTTAGTCCTAGGGGAGACTTTAATTATTAGTATTTATGTTTCAGTATTACACGAACTCTTCTTATAGTCCTGGGCGCAAATTCAGTATTTGTATTCCAACATTTCCTCTCTTGTAAATTATGGTAGTAGATAAATCTTATAGTAATGTATACAACACAATAGGATAGTAACTTGACAAAGAAGCTTCAGTGTAACTGTTGTTGATAGTTTATTTCAGGTGGTATGTTCAATATATACAATATATCTATTATGTACAGTTAGAATAAAATAGTGCAAACACAAACGTTCTCAAAAGAACATATTTTGAAACTCTCTGTCTTTCAGACAAAACAAATCATTAAATACCATCCGAGTGGTGCAAGGGATAGACCCATTACCAGTAGGGGTGAAAATCATGGTATCATTACAAAACTCATAACAAAAACGATAGGAACTTCCCCTATTAAATAATGAGTCGTTCCCAGACTCTGAGAATTTGAGATCAACACAGAATCCCAGCATTACCTAGAACCTTTCGTTTTCCTACTAAACGTCCTAATATCGCGTGTAGTAAGAAAAGAGAGAGAGAGGAGAATAAACATTGCGTGTTCCAATTCTTGGAAAAACAATATACATGACAATATATACAAAAACTGTTTATATATTTTTTATTTGGTTATTATTTAGAAATACTTTTGTTCACATTGAGTCAAAATATGCATATATTATTATTATTTCAATATTGTATTCTTTTCTATTTAAAGTAAATTAGAGATTCATTGCTAGTAAGTTACTAATCAAAGCTTGGGGTCAAGAATTCAAATTGCTTGAATCTGGATGGTCATTGGTTTTCTCATCAACCTACGATAAAAAAGAAAGAAGTGAAATTATATTTCCAAAATATTTAGGATCTCAATTCTGACAGTTTTTTGTCATGTTAATGGTTATGGTTAATTATTGTTTGGAGCAGACTGGTTTTACCATACCTGGTACCAGATTAACCTTTTATACCAGTATTTACAATTTTGACAAAAAAATTGTTTAGAGCATACCGTAAGTGAAGATGCTTTTGGCTTTATTTCAAGTGGAATGGTAACAGGGCCATCATTTTGTATATTGACTTGCATGTAAGCACCAAATTTTCCATCTGGGAAAGTTACAAATTAATGAATTATAAGAATTTATTTTAAAAGCTATGACTATGAATGAATTAATCTAAGTTCTACATTGATCAGTTGATCATTTTATGATCTGTTTGGTCCGAAGGGTACTTTACTTTTTTTTTTACTACATTGATAAAAAAAAAGTTTCTCCACATAGAAATAGAAGTATAGATCTAAAATCTAAGTAACAAAAGTTTACCCTGAATCTTGTCAGGCTTGTATTGCTTTTTTAAGGCATCTAAAAACTGATTGTAAAATGGCTGTGACATTTCAGGACTCATGGCATTTCTGAAATCGGGTTTATTCCCTTTTAATGTAGATTCTAAAGTAAACTGGAAAAAAAAATAGAATAATAGGAATATTTTTAATACCATAGAACTAAATCAAGGGAGATAATTTAAAATGTGTTTTGTTTGTTCAGCTATTATAAAAATAAAATGTTTAAAGACAAGTATTATTCTCTGGGAAAAAAATAAATATGATAAACTATACACAGGAACATATATTATCGTTGTACTAAACTAACACTTATAAAAAAAAATGTTCCCCAAAAACAAATAATTTCAATTTACTGTCATATTTTTTTCATTTACTAATTTACTATAATTTTTGGTTTCTGCCCATTTTTACTTCGCTTATATTAGCTCTAAAAAAAACTTCAAACTGTCTAGCTGGCCGGTAAGTGACCCAAACTTTGTACAGTTAATAGAACCACTTCCAGTTATCCTATCAATCTGAAACTTGACACATAAACATTACACTTTAGGCAATATGTTAATTTTGAATTTCAGTTATATTTTCTTTTATAAGCCTTATAATGTGCCTTTATATTTGTAATAACTTTACTTTTATATTTTTTCTTACAATGTGAGTGGCAATGGGCAATATCTTCAGAAAACTAAATATAAAGGATTATGGGAAAAGCTTTGTTAGGGGTTGTTTAATATGTTATAAAGTTAAGGATAACACAAACCATTTAAAGAACTTAAATATTACGGTAATGATGTTTAAATAAAGGTTTCTTTGTTTTTCAACAGACTAATCATACCTGACTAACACACAGCACCTCATACCCCATGTCCATAACACTTTTCATCCATCTTTTGTCTGTTTCATCACTAAATACTCGTATATTTAAAATTTTTCTCACTCTGAAAATTTACATTATAAAAGAAATACTTAGACTGGGAGAATCGGGGGACGGAGGATCAATGACCAGCCTTAAAAAATATACCAACACTACATGGACAGGGCCCATGGATATGTATTCTTGGCTAACAACTAACATTGATTTAAAAGCATAAAAAAAACAATATAAAGAAAGCAATGACATAACTTAAACTTCAAGAATTTGTTAAATAACATAGGATGCTGTTAAAGTTATGTACACTATTCCTAATTCTACCAAATTATAAAGGATGGTGACTGAAAATAATGCACTGTACTATATGCTGTCCTGTGTATGCTGTGGTTGCATACATTGGTAAGTTCTTGTTGAATAATACTGCACCATGAGCCATTACATTCAAAACGTACTTTATGTATGCAATAAAAAAAACTAGATTAAACTTAACTTAAAACTTTCCTTCACATCAAAATATAGCCTTAAAAAATGACTTACATATATTCCATTTCTTTCTCTGTATCGTGACGAGATATACCAACTAAAACACAGAGGCCTCTTCCGATGGAACCAACAATCTCATTGTCCACTTTTTAAATAAGAAACAAAACTGGCTATTTTAAGTAAATGATACAACTAAAACATTTAAAATCCAACATTTAAAGAAAACAAACTTTTTTACCCAACATTTCACTATTTATTTTAAAAGATATTGATATTAAGATGAAAACAATTTTTGTGCAAAGACTAATTCATACAAAAAGTACTTTTCTGGGTGGCATTTGCACAAGAAATGGGCTAACTGAACTAGTCAGAAAAAATAAAGTTAAAATATATTCATTATACCGGTACATATTGACAAGTATAATTATGCCAATATAAAGCAAAACGGTTACCTGTTACACTTGCATTTAATACTCTTTGGATAACAGCCTTCATTTTAATAATTTCTGAAAGAAAACATCATATTATTTGTGTCATCATTGTTGAATGTTGAAAAATAATTTCATAAAATTGTTAATTAAGGGAAGCTTCATCAAACTGTCTAAGAGTGGCCTATCTTATCAATGTCACAAAGTTACAGTATCCAGACTAGTGTATATTAAGATACGGTACTTAGATTAGAATCACAAGTTGTAATAAAAATAATGATGCTTATATAGCGCATATCCCATTGAGGACAGTACTATGCGTTGACAAAAGTTACAGACAGAGTACAAACAACAAAGAACAGACAAAAATGTATATATGTACATTATGCTACTAGAATAGGTGAGTCTTCAGCCAGCTCCTGAAGGTGTTAAAGCTAGGGCTCTGGCGAAGCTGAAGTGGGAGGGTATTCCAGGATGACAAGCCCGCATAGGAGAATGCACGTTGGCCAGCGGACACTAGCCTACCCTTAAGGTGGACTAACTTCTGTATATTATATATCATATATCTATAGTCTAGTCCAGTGTTTTCTAAACTTTCAATTTTTACAAAACCCTAAAGTTCCTAAACTACAAAAATAAATAAAAATTGCAGAATAATTTACAAAAAAACATTGAAAAAAAAGTAACATTTTTGTTAAAATGGCAAAAAAAAATTAATTCATAGTTTAATCAATCAATGATAAGAAAACTCCAATTTTATTTAATAGTGCTATCCATCATCATTGGCAATCTATCCTGCATTGTACTGGCCCTGGTCGGGACCTATACTAGCCTGTAACTAATACTATAATTACTATATAGGGGCCTACACCTACACTGTTTATATTTTATTATAGCCTATAGTAATGTACTAATTATGTGACTTTGACTTTGTATACTATATTTTATTAGGCGTAAAATATCAATTAGTCAAATAGTACTTATTAATAAAAATATTTGTATAGCGCTGCCAACAAACATATCATAATTAACTTGTAAGCTCAGAGCGCATTTAACATACAACTAATAACACGTATATTATAGGCTAAGAAATATAATTTAATGCTAATTGATAAATTAAAACTTTAGAAACAAATAATTGGGGCAAGGCAAATGAATGAAGCATTAATGGACCTAACATAAAAGTAAGACAGTAGGGGTCTAAAACATAGGCCTATTTAACGAAGACGGTCTTACTCCTACACCTACAATATAGACGAGGCATAAATCCAGACGGCCTATTCACCTTTTCCGTGGACGGTTTAATGCCTTTTTAATTTTAATTGTTTAAGTTGGTCACTTTAACTGAATCAATGAGGAGATATATACGTATATTATATAGACCTACTAGACTAGACAATGGGGTACGGTAGCCGAGCGGCAGTCCGGTGGACTGGTGATCCGAAGGTCCTGGGTTCGAATCCTGGTGGAGGCTAGGATTTTTTCCCAGGTTTTGAGGATGTCCCTGAGTCTACCCAGCTTTAATGGGTACCTGGCTTTAGTTTAGTTGGGGTAAAGTAAAGGCGGCTGGGCAATGTGCTGGCCACACATCCCCTAGTATGCCATGGCCACAGAAACCAGTGAAAACTGCTTCAACAGCCCTATGATCAGTTTGGTCCGAGGGGTACTTTACTAGACTAGATACTAATAAAATTAAAATAACTAAAATAAATTAACTTAAGTAAATGAACATTTAATAAATTTAAAATAAGTTATTATTAAGTTTAAAAAACTTAAACTATGTAAATATAACTACATAGGACATGTCGTAATAACCAGCCACTGACCGACCAGTGAAATAGAATGATGATAGTTGAAATAGTATGAAATAGTGAAGCCGGCTGGTCCAGCGGTTAGATCACCGGACTGTCAACCAAAAACCAACTGACAGGTCGCGGGTTCTAGCCCTGCCACCGGCGGATCCCTGTCGCCCTGCAGGAGTTTTGGGCCTAGTGGACGTAATAATCTTCTACCCAGAAGGAACGTCTGTAAACTTATAAGATAAGATAGTCTAGTATTTTTTTATATATAGAATTAGAATATAGATATTCATGCTACAGAATTTATGTAATCAAGTCAAATTTCCATTTATTTGGATCAATAAAGCAATCTTATCTATCTTATACTTATAGTATATATAATATTAGGCTTTAGGCTTAAATCTTAATTAGTTTAAATTAGCTTAGGGCTTAGACCTAATCATAATCTGATAAGGATAATGCGAGTGTCTTGCTTGGTGACTTGACTCTACTCTTGATTTGGCAAGGCAAGGTAACGGTAAAAGGTATGACGGTATGAGACTATGACTGGTAATCCATGAGTCCATGAGTATGTTACTATGTATGACTTATATTATGTAGCCTATGGCCTATGTTACTTTTATACTTATGTATGAGTCCATGAGTATGAGTACCGTACGACATGAATGTATGAGTTTATGAGTTTATGCGTTATAATAATAGTAATAGCCACAACTTATTCGAATTCTTTTAAATATACGATCATTATATTTTATTTAAATACTACCGTAACCGTAAGTTTATACTGAATACCTGTTTCAAAACGAAATAATAATAGTCAGATGGTGTGTTAGGTGCACAATAATATTTTTTATCGTTTATTTTTTCATACGTTTATATAGATCGGTGAGTCAATATGATCTTTTAATTTGAAAAATTCATTTGTGGACGGTTACCTAGCAATGCGTAAAAGCTCTTATAGAAAACGGAAACAAAATCCTTCAAAATATGAGAAAGAAAAACAAGAAGAGCTGTAGCCTAGAGAAATAGTTATATAGTGTTTATTTGTTATTACTTTGATTTCATTTGGTTAAATTATCACACATCAAAGGTAAGCAAATAAGACAGTATATCATAGTTAAATTAATGGTTAGGCCTAGGCCTACTTTTAATTTATTGCTTGAGTTACTTTTGAGGATTTGAGGCCTAAATTAAAAAATTAGGCTAATTTAACTAATTACTTTAATCTTTAAATTACTTTTAGGCTAATTAGCTAATTTTTAAAAAAGGCCTAAAAAAATACTAAACTAAAGATACTATAATAAAGTCTAAAGTAAATAGGCCAATAGTTACTATAATATTAAGACTATAATAGGACGACTAATTTAGCTAACTATATTAGGCCTATACTAATACTAATCACTAATCTATATATAATAAAATAATAAACTGTTCAATCTAAGTAGGCCTAAAGGCCTAAACCTAAATTCTAACAATTTCATTAGGCTAAATTTTATAATTTATAGTTAGGCCTATATTTTAACTTCAGTTTAGTCTAGTCGGTTAGTAGGCCTACTCCAAAGCTTTTTACTGTGATCACATGATTATTAGTAGGCCTATTAGATTCACACAATAATTAGTTTACATAATTTATATTGTGTGTATGATCTCAACAGTGTATACAGAGGCAGGTTATTTAAAGGCTAGGCTATAGTCATCCAGTTTACTAAAAGAGTCCATCAGACTACTGTAATACATAAAAAAGTGGAACACCTAGGCCTAATTGTTGGGAGATATAAGCCTATAGGGTTTGAATGTCACAGTAGGAAAAATGTTGCCAAAAATAGCTTAGGCCCTATTAAGCTTACTTTAAAATGAGCAATATTAAATTTGAAGAGTATATCACACTTAGCATGCCAATAAAAAATTTGATAAAATGATGCACATTGAATTGACACTAGTGTACAATAGTTAAGCCCCATTGTTAGGCCTATATCCTATGTGTATACAATTAATATTAAAATTAAGCACAAAAATATCAGAGTGTTTATCCCAGAGTGCTCGACATATGAGAGGATAAAAGAAATAGGGCCTACCAATCATACCATTGAAAGAAATGTAACATTTTTTAACTAATTAAGATGTTTTTATAAAGTCATTTTTTTGTTTATAGTTTTCATTTTGCATTTAGCTTAAAATTCCAATTATCTTTTGCATTAAAACCTCTTCTATTAATATTTGTGTGTTTCTTTGTCTCAAGCTATGAGTTCAGAGGCTGAAATAGCTCACAACCGCAATTCAGAGCCAATAAGTATCAAAGTTCTGAAAGCAAAGAACTTGGTAATTATGATACTGTATATGTTTGTTGTTCTTTTTATAAATGAATAATCATCAATTTATATCTTCTTTTAATTTACTTTTTTTCTACCATGATAAAAACTAAACAATTTATATATATATGTAAAAAGAGCTCAAGGCTGTAAATCAAATTTTTAATTATAGACAAAATTGATCAATAAAACCATAATTTATCATTTTTTGTTACTTTAAAAGTGTTTTTTTTCAACATTGACTTTAACTATATTTCTGCAGAAAGGATTCAGGGGAGACAACTTAACATTCATTGTAAAAGTTGAGTTTGCTGATAGACCTTTGGGTGAAAGTTCCAAAATTGAAATTAATGGTGAAACTCAAGCGGACTGCAATTTTACTTCCTATCTAAGCTGCCCTCCTGATGATATCTTAGCTCTTGATGAGTTGGCCAACAAGCCTCTAGTTTGTAAGTTTTGCAGGTTGAGTGATGTAGAGTCAGTTTTACTAAAAATGTGGTATGTTTTGGCATGGAGACCAAAAAGGAACTGATTGTCCAGGATGGAATGAGCTGGTGAAATCTAAAAGGACTTCAATGTCATAGGGATGGATTAACAGCTCAGCTTTTAATTAGCTGTTGTTGTTTTTTTGTAATAAAAACGTTTGATAGATAAAATAACAAAATTCTCATATAATCCTATTATAAATATAGATCTTCTATAGAAGAAAATGAGCTTAATATTTGTGTATTATGTAGTAAAGTTAATTGTTACAATAATTTTGAACAGTTACCATCAGTGAAGTTCTACAGAAAGAAAAGAAACAGAAAGAAGAAAAAACTACAATTCTTGGTCAATGTTGTTTAGATTTGTCTCCCTTGCTTAGAGGTAAAATCACAGAGTTATAATATATGGAGTGCTCAAAGGAAGTAAATTGTAAAAGAAAATGTGGACTTTGAAATCTAGATAAGTGCACTGTATGGCACTGGGCTATTTATTTATGTCTAAATAATAAATATTCATTAAAATTACTTACTCATCATCATCATCATCATCTCTGGTGCTCCAGCCCATGGAGGGCTCTGGCTTGCCTCACCACCTCCTTCCACTCGGACCTATCCATTGCCTTCTTTTTCCAGGCCTGTACCCTGATCTGTCGCAGATCCATCTCGACATCGTCCAACCATCTCAGTCTGGGTCTGCCTTTAGGTCGTTTTCCTCTGGGGATCTGAGCATATATCACTTTTGTTCCTTTGCTATTAGGCATTCGTTCCAGGTGGCCTGTCCAGCGTAGTCTGCCCTTTTTTTATTTCGGCCACAATCTTCATATAGCTTGTAGACCTCTCTGTTGGTGCGCATCCTCCATCCATCTTTATCCTTGGTTGGTCAAAAAAAATTTCTGAGTACTTTTCTTTCCCATGTGTTTAGAATGTTTTTTGTACTTTTGGTGAGTGTCCAGGTCTCACTGCCATAAGTCACCATTGGCCTTATTATTTTTTTGTTGTTGTTTTTTTTTTTTTTGGGGGGGGGGGGGGGGGGGTTCTTGAGATATTTTTATTTTTGAGCATTTTATAGCTACTGTAGTAGGTTTTATTGCCTGCTGCTATTCTTTCCTTTATTTCTGCAAAAATTTCATTGCTTACAGTGATTATAGATCCTAAATACTTAAAGTTATTTACTTTTTCGAAAGTATGGTTTCTAATTTTGACAATCTTTTCTGTTTGTTCTTCTTCTCTTGACGTGTACATGTATTTTGTTTTTTGGGTGTTAATTTCTAGTCCTGCTTTTATTGATGCATCTTCTAATTCTATGAATGATTGTATAATATCTTTCATGCTTTTTCCTAGTAGTGCAATGTCAAAATTACTTACTCAGTTAACATATATATGTGGTATTCAAAGCATTATCCAGAAAAATCATCAACCATTTCATCTTTTGACTTCGCCATTAGATTAATGAATCCGGTACTCATTAAAATGAACACAATTTACTTGTATAAGAGAGCTTATATATATAATGTTTGTTCAGTATAAAAGAGTTCATTTTGATCAAATTTCAATGACGCAATTACAAAAAGTTTTTACATTTTTGGTACTTCCATGTATATATAGATCAGTGCCATACAGTGCACCTATCTATATTTAAAAGTCCGCATTTCCTCCCATTTTTTCTTCTCCATTTTTATTGCTTGAGCACTCCATGTATATTATATAGCTCAGTGGGTAAAATGTAACTTCATTACCGGGTAAAATATTTTCATTTGTGTGTAGTGTGTATTGTTTGTATAGGTGAGTGATTGCAAGCATTTGTGTCATTGTGTTATCAAACTTTGATTCTCATTGTTTATCATTTAGGAACAACTCAGATTAAACAAACACTTGATGTTCACCCTGTTCCTGGATCTCCATTGGAAACTAACCCCCCAGACAGCCAAAAAGTTAGTACAGCCTCCCTTTTTATTTCATACATAGATAACATTCTCTTTGTACAATTATTTAATTACAATTACTGTGTTAATGTGACAGATTTCAACCCTTTTTAGCAGCAGCATGTTGCCCGAGCATCAGCGCGTTCAACTGGCTTTCCGAAGGTTCTGGGTTCGAATCCTAGTGAATGCTAGGATTTGTTCCCAGGACTAGAGGGTGTCCCTGAGTCTACCCAGCTCTGATGGGTACCTGACCTTAGTTGGGGTAAAGTAAAGGCGGCTGGGTATTGTGCTGGCCACACAATCACCTAGTGTCCATGAGTCTACCCAGCTCTGATGGGTACCTGACAATAGTTGGGGTAAAGTAAAGGCGGCTGGGTATTGTGCTGGCCACACAATCACCTAGTGTCCATGAGTCTACCCAGCTCTGATGGGTACCTGACAATAGTTGGGGTAAAGTAAAGGCGGCTGGGTATTGTGCTGGCCACACAATCACCTAGTGTCCATGAGTCTACCCAGCTCTGATGGGTACCTGACAATAGTTGGGGTAAAGTAAAGGCGGCTGGGTATTGTGCTGGCCACACAATCACCTAGTGTCCATGAGTCTACCCAGCTCTGATGGGTACCTGACAATAGTTGGGGTAAAGTAAAGGCGGCTGGGCATTGTGCTGGCCACACAATCACAGAAACTGGTGAACGCTGCTTCACCGGCCCTATAATAATAAATTTGGTCCGAAGGGTACTTTACTTATTAGCAGGGGTTGACCTTATGGCACACAGTCTATTGGTTGGGCATAGGCAAAAAATAAATACAATAAAAGCCATCAATGTTGAGTAATGGCTAAAAAAAACTTAATAAAAAAATAGCCCTTTAATTGAAAACAATATCATATGGGTGGCGGGTGGGTGTACTCAAAACCAAAAAGCACAATCATGGAATCTGGAAAGAAAAACAAGATCAAATCTACTTAATTAAATGCATTGTCAAACAAAAAAATTCTCTATCAACGGATTGTTATCTCTTAGTATCCAATAAAAGATGGTGTCTGCTTAATAAGATGTGCGTTGAGAAATCTGAACAATCTGATCATACTTCTTCAAGTTTGTTCTATATATTTTTATCTATATGAAATGTTTTCAGCCTGAGATTGAAGTGAAAGTCACTCTGAACCAGTCACTGTTGAGTGATGCACAGCTTAAGGGAAGCAACATTGTAACTGTAACTTTGGGAAGCCTCTTCTCTCCCCCAGAGTCATGGACCATAATGGGTCAGCAGTACCAGTACGGGGCATCCCTGCCCATTCCAATCACACCAGAGGTAAACATCATTATACGGATATTGTTGTACGAATATTAAAATTATAATTCGATAATCTGTCTGAAAAGAATCGTCAAAATCTGAAACTAACAAAAACCAAGGCAATTATTTTCATAAGAATCAATGTAAATCTAATTAATTGGTTATTACACTCTTCAAAATAGGCCTGCATATCAAAAACAAATTTTATAGATAATAAATATAGTGCGCAATATAAAAAAAACAACAATAAGAAATTTATATAAAATGACTGTAAATGAGTATTGTAATGTGAAACGTGGAATTTACCTTAGTAAAAAATGCTTATTTTAATGGCAGATGTGGGACGGGGAGAAAGAGGATCAGATATTCCAATTCATTAGGACCTTAGGTTATATAAATCATGTCCCTTATTGTTTTTTCAAAACTATGATCATCTTCACAATCAATCTTGCGACCAACAAAAGACCAAAACTAATTTTTTGCAGAAAAACCAAAACTGATTGAAACTAAGGTTTTTCTTTCATTGGTGCTTTTGGCATAAAAAATAAACTCACTGATCTTCTTGCCTTCAAAATATGAACTATAAATATGTTTTTGAAGTGTAATTTTTCTAAATCACATCTTCATTCATTTAAAAAAGAATTCAATTTTTCAATCAAAGTTTAAATTTTTTTTTATTGTTACAGTACTTTTTGAACAATTCAATGTGTCATGCTATAATTGCATCAGTTATGACTTGGAATTGTAATAATTCAGTGTTTCCTTTAAAATTAGAAAGAGAATCCTGTGGTGTTTACCAATGGGGTGTTGAGGTCAGCCCAAGAAAAAGAGAGTTTCAATAAGCAGAAAAAATGGTGTAATCCAGGCTCAGCATATGGTAATGCTACATATTTACCAACAAGGTATTACACAACAATTTTTTTTATGTTCTTTGTTATTTGAGGGAATAATCAACACTTTGCCATTTATTTCCTTATTATAAGAAAAAATTGTTTTTAAAAAAACATCAAGCTAATTAAGCTATATACATTCATGCTGCTTTTTTCATACACAACCATTTATGTTTAAACTTACAGAGCGAATTACTTCCCTTTAACCCCCCCCCCCCCCCCCCCAACCTCTTATCCATTTGAGTGGTTATTTTACCTTCTCTTTTTTTTAGTGCTTTTATGCATGGCCTAGAATATGTTTAGCTCTTTACTCCATTGTGTCAATATTGATGTTTTCATTAAAACTCATTATGTTCTGTAGCGTTTTCAGTATTCCTATAGAAGAAGAAGATGGCGAATTAAAAGGTAAAGAAGATACAGATCACCGCAGCATAGCAGAGAATGATAAAAACCGTGTTAACTGGAATATGGAGAGAAGATGTTTTTTAGATGCTTCCACAGTTAAATGGTGAGAACCCTTGCCATAATACTTCAGTGAAGCTGTATTAAATGTTGCATCAAATGTGATAGCTCAGTGTTGCCTTAAAGTTTCCCCACTCTGTTTAGAGTAAGGTTTTTCCATAGCATCCTTCCCTATGTCAAAGCCCTAGTTGTCACATTTTAGCACATTGAATAAAAAAAGAAAAGAACTATTACTAAACCCTTTGCAATATTCTGTGATGTCCCAGTAGGAGAGCCCACTGATCCCCATATTACACACTTTGAGACCTATAGAGAGAGACTGCTGATAATAAAATGTCTATTAATTTTTTACCTGATTTTATTGTTCACAGTTTTCAAGATGCTATTGCAAAATGTCGGTACTGGCCTTTAGAAGTCATGAGGATGTCACAGACCGTGGCGAATAAAGGCAAAAAGGTAAAAGCTAATTTAATTATTGTAAAATATCATAACACCTTCAATAGAGTAAAAATGTGATTTGTCTCAAGAGCCATGGAGCAACTATGAAATAGATAATGGAGAAGTTATGCTACTTGTATAAACAACTGAATAAAGTTGGGTTGAGTTGTATTTTAACCCTTCCCGTACCGACCTACTTCTATCTATGCTGCCTTCAGTTCCGCTATATACGCGCCCGGGACTGTAAGGGTTAACTATATAGTTTGTTAGGGTTTAAAAAAAAAGTGATTGTTCCAAGATTTTTTTTAAAAATGTTTTCGATAACACTGTGGTTTGATACTAAAAAAGCAATAAATAAAAACATACACATCATTCATAGTCATCAGCAATGAGACAACAGAATTATTGACTGCATATAGAGATTAATGTTATATCCTGATAAAACACATATTTTTGTAGCTTGTGAGAAAGAAATATGATATCAAACTAGTCATACATTTGAAGCATTAAAAGGGCACAGACAGTCATATTGTGAGGCCGGCTAGTCCTGGGGTTAGTACACTGGACAGTCAACAAAATGGCCCAGGTTCTAGCCTTACCGCCAACCGATCCCTACCACCATGCAGGAGTTTTGGGCCTAGGACATAATACTCTTCTATCTAGAAGCAACGGATGTAAGCTTATGAGGCAATGGTGAAGAAATTGCTGACTTTTTGTAGCTGTTCGTAGTTGGAATGTAGAGTGTTTGAGAAATTTGAGGTTTTGGGGAGGTAGACATTTCGTATGTCCTGTAGGGCTGGACATTCATAAAGGTGACGGGCAACAGTTTCATTTTGGTGTTTACAGAGGGGGCATGCCGCAGTACAGGATAACTTATAAGACTATTTGATGTCTTTCTGTAACCTTGTGACAGCAAGGAGGATGTAATATTTCTTAAACAAGCACATAGTTAACAGAGTCTGGTATTTTAGGGTAGGTCTAAGTAACACTTAAAATAGCCTCCAATAGCCAAAGGTCAATGGGCTTTGGAGGCTAGTTTTTAAAATTTATACTAATAGCTTTAAGGTAGCTTTTTGATCTTGCAGAATTCTGTGTTATTTTATCTTTATAAAGAAATATCTTAGCACTTTTTAAAAATGTAATGATGTTGTCCACTTGCTTCTTTACAACATTAACAGGGATCCAACAGGGTGAAAATTTCATTTAAACTTTAAAATAATCTTCTACTGTACTAAATATTTAAACTTAGAGGAACATAGATTTATAAACCCATACACTTGAACTTTTAGTTTAAATTTTGACTTTGTAAACTACATATCCAATGGGCATTAGTTTGGGATAAAGTAAAGGCAGCTCGTTTGGCTGGCGTACTGAAGGTCCTGGGTTCAAATCCTAGTGAGGATTTGGAGAATGATCCAGAGTCTACCCAGCTCTGCTGGGTATCTGACTTTAATTGGGGTAAAGTAAAGGCGGCTGGGCACTGTACTGGCCCCACAATTCCTTAGCATGTTGTGGTCACAAAAACTGGTGAACGCTGCTTCACTGGCTCTATGGATTAATTTGGTCCATCTGGATACTTTACTTTTTCAAAGGCATCTGGGCATTATGCTGTCCACACAATCCTCTAGTATGCCATGGCTACAAAAACTGGTGAACGCTGCTTCATGGCCGTTTGATACATCCGGTCTAAATGGTACTTTACTTACTTTTACTTAATTGGGTATTTCATTTTCTTTGTACTATTATTTTCTTTTTTTCTATAAATGATTATTTTACCAATGAAGACTTGTTCCTTCTATTTTCTTGCTCATTTTTTTTAGGATGAAGAAATAAATATTGGTTATCATGGTCTGGCTTTTTTAAACCTGGCACCACTCTTGTATCCTGGAGGTAAGAAAGTAATAACAAAATGGTGTTCAAAAACAATAATTTAAAGACCCTTTTTTTCCATAAAGGTAGTATACATTGAATATAGGAAACTAAATATTACAAATAGGTTTTCTGTTTGTAAAATAATGTTTTAAAAGAAAAATATTTTTTTAGTTCAGACAGTCAGAGGAGCCTTTAAAGTGATTGGTTATTCTGACCACCTGTTGATTGAAAAGGTAAATCTTTTTTTTTTACAAGTTAATTTTTTTTCTTAATTGAACAAAAATTAGCAATTTCAATAACTTGCTTTGCAAACTATTGTAATTGTCAAGGGATTTGACAATGTCAAGTAAAATGCAGCAGGCCTAATATTTAAAATTGTTTTTTAAGAAAGATAATCTTGTAGGCTACTAAATATGGCATTGTAGAGTATTAAAATTTAAACTAATAATTTTGTATCCCACAAATTTAATTATACAAAATTCATATGTTTTAAAAACTCTTTCTCTATATATTATTTAAGTTATTTTTTTCTTTTTTTTTTGTGTTTTAAACTAAAAGACCAAGAGAAAAACTGGATTATCTGAAGAAACTGTCAAGCAGACGCACAGCTCACAAATGAGAACTATGATCTCACCAAATCAAAAGAAAAAAGAGGGAGAGAAAAAAGAGGGCAAAAAACAAGTAAGTTCCTGAAGATTGCATCTTTTAAAATTAACTGATCACTCTCATTTTGCCACTAGTAGCCTCTTTAAACTGTTTGTATGAATTTTATAAAACCACAGCCAACACAAAGCTTCGGGTAATGCAGTGAGATCAAGCTGATATTTGTTCTGTGCACATTTGCATCATGCTTTAAAAAAAACTGATTCCTTTTTTTTTTAATTTTCAAATCATTGCAAATTTTGTTCGGTTTTTGTGTCTTCAATTGCACAGTGCCAGTCCACAAATTTCATGATGACATTTGTATTTTAAAAAATAACAACTTATTTTAATTAATTAATTTTGGTTTTCAAAATTGCCAAATAATTTTTATCCAAGATAATTGTGTATAATTTTAATAAATCAATTAATTAACTAAACACTAAACAGCTATATGCTGGCTAAGTTAAATGTTCTACTCAACATAAGAAATGTCAATCAACCCATTTGTAACATGTTATTTAAAACTTTGTATTTCATGACTTTTTAAATAATTTTAATTTAAAAACTATTTTTACAAAAAAGATTCAAATTAATTTTTAAGGTAGACCAATTTTTTTAAAAATTCTAAACCATGATTAAAAAAAACACCTACAATTTCGCTGTATAAAGTTTTGGTAACAAATTGAAATTTTTGGCTTTTAACAATAGACAGTGAAATGAAAGTCATGAGTTCTTGAAACTACTTCTCTTTAGAGTAGGCCTACTGGGTGAAAAATGAACTTATCCTGGCAATCAAAATTTTATTGTAAATTATGAAACCATATTAAAGTTATTTTTATGCAAAGTGAACTCAAGTGATTTTTAGTTAATGGGTACAAATGTAGATTTGTCAAATATAACATATAAAATATCAAACAGATACACATTTTATTGTTTTTTGACTGACCACACCATTTTTTGCTGACATTAATCATGAATTCTTGGAAAGAGAGGCATTAAAGAATCTATGTTTTGCTTTATTTTAAACCTAATTTTGTTTTCTAATTGGGCCTTTTTTTCTTCAGATAAACACAGTTTTTTCCTGTGCATAATTATTTGGATTTTGTTTATAATTTTTTTCCTTTGCAAACCACTTTTCATTAGATGTTTTTTCACAGCGCCCCAGCAGTGTATTACAACCTGCCCTTGAATCGGAGGTAACAAAGGCTGTGTTTGATTTAACAAATGACATATATATATATATAAATGTTTGACAACGATTGGTGTTTTTAACAAATGGAGGGAAAAAAAAGAAATATTTGATAAAATTAATCTTTTAATAACGTCACTTTCTAAAAATAAAAATTAACATGGTTATAACCTCATATATACATTATTTGGTAAGCTTTTAACATGTGTTCAACCAAACTGTCTGAAAATGCCACTAATTTCCATCCAGTATTGATTCAGTATCAATACTAAATCAAAGTCTTTTTACTGTCTTAATATAGTTTTGTGGGATCATTAAATTAAAAAGAAGGACAATTTTATCCATGAAAATGTATTTTTTTTTTAAATAGTGATAGAAAAAGAAAATAATTTTTAAAAAAGGCTTTTTATGTTTTTATTCATTTGCCTGTTTTGTTTTTGTTATCATATTTCAGGTTGATATTTTTTCTTTCTTAAATTTCAAAAATACTTCCGACATTATTTTTCAAGGAGCAAAGAAAAGCTTATGATATATTTTCTGATATTCTTTATATTGTATTTTCTTTTGTCAATTTAATCTTTTTTTTTTTTTTGGGGGGTAAAAACTATGGTATTTGCTTTTTGGCTTTTTGTTAATTACAGTTATTGTGATGGTATAGTTGCTAGTAAAGAATATATATTTGTTTGGAATCTCTTTTAAAAAATTATATATAATAATCATATACAAAATCATATACAATAATAAATGTAGTAAACTCTTATAGATTTTATTTTTGTTTTATCTAAAAATATTTAACATATAGCAAGTTATGAATATTTTTTTTATTAAAATGTTAAGCTATTGAATGGAATACTTTAAATAAGTTACAGTACATATTTCTTAAATATTTATTTTGATTGTCTCATTGATTATTGTTTTTATGATAAAACTGCTGTGTAGAATTTTGCAATGATCTTTGGAATATTGACATTTCTTTTATTATTTTTTAAATGCCTAAATTTAATTTAAAAGAAATATTTTACTTGAGGCTTGAATAATGAATTTCAGAATTATAGGTTTGCTTTGACTTACATGAAGACATAAGTTTTTAAAGCTATTCATTGCTCTATCTTTGTGTAGACTGCCAAGTCAGAGGCTGAAAGTGAAAGCCAGTCAGCATTCATCAATGTGGAAGGACAGCAGTACAATGAAGCCAAATCATACATCATGATAGAGATTAGCTTAGACAAACCCTTGGTACCAAAGCGTCCTGCCGAGGTGCTTGCCAAAAGGTTTGTTAGTGTTTATATTTTGAATGCCTGAAGATACAGTCTAGGTATTAGGGATGCATTGATTTTTAGTTAACTGCAAAGACTTAAGTTTAGTATATAAAAGAGCCTTATTTAAAAGTTATTTCTGGCAAATTAGATTATGATAATTTGACAGATCTAACATTTTGTGGATATTTTAAAGTTGGTAACATATACTGCTTTTTACTAATCTTTGTTTTAGTATGTAGAGATTTTTTAATGTATATCAAAACCAATTAATTATTCATAAGTATAGTGTTTTAGGTTATTGAGTTAATGCATTTAGATTAGCTTGTTGTGTATGTTGTTATTGTAACTTGCATACATTTAAGAACCATGATTTATTTAACATAACAATATTTATTCTCATGCAAGTGTCTCCTTGTCGGATGACAATAACACTAATGTCATATGGGTTTTTATCGAAGGGTAGTAACTACAATTAATATCAAAACATTTCAACAAGATAAATTTATTAGAGTGCAGTGGTAAAGCACACATCCACTTTCCCTAGGGTTAGGGGTTGAATCTTTGGCTGGGACTTGTTTTCTATAGCTTGAACAAAGTTAATCCCGCTCTCTCACTTATCGACAATGTAAAAATCTCACTTATTGTCAATATAAAAATATGCTGAACAATTGCTGGCCACCAAATCCTCTTGTACACTCTATAAAGCAAAAAGACTATAAAGGTGACATTTTTTTTTTTTTGCTGTACACTCAAGATGTATATTGTTATTTAGATTTGCACTAAAATATTTTATTTTAAAGACTTCCTTTGATTAATTAATCCCAGGGTAGCTGAGCTAATCCCTCCAAGACCAACATTTGCAAAGCGCACTGATGGTGCTCAGAAGGTAAGTACAAACTCTTGAGTGGTTATTGAGTCCCTGCTATGGTTAGGAATGTAAGTGTTCCCATCCAAAGAACTTCACAATGTGATTACACTAAGATTTTTTTATCCTATGTAAATTCCCAGAGATCATAAATGAAGTGTCAGAAACAGGCACAGTCTCTTCTTTCACCAGGCTTGTGGGTCAGTTTTGATGTGACCTTCCACATTTCCCTCCACCACCTGATGAACCTGATGCCCATTTGCATTCAGTGCATAGTTTGATTTTCAATTATAGAGATTGGCAATGTGTTTTTGTTCAATTCTTATTTTTTAAAATAATTTTTAAGTGTTTTAGAAAAAGAAGAGAAAAAATGAAAACATGCATAAAGGATTATCATTCCTTTTCAGACAATACTGAATGTTAAATAACAATCTTTTCCTTTATTGTAAAAACAAGAAATAAAAGACATTAAAAAGATTTTTTTTTTTTTTCTTGCTCATACAAATTATGTTCTAAAAATGAAGCTTCCTTTTTTAAATCTCCCAGGCAGTTGAAGATTTCCATTTCCAGGTTGCTAGTGTGGCTAATCTTATCTTAGAAGAGTTCAGGTAACTTTTTTTGCATTCGTAAAAACCAACACATATGGCCCTTGTTGTCATGTAGGCCTACATATTAAAATTAGTCATTAATTATTAAAAATTGAATTAAATATATAAAAAAAAAAATGCAAATTTAAATATTGTAATTATAATAGTGTGTTTTTTTTGTGCTAAACATTACATAGCCTTAATATTGTTGTATAGTTCACGTGAAGCATTAAAAAAATATTTTGTGTTTATTTTAGAGAAAATTTTGGTGACCAGTTTAAAGAGAATGAATCCCAAAGCAGTGAAGATATGGAAGCTAGGTTTGTTTTAGATTAATAAATTATATATATAAGTATGCTTTCACAATTAAAAAATGTTTGTAAGTTTCAATCATTCTTTAGAAATTTTGTCTCATAATCATAGTTTTGCTGGTATTAATTTGATAGTTCAACATTCATGTTTTCCAAATATTTCTGGTAATCATTTTGGTGCAGAATATTTTGTTTATCACATAATTTGTTTTGTTTCTTTTTAAAAGGAGACAGAAACTGGTTTATGAACTCAATTCATCAGGAAAATATTTTGCTTTCAAAGAGCAGCTGAAGCATTCAGTGGTGAAAATAGTCAGAGAGAAATATCTCCGTACAACTGGATTTGATGACAGGCAGGAACTTCAAGTAAAAACTATTTCAAGAGATTTTATAATGTTACAATTAGTACTTTTTGTTTTTCTAATTTTATTATTTTGGTTAAACCACTAGATGTAATGGACATTGCAAATTGTTATTGTAGCCTGACTTATTGTATTACGGCTTTCAAAATGTGATACTTTTTTTAGTATTGTTGTAATGGTAATCAGCAATCCTCCTAATACATTCATTTCTTTTTCAGACCTTTTTATCAGAGCTGTATGTTTATCTAATTGACCAAATGCATGTATCCTTGGGTCATGTAATGGCTCATGAAGACCAGCCACCTGTTCCCAAACCACTCACTGACAGCGCCCAGTTGAAACATTTTGCCAGGGAAGCAGAAGTCAACCAAAACTTTAAGTTAGCCGCAATGTTTTACAAAGAGGTATATAATCTCTAATCTACATCTCTGTTCTCTAATTTAAAAAAAGATTATTACTAATATCTGATTTTGTTTTCATAGTCCAAAACTTTTATTTTAAAAGCCAAAATGATATTTAAAGCCAAGAGTGAACAATATCTCATTCTCATTGTTTTAAAAATACAAAGTAATGAAAGCTGAAGAACAGTTTGTGAGGTTAAAAATTATTATCCAAAAATTTAATTACTTATTTTTTTACTTTAGCGTATTGCTAGGGACAAAAATGATGCAGACTGCTGGTTTGATTTTGGAACTTTTAACTTGTACATACATGACATTCCCAAGGTAAGTTTAACAATTTAATTCTTAATAAAATAAAAAGTTTTTACTGAATGTCATAGTAATATATATATATATATATATATATATAAATATACAAATGGAATGCCCTTTTAACTTTTTTTTCTCAACAATTCAGGCAGAAGAATGTTTTAAAGAATGTATATCACTAAATCAAAGTCATTTACATGGGTAAGTATCTCAAAATAGAATTTTGCAGTGTGTAAATGGTAGATTTTTTTATTTGTCAATATTGTAAACATTTCATACACTTATACTATATCAATTTTAATACCAAGTTGTTCTTATTAAATTCAAGATTTTATTTTATATTCAGGTTGCTGCTGTATGGTGTTGTGTGCATGATGACAGAGAGATATGATCTGGCTGAAACATTCTTTGAGTCTGCAACAAGTGTTGATCCAAAAAGTGTTCTTGCATGGACTATGCTGGGTAAATTGATCAAATTTCTCTGATAAATTAAGGAAAATATACGGATCTGAATAAATAAATTTTAGTGAAGAAACATTTCTTACTATCAATCCATCATATTTTAGTTCATACATTTTAGAGTATATGCCATTGATCAAAACATGAGATAAAATTGTTAAATTGCTGTTCCCATGAGTCTATAATATTATTTGTTATATAATGTTATATATAAAATGTTATATATATAATGTTATATATAAAATCCAATAAGTGTATATATATATATGTATTGTATATATAAATATATATATAAATTGTCACATTTAAATTGATGACTAAAAATTAAACTGCAGGCTTATTCTATGATGCTGTTCCTAATGAAATCGGTGCTGAGATGGCATTTATAGAAGCTCAGAAATTGAATACAACACCAGAAATTGTGGAAATTAAGCTGGAAACTCCACCACCGGCACAAACAGAAGAAAAACGTGAGTCAAGGCCTTGGCATGCTTTTTTTTTTACTTACCTAACAAGCTGATATTTCCAATTACTTTGTGGTTGTTGTTTTGTATATTAAAAAATTGTATTAAAATTTTTTTATTTTTTTTTATACGTCAAATAGAACATATGTATCAAGTGCAGTCTAAATCATGGAGCAGTTATTCAAGGATGTTTTTCTATATTTTAAACTGTGCCTTTTTTAGTTTTAGCAATGACATTTTTTATGCTTTGTTTTTGTATTTACTTGACATAGAAGAGTAATATGGCGTCTTTTAAAAATGTCCACAAGAAAATATCACTAGCTTATAACTACTTAATTTTTGTTACATGAATGAGCCCTGTATATATTATTGTTGACACTTGAACAGTCTCTTTCTTTCACCTCAACTTTGCAAAACTTAGATTAAATTTAAAGAGAAAAAAAATCATTTAAAGAAATAAAATGGGTGCTCGAAATCTTACAAATGTAAGCCTACACGATTATACATTAGTTACGTAGAATCTATTAATAGGATAGTGCTAAAAGCAGAAATGCCTCAGAGAAAAAATGTAGGCCTACAAGCATTAGTATAAATGATTTAGAATGATTGTTGTCAAAGATATAGCTATCATTGTTAAAAGGGTAGGGGGGGGGTCAATATGCCAAAGTAGGGGGAAAGGGGCTGAATAGGTGGGAGGGGGAGAAGTGGCTATGCAAGTGAATATGTGCACTAAGCATTTTAAGCACTAATTGTTGTTTTCTAACTCCTGTTGATTGCAGAATGTATCCAGCGAAATGAGTCTTTATTTTCAAGGTTTATACATTAATAAAAAATTTACGATACATGACACAGTAGATGGTTAAGCAAAACAGGGATGCAACATGTTTAAAAACAGTTCTATAGAAAGCCAAAGTTATCACAATTAAGATTGGCCATAATTTGAAAGAATAATTAATAGATAGAAAAATATTTTAGATGCTTAATAATGTGTAAAATAGCAAAGACAATTTATAATTATGCCATCTCTATATAACTGTCCTTTAAGTTATTAAACAAATTAAACCTTCCCACCTCCCCCCCTAGGCTAGATGACTGATTGAAATGGCATAAATTTGTGACAAACTATTAATTAAATTTTTTTTTTCTAACCAGCTAAAACACCACCAGATTCTCGTGATGAAAAAGCTACTCCCAGTTTAGATAATGATTCCAGCAGGGCTCTTGTTGATATAAGTTCTGAAATTATCAAATCACCTACAATCAGACCTGGTAATTTTTTTTTTCCTGAGACATATTTAGAAAATAACAAATTGTCATATATTCAAATTTTTAGAATAATGTTGTTAATACTTGCATTCATTTTGTCAATTTTATTTGAATAATAAATTAAATGTATCCATTTTTTAAAGTCTAATTGCTATGTTGCCACAGTAAGCATCATTGCCAGAGTGAAACATAAAACAAACATTATTATCATAGTAAAAGTTGGCAGGTATTTTAATTTTTTGGTTGATCACATCAGATCAAACCATTTCTTTGATACAAGATAGCTCTGTCAAGGTCTGTGTCACTGCAGCCCCTGTTGTTCCAGAAGTAGAAGAAAGTGTCTGCCCTTTTGCTAGTATCTATATGCAGGCAGTAGAATGGCTATTGGAAGTTAAGGCAACCACAGTACGTTGATAGATTTCTTTTTACCAGCGTTAGAATCCACTAAATATGTTTTAAATTTGTTTGCAAATGTATCATCTCAATAAATACAAATGATGTAGGCCTACAATTAAATGTTTTCATTTTCATACATTTAATTTGAGTGCACTAATAATGAACCTAATCACAGTTGGTACTGAGAGTTCCCTGTGTGAATGGACACAAAAATAAGTCCTTTGGAGTGCGATCATTTGAATCTGCGGCACCTTCACTATAGAACAGCTTGCCTCAGACACTAAGGAATTCTGAGACAAAAAGAGTCCTTTAAAAATAGTTTAAAACCTTTCTCTTTAACTAGTAGTTTTGTGCCATACCTACCCATACATATACCTACCCTTACATATACCTACCCATACATATACCTACCCATACATATACCTACCCATACATATACCTACCCATACATATACCTACCCATACATATACCTACCCATACATATACCTACCCATACATATACCTACCCATACATATACCTACCCATACATATACCGCTGAAATTTAAATCAAGAGCGCACTGAGCGATCTAATTTTATCTGCATTAAGAGATAATAACAATTATACGTTTATTTATATAGCGCTGCTAACAAACATATTGTAAGCTCAGAGCGCATTTAACATTTTTATTTGTCAATTATTTCATGAGCTATTTTTATTCTTTGTCACATAAAATTTAGTTTACTGAAAGAGCCCTGGGTCATGAGCTGGTGACATGTCCTCATGGTCCAACAAGTGACTACTACATAGCACTGGCACAGCTCAGGCTACAGAAGGGAGAATACAATCTGGCAGAAGAAAGTCTCAATGAAGCTCTTCAGCAAAATTTCCAGGCACGTATTTCCTATCTTTTATATATTATATATAAAGCCAGCATCAATTTTCTCTGTCACATGTGAATTAAGGCTGTGTGTCTGTGTCAATCTAGCTGCTCACTCAGATTTATTATATGCTCATTTTGGATGCTTTCTTTCATTCTTGAACTGTTCGCAAGTCTTTCACCTTACTTTATAAAAGCATCAGTTATTCCCCCTTCTAATTATTCTCAATACAACACAACAGTGAGAGAGTAGAATAGTACTAGTTAAAACAACAGATTTGTAAAAAAAAGTCAGCCATTCCCCAAATAGTATCTGGTTATTTAGTTGAGGCCTCTGAAATCGTTTCATCATCAAACAAGTTCAAACAATATCATGGTAAAGTTTTTACCAGTGTTTATGTAAGCTCATGCAGCAGAGCTCACTAAACAATTTCAGGAATGTGAGAAAAGTTACTGGTAGTTTTATTTCCCAAAATCAAAAATTACCAAAAAAACCAACCAGTCAAACAGTGTGAGTAATATCGACCCACAGCGGAAAACAGAACAGTGTTGTCTTCTTGGTCTCTCAAAAAAGGGAAGCAACTCTGCTAAAAAACGAGGGGAGTTTTCCAGTCATCAACAAAACAAAAATATGCATTTATTCCATCAACAACACCAACGAAACAAACTTTAAAGGCCACAGGCCTACATTTATTCCAGCAGTCTTTTTCTTTCTCATTTCCTCTTAAGTCTTTACTTTAAGAAAAGATTAGAACTGATCTTTCTCATATTTGAATTACATGGAAGAGTGTATGGAGGATTCAGCTTGTTAAAGAATAGGTCTTAAAACTTTAGCAATGAAATATGTGTTTGTAATAGCTCTTCTGCAAGCCTATGGTGTGTATATATCCTCCATTTTCAATAATTTTGTTTGTCTTTTACTTTTTTTTTTCATGATACCACAATGTGTAGAGCCACATGGATATGATGTTATTTTTTATTTCAAATAAAGAAGTTCATATCATTCTAATTGTTCACTTGTGCTAAACATGTATTTTATCTGACATCCAGAGTCCAGATGCCTGGTCACTAATGGGCCATGTCAAGTACATGACCAATGATTTTAACGGTGCCAGGGACTGCTACGAGAGAACGATTTCCTTCATTGAAGATGCCAGGGAAATGCATTCCATCTATCTAAGACTTGCATCAATTTACTTGCAGGAGGAAAAAGTAAATTCTTTAGTCAAATTGTTTTTTTAATAACTGAGTTTAAGTTTCATTTTCTTTTTAAATTAAGTCAGAATTTGTTTTGAAGAACTAGGCCAGTGTTTATTTAATTAAAAAAAATAAATGCACAACTCTTAAAGAGTAATTAAAACATATCTTTTTAAGTTACTACTTTTTAACCTCTAGACTTCTGAATTTATTTCCAAGCGCATGGAAAAATACAATGTGTATGCACCTCCAGTTTTAACTACAATTGTCAGTTCTTCCAATGCAAACCAAGATAGATACAAAATTGAAATGCATGAACAAACATTGTTTTTATTAATCAATTTTTATGAAACTCCTTGTCTTTCCTTCCTTCAGGATAAACATAAACAAAAAGTATGTCAAATCAAATATCTGAGTTTGTGTTGTACCTATTAATTTCTTAATAATTTTTTTAAATCAAATTTAACACAGTATGAAGATGCCAAAAATACATTCCTTATGGCCTGTAAAAGATCTCCTTCCTGCATATCATGGCTTGGTGTAGGAATAGCTTGTTACAGAGTAAGTGACAAGTGACAAGTTTAACTTTGTTTTTCATTCCTCTACTTGAACAGTTGGTTTTTATTAACCCTTTAACAAGCTCAGGTTCCTATAAAAAATATTTCCTGACTTTGAACAATTTCTTTTATTTTTAAACCTGGCTCCATTTTAATGATTTAGATTTTATGATATTGATGGCATCTAATTGACAAGCATATGCAACCTTTAAATAAGATACCAAAATATATTGAACAATATCTCCTTATTTGAAATGAAAGAATTACATAGGGTAACTATAATACAAAAGCTAGACTAAGCCTAATTAGTTTTAAAATAACATAAACTGACATGTTAAAGAAAAAATTTTTGTAAATGATTCAAATTAAGTCATTCTTAGAGATTAATTGAATTGTAATCATGTTGACAGCTAAATGAGCTCTCTGAAGCTGAAGATGCCCTTTCTGAAGCCAACATTTTGAACAATAATGATGCAGAAGTTTGGGCTTACCTGTCCTTAATTTGCCTGAAAACCAAGCGTCGACTTGAAGCAGAGCAAGCTTATAAATATGCTATTAAAGTAAGTCCAGATTTTCTTCTCTATTTTTCACTTTAATCTTTTCTTTTAATACATAAAAAAGAGATGTTGTAGGAGATGATTTTAAAGCCACCTATAGAAAATCAGATGGTATTTTCTATTCTGTTTATTTTTTTTTAATTAATTTTTTTATAACAAATTGTGTCTGTCTAAAAATCTATCATGAAAGTTTTAAATGAATTTTAAAATAGATTGTGTAGGGAAAATTTAACGCTTAATATGTTTCCTGCAGTACAAAACAAAGTGTCAAAATGTCATTTCTTAAATCATTAAAATGAAGCCAGGCTTAAAAGACTGGTTTACTATAAATTTGACTCATTCACAAAAAAAGACTGCGTTACATTTACTTTTATCAACCAACTATCAAATAGAGTAGAGTGGTTCTGTTTTTCAAACTTTTTTACTACTGTGTCGAGTGAATAGGTCGCAGCTTTAATTTTGTTTTAAAAAGTTCTTGTTAAAGTGCAACCTATACTCCAGAATATATGGTATATTTTAAACAAATGTCCTTTTACAATCTCACATATATTTAAAATCACTTTTAGATTGATACAAGTACATGTAAAATTTTACTAAATTTTCTCAGCTAAACCTTGAAGATCCAGCCCTCTTGGCAGAAATACACAGAGAACAAGTCATTAATGGATTTGGAAATCCAGCTTTTTGAAAAACTATTGTGCCATTTTATGAACTTTTTATTACAACCCTGCATGCAGTTTTATACTGATGATGAAATCATTTCAAATTTAGAGAGCATTCCTCTATTTTTTTTTTTTTTTAACTGATTGTTAATTTTTACTCAATTAAAATATACTACTTTAATTTCATACTAAGTTTGAGACACATATTTAAATTATTTCGTTTGTTTTCTGTTTTAAACACATTTTTAGATTGTTTTCTAACTACATTCTGTGAATTAGTGTTTGCCTTCTGTACAATAAATTTTTAATGCTTATTTATATATTGGTTTTAATAATTGTATAAACTTAAATAAAGCCAGTGATAAATTACAAATAATTGTATAAACTTAAAAAAAGCCAGTGATAAAATAAAAAAAATTGTCTGCTAGGAAGAATGGAATAAGAAAAGCAAAAAATATTATAAGTGTCATTGTTTTTAATAAAGTGTTTGGCAATTAGTATACTTTAAACAAGTGACAAATAGTGTTTTACTTGTTTATTGTGTCATATGCCTATAATGAACAAACCTGAGATTTTATTACATCAATAAATTCTTCTTGTTATTATGCAAGTAGTCATTGTGTTAAGTTATTTTTATTACGCTCAACTATTTAATTTTTTAAATTCTGAAAGGTTATTGGTGTTAATTTGTGTGCATATCTGCATAATACACAATGCAAAAGCCATACAAATTAATCATGGGCGTTATAGTGCCTACAACAGGTGAATGTGTGTGTGTTGTATATACATTATTTTAAGTAAACTGAATTTTCTTTAATAGTGAAATTTTGATCCTTCCATTAATTTTTTGTTTAAACCTTCAGGTTTCCAAAGATTAAAAACAGAAAATGTAAGCAAAATTTTAAAGCAGAATTCAAAACTCTAATTTGTTTGTTGTACAAAACCAGTCTGTAAAAAAAAAGAATTTCTTTTAATGATTTCTGAAAAGAGAAAAAATTAACTGAAATCTACAGAGTTCCAATGCAGATATTTGAGTAGCTACTTGAAGGGGAAAGAACTCTTAAGGAATTCTTTTTAAAAAATCCAAGAAAAAAGGAATCTGATATTGATTAAGCCAGAGCAGAATGATTTCCTCAGAGGCGTGAATCAATAAATTCTCTGGTGAGGCAACAGCTGGGCAAAATTGATCGCCTTCAACCTTGTTCTTCATTCCAAAATCTCAATTACACACACGCAGACAAATTGTTTCTCTAAATGCTGTCAGAATTTTTACTCCCATCTTTGACTTAGAGCATTTTTCTGTAAGAATTGCCTGGCAGAAGCCTTCTTTTATTGTTAGAAAATTGGTCATCAGATTTTTAGCCTGTTAACAATAACTGAAGATTGTTTGGGTTTGTAAAGGTTTTAGATAATATATTGAACAAGTCACAGTTTTAAAAAATAATAAGTTATTGAAGTACTTTTATAGCAAGACATTTATTATTTATGAATATGTAGATGCTCAACGATTTTGTTTCATTAGTTTGGTGATTAGAATTTATTTTGAAGTGACAAAACAATGAAGTTTCTCTCTCACACACAAACATTGTTCACTATCTATAATGAAATAACAAACAAAACTAACATTATTCTAGGGGCAATAACCCTGTTTCTCATTCCTTCATTTAAATAATTACACACACACAATATCATTTATTCTTTTTTTTTCTTTCAAATTATTTCTTTTTGATTGGGTTTGTTCACATTTGATGAAACAAAAATTACATGCACTCTATCCACTTCAAAAATCTCACTTCACACCCCCTCCCACAAACATACACACCACTGTCAAAAGACTATCATAATTAGACGAATTGTATTCTTACAATAAAATGTTAACAAACTACCTTAGTTTGAAATTGAAGTGTTGAGCAGAGCAAAAGGTATTCTACCAACACTAATTGTTTTAAACTCATCTCAATCTTCAATCACAAAATTGTCAGGAAAAAAAAACGATTTTAGAAAATATTTCATTTTGTGTTTACTGTTTATCCCCTCGTTAATGAGTCCCTTTTTTTTCAACCAATCCAAAAGCCTAAATGTGTATGAGACACAAAGAGTTAATGTGTGAGTGAGTAAATTAAAACTAAATAACTATAAACAATATACATGTATTCTGCTTATATCATTTTTACCACATTAAAATCAATATTTTTTTAATTATATGAAATATAAATATGTTTACAAAAAACGATACATAAAATGGAAGTTGGCATTGGACTGTTCTTATACGTCTAGGTTTACTTTCTTTTCTTTTTCTTTCCTTCTTGTGTCATTTGGCTCATGACATCTGCTTGTAAGCACTCTGTTCCCTGACTTTGGTCATTCTACTGGTGATAGCGTAAGCTATGACGATGCTGACCGCTAGAAGGCTGAGAATTGAGGCCACTATTAGAGGTACCAGTATTTCCTCGCTAGGACCATCGTGGTCAGATTTGGAGCAGTAGTCGGTACCTAGTAAAGAAACAAAACAGTCAATAAATAAATGTGTCTGAGATGACACACAGTTCATGTTTTGTCCTATAAGAGGCGTAGCCAAAGGAGGGGCACGTGGGTAGATGTGCCTGCCCCCTGGTAAAGGGGTGCAAATAATGAGACTTATAATATGTTAGATTCAGAACAGTTTGAATAAACGGGGAGAGAGTTGGTACGCCAATTATAAAGTTCATCCCTGGGCGAAAAATATCCTAGCTACGCTTCTACGTCTTTTTTATCCTGCATTCTTTCCATTATAATCTCCGTCCATCACATTATAAATTCCTTTAAAAGGACATCAATACACATATTCAATTTATCATGTTTAATGTACGGAAGGGGTTGTTCTTTAACCCGCATTTTTCACTGTACACTACAATCAGACGATGTACACTACAATCAGACGATGTACACTACAATCAGACGCATTACACTACACTCAGACGATGTACACTACAATCAGACGATGTACACTACACTCAGAAGGTGTGTACTACAATCAGACGATGTACACTACACTCAGACGATGTACACTACAATCGGACGATGTACACTACAATCAGACAGTGTGTACTACAATCAGACGATGTACACTACAATCATACGTTGTAAGCCTACATTACAATCAGACGCAAACAGCCGTTGATGAACCGCGGAAAAAAAAAATCAACACAAACCACCACTACTCCCCAACACCATGCCAACCATTCGGAGACCTGCAACAATGACAAGATAAAATAAACACAATGAGCCTTAGAGTGGTAAACATTTTAAAACTCCACAAAACGCAGATGTTTTCCAACAAGAGGGCTGATTTGATGGAGAAATTATAAAGAGAAAAAAGCCCATACAATAATACAGACACCATGAATTTACAAAAACAAATATTCATTTCAGTGATCAATTGTGTTTGTGAATGTTTGTGTAATGTGTAGGTGTATGTTTGAGTAATGTGTATGTTTGCATGTGTTTGTGTAGGTGTCTGTCTATGTAATGTGTTTGTGTATGTCTGCGTGTGTTTGTGTAATGTATAGGAGTTTGTGTATGTTTGTGTAACGTGAAGATGTTTGTGTATGTTTTTGTGTGTTTGTGTCATGTGTAGATGTTTGTGTATGTTTGTGTCATGTGTAGATGTTTGTGTATGTTTGTGTCATGTGTAGGTGTTTGTGTCATGTTTGTGTCATGTGTAGGTGTTTGTGTAATGTGTAGGTGTGTATGTTTGTGTCATGTGTAGGTGTTTGTGTATGTTTGTATAATGTGTAGGTGTTTGTGTGTATTTGTGTAATGTGTGGGTGATTGTGTAGGTGTTTGTGTAATGTGTGACTGTTTGTGTAGGTGTTTGTGTAATGTGTGGCTGTTTGTGTATGTGTCAAGTGTAGATGTTTGTGTCATGTATAGGTGTTTGTGTATGTTTGTGTGATGTGTAGGTGTTTGTGTCATTTATATATGTGTTTGTTTTATGTTTGTTTATGTTTGTGTAATTGTTAGGTGTTTGTGTCATGTGTAGGTGTTTGTGTATGTTTGTGTCATGTGTAGGTGTTTGTGTAATGTGTAGGTGTGTGTGAATGTTTGTGTCATGTGTAGGTGTTTGTGTATGTTTGTATAATGTGTAGGTGTTTGTGTACGTTTGTGTGTATTTGTGTAATGTGTGGGTGATTGTGTAGGTGTTTGTGTAATGTGTGATTGTTTGTGTATGTATGTGTAATGTGTGGCTGTGTGTGTAGGTGTTTGTGTAATAAGTGGCTGTTTGTGTAGGTGTTTGTGTAATGTGTGGCTGTTTGTGTATGTTTGTGTCAAGTGTAGATGTGTGTGTCATGTAAAGGTGTTTGTGTATTTGTGTGTCATGTGTAGGTGTTTGTGTCATTTATATATGTGTTAGTGTATGTTTATGTTTGTGTAATGGGTAGGTGTTTGTGTACGTTTGTGTGTATTTGTGTAATGTGTGGCTGTTTGTGTATGTTTGTGTAATGTGTGGGTGTTTGTGTAATGTTTGGCTCTTTGTGTAGGTGTTTGTGTAATGTGTGGCTGTTTGTGTAGTTGTTTGAGTAATGTGTGGCTGTTTGTGTATGTTTGTGTAATGTGTGGCTGTTTGTGTAATGTGTGGATGTTTGTGTAGGTGTTTGTGTAATGTGTGGCTGTTTGTGCATGTTTGTGTAATCTATAGGTTTTGTGTATGTTTGTTTAATGTGTAGGTGTTTTTATATGTTTGTGTGTCCTTGTGTCATGTGTAGGCCTATGTGTAATGTGTAGCATTGCTTGAATATGCAGTAACTAAGGGCTTACAGTGTCGGGAAAATTGCAACATGCGTAATATAGAAGGCTTGGTTGCGCGAACAAAAATTTTTCTTACATTTTATATGACTGCTGCAAACTATATTTTAAATATTATTATATGAACTCTGTATAACTGTCTTTAGAACTATTTATATCTCAATAAAAAAAAATGTAATGAAACATTTAGTGTTGTATAAAAATAGCCTATTAAGGGGGCATGATGAACGCCCTCATCAAGATTACATTTTTTAATTTCTGGGTCACTCAAAAAGATTTAAAAAACATTCCGCCCCTCCCCCTCATCTACTCCACACCCCCGCCCACCCACCCCATCAATCCACCGCTGCTTCGCGGCGCACATAACTCACCCTGGGGGTACTCCCGTGATGTCACTCCGAAGGCGGCGATGTTCACGCTGTGGAAGGTGAGCTCGACGCCCCGCTCGTTGCTGCCCACCTGCACGACCAGGTCCTGGTCACACACATGCGTGTTGCCCACCTGGGCGGTGAAGAGAGCCAGGTGTTGGCGGTCAACTGTGACGGTTTCCTCTGCATATTGGAAACAATACTTTTGTTGGTATAGCCAGCAACAAAATGCATGATAAATATGTAGTTTATAAAACAATTACATTACTTATATCTTTTGCTGTATTTTTTTTTTAAAGTTTAACGTTCTTGAAGAGTTTCCTCCCCTATCATTTTTTATTGAACTAGTTGTTATGCCCGTCAAAATTGACGGATTAAAAATTAAAATGTGTATTAAATTTCTACACATTGTTTGGTTCGAATAGTTCTATTGTATCTTTTGTTGTATGTATGGCATTACTATTTTATATGCTGTTTCGGAGTGTTTCGTAATCTTTATAGATTAAATTTAGGCTATTAAATAATGTCCTTCATAGAGACTTGGTCTAATTAGCTCATTATTAAAACGGAACTATTCCTTTATTAAGAGCTAATTTTTTTACGCTAATGAGGTCTATGCACAATTCCTTAGAGACAGAAAATCGATAACGTGATACTATGTAAACTTAAAAAAAAATGGCTGTTTTACATTGATCTTAATGGCACCTATGCTTATTAAAAATTTAAATTTTTCACATATCCTTGAATATTGTGATATTATAAATGATGCTCACGGAAGCAACAATGATTATAGACATACAATTATTAAAGGACAACACCTATTTGTTGATCTTTCAAGGGAAATCGATGGAAAGATTTTAGATTATTTACATGATAGTTTAGAGGTAGAATTTGCGCACCCAACAGAAGCGAAGTAAGTGCCCTTCTCATTCAATTCATTGTTTATCAAGTATGTCTAACAATGATCGTGAAATAACGTGACCGGAAAAGACTTCTTCATAGACCTCATTAGGCTACTCAAAAGGAATTATACTTCAACATAAACAATTGTATGTAATTTGTTTGTTCTCTATTGGCTACTTGTTCATTGGGCCGATCCGGACAAAAGTTAGATACATTTATTCTCCCCTTTTCTACACTTCCTCGAAACATGCAATAGTTTATTATAGATCTATATCATGTATGCAGAGACTGAGATAATAATTCAGGCCTTTGAGAACAAATGCTATAGAAAGTTATTAAATATACGCTATCAAGAAAAAAAACAAATGAATATTATCTTGCTCCAGGTCCATAATCTGGCGGGGAATCAGGGGGCACTCTTTTCAACTGTAAGACGACGAAAGCTGAGATGGTTTGGTCTAGGGATGTTAAAACCTTTTTTTTTTTTCAAAACCGGAATTCGTCTCAACCCCCCCCCCCCATGTCACTAGTCAAAGACCGGAAAAGCTAATTGTGCTAGTTTTGTAGGTATATTTGAAAAATAGTTCAAACTTAATTAGTGTTAGCAGGGCAAAAAGAAACACAATATCTAAGACTAATTAGTCTAGTGTTAGCAAGGTATTTCAAGAATTGTTTTGTGCGAATCCAACATTTTTTTTTTATATTTCCATCAGAACCACACAAAAAGGGTGTGCTACTTGAAGTAATGATTACCTTCCAACCAACAAACCGAAATCCGGTTTTGAAAAATCAAAATCGGTTTTCGGTTTCAAAACCGGAATTCGGTATTCCGGGTTTCGTTTAACATCCCTAGTTTGGTCATGCAAAGCAGGGGTCTCCAAACTACGGCCCGCGGGCCGGATTATCCCTCTCATCCGGCCCGTGGAGACGAAAAAAAATTACGGAAATTTACTTGTATCCTGGCAAGATCAGCCGCCGCTTACGTTGACCTAATTGACGTTAATACCTAATTAAAATAGAGGACAGCTGTTCCACATCTCAACTGCTTGTGTTCATTAGAGGTGTGCATAAAGACTAAAGACAAATATAACACAAGAGCTGGCTTCCCTGCATAGCATGCATGACATTGTTACCGGAGAGGATATATTCAATGATATATTCTAATTTAGTACTTAGTAATTATATACATAAGTACAATAAAGGCATAGAAAATTATAACATTAGTAGATAGGCACCCAATAATAAAATGATATCAAAACAATAGTAATAATAATAATAACAATTAATTATAATATACCATTAAAGAAAATACAAGGGCATAATTCAATTTAATATAAAATGAAATAATAATTTAAAAAAAGACAACAAAATAAAATAGAAATAAATTTAATTGTGACAATATCTTATCTTATACATTACAGACGCTCCTTCTATAGAGAAGATTATTGCGTCCTACGCTCATCCGTGGTCCAAGTCTAGTCTTGCATTTTTATTAATACATTGTTTAAGAGATCACTCGCACTTTTCTAGCAGCTTTTAACATTACATTGCTTTCACTACAAGTTGGCATTAGCACAGTGACAAAAAGAAAATGTATAGACTCTATGCCTAGTGAGAAACAATTCCACAACCAATGTTCCTGCACAGTATTATTCACCAGCAAACTTTGTATGTTAAAATATGTAGACATTAGCAGTGCACTGAATCCTGTGGTGACGATGTTGAATTTTATAAGGTCACGTGGGCTCAACCGTAGACGTTTCAGAGACATGTTGAAAGATACAGCCATAAAATCGCAAGATTTACCATATTACACAGCAGTAAGGATGACTAAGTTGTGAGAAAGTTCTGAGCAGAGTAGCTAAGAAAGGAAATAGGTGACTTCTTGGAAAGTAAAGGCAAGCCACAGCCATTACTGTCTGATGAAGAGTGGGTATGAAAATTGGCCTTTGCTGCATATATAACTAATTTTTTAATTTCCAGAAACTAAAACTACAATGAAAGGAAAATCTAGTTTCTGATCTATACACTCACCTAAAGGCCTTGAGATCCAAACTTGTCTTGTTTTTAGAACAAGTAGGCCCACAGGGCAACAACTGGAAGCACTTTCAGCAGTGCAAGCAGGTTATCATGGCTGAAGCAACAGCAGAGTTCCCCCACGTCATTTGCATGCGAGATCATTTGCATGCCTGCCTGTAGTTTCAGGAGTGGTTTTCTGACTTGGATTCAAAGGCAGAAGAAGTGAGACTGTTTCAAAACATATGTAAAGTAGTTGTGGCCAGTTGCCCAGATGAACTGCAGCTGGTGGTCATCGAGTTGCAAGCAAATGACCTCCTTAGTCATAATGTAAGTTCAAAGAACCGAATGACTGGTGTTTTTGTTTACTCGTTTTAGCCCAAGGAAGACTTTCCTAATGTCAAAACTTTTTTATTACGGTTCCTTTCAATCTCCGTAACAACATAGGCCTATCAGTGTGAACAAAAAGATTGAAGAATGAAATACGTGAAGAAAAATTTGAGAACAAACGTCCGTCCGATGATAATCTCAGGTCACTGATTTGGTATCCATGAAACAATTTCACCATTCCCACTAATGTTCCACAGGTGTTCATATGTAGTGTATCAATGTGTTATTAAATAATAACTGAAAAAAATAATATTAAATAAATAATTAAAAACATCATCCTCGTTTTGATTCTTTTTTATTTGGACTTCGAGTGTGTAGTCGTCCCGTGAACTTCTTGTTGATAGTTGATGCAGCCCTCGGGCTGAAAAGTTTGAAGACCCCTCCTGTAAAGCATGACTTCTAGGCCAAAACCATCCTACAGGGTACAGTGGAAGGAGCACAGAAAAGATCGCCAGAAAAAGAAGTGGTTGGACAACCTGAAAGAGTGGACCGAACTACGCATCTGCAAACGGCTTCTGACTGGGGCCAATGAAGAAATCTGGTTACGCGCACTGTCGTAGCAACCCCACGACGAAGGTCACGGGTCTGATGATGTTGTGTTGTTTTTGTCGGAATTTATTGTGCCCTTGGGGGATTGTGCGCTCCTGGCATTGTGACTTCTGCTATGGCTGTACAATCCAATACCCGGGTGACAGTCTCTGTTGCTCTTATGGCACAAGAAGGCAGCATTAGTCATCGGCTTATCCTCCCTGCCCCAATTTCTGGTGCGCTTCTCGTCAGCGAGCTGTTGCAGATTGCGTCCTCCTACTTCCAGCCCGGAGGTCAATACTTGTCTCCAGCTGAACCCGGTCTCTGGCACGTTCCTACCAGCTATTTGAATCTATGGTTAGGTCTTTAAGGGTCCCTCTTGCAGACATCCTTGAATCGGGGGTGGGGCCAGCCTGTAGTCCTCTTTCCTATGGCTAGTTCTGAGTATAGAATGTGTTTGGGGATTCTGCCATCCTCCATCCTACGCACGTCCTAGGCCATCCTAAGTTGTTATGAATAGGCCTAATATTAGATATACGTAGCATCTGTGGGCTCGATATATTTATTACATGGTACTACACTACTTCTATTCAGAAGATTATTGCGTCCTACCGATTATCCGCGATTTTTGTCCATTCTTAGAGACATTTATTCAGATTTGGCTTTATCCGCGGCAGTTAGGTAAAATCCGCGGCGTGATGTGTTACCACGGTAAAAACCGCGTGGAACTCCGCGGAGCGCGGTAAACCGTTGACCTTACTGATATATTTAAATTGATACAAGCTACATTGCCCGGCGTTGCCCGGGTGAAAAAAAAAAGGACTGTCTGGGGTGCAGATAACAAATTTATAAACTACACTTACTGAATACTTTTAGGAAAGTAAATAAATATTGTAATAGGGTAAAAAAAATAGTCAAATATTTTTATTTAACAAAATCTATATTGCCTATAGATTTACAATGTCTTTTGTTTTTAAAAGTTTGAAAATTAATTGTCGAAAAAAAAAGTATAGTCTAACTGGAGAATCGAACCCTGGTCGCCCGTATAGCAGTCCAATACGTTTACCACTGAGCTATCGAAGACACCTGTCCGATGTGAAAAATTATTAGACGGTATATTATGGGCTAGGCCTAGATAGGTCAGTGACACACGTGTTTTCAAATTGACCAATGGGGATCCTCGCGGGGCTTAACACTGTCTTTTTATATATATACAAGCTACATTGCCCGGCGTTGCCCGGGTGAAAAAAAAAAGGACTGTCTGGGGTGCAGATAAAAAATTTATAAACTACACTTACTGAATACTTTTAGGAAAGTAAATAAATATTGTAATAGGGTAAAAAAAAAAAGTCAAATATTTTTATTTAACAAAATCTTTTACAATGTCTTTTGTTTTTAAAAGTTTGAAAAATTAATTTAAAAAAAAGTATAGTCTAACTGGAGAATCGAACCCTGGTCGCCCGTATAGCAGTCCACTACGTTTACCACTGAGCTATTGAAGACACATGCCCGATGTGAAAAATTATTAGACGGTATATTGGGCTAGGCCTAGATAGGTCAGTGACACACGTGTTTTCAAATTGACCAATGGGGATCCTCGCGGGGCTTAACACTGTCTTTTTATATATATAGATAGACTAGATAGGTCAGTGACACACGTGTTTTCAAATTGACCAATGGGGATCCTCGCGGGGCTTAACACTGTCTTTTTATATATATAGATAGACTTTATAATCTCCCATACAAGGACTGGACTAGTTCATAAAAGTTCTCTCTCTCTCTCTTTCTAACGGAGTGGTATTCTGGGATGCAATGGATTGGTCGGAAGTAGCCAGGAAAACCGAGCAACTCAACAGCATTTTAAACTCTACTTATCCAAGCTAGACCTTAACCTTAGCTACAACATTCTAAACTATTGCTGTAGTAGGAGATTTTGTAAATTATAAGATTAGGTGATCAATAAATAAAGGGGTTCAAACGGAACAGTGATGCGAAAAAAAGACTCATTATGTCTACTACTCTCCTGTTTAAGCCTACCTCACCTATCAACCGGTGAATCTTTTTCTACCCAGCAATCCAGCCAGAGGTTGGGTGCATACCCAAGCGGATGGCTGGATGGGACAGCCAACGAGGTTGAGGCGCAGACAGACACGCCCTGCCAAAGGGGAGCAGCTCCCAACGAAGTCGACTGTTCCTGGGGAACAGTGTGGGAGCATCAGAAAACGGACATACACGCAACCACAAAGCTTTCCAATGAAATTATGAAGGAGACCAAATATCGTCATGGTGTCGACCCGTGGAACAAAGCTAGGCGAGAGTAACACCGGGCCCCTAGCCTCGAAGGGGTCCACCCAATTGACTGGCGGCTCTGTGAATCTGGAAATAATTGATGGGCAGAGTAGACTGAGTAGAGCTACTGGACCCCAAAGCCAAACAAATTCCCTGAGGATAATAAGTCACACCCGTGAGTTGCCCTGTGGAACTGGACTCCAGAATGCAGAGCACATCCTGCGATGCTGCCCACTCCAAAGAGAGGCCAGTAACAGGGCCTGGCCTCATGGAGCCACCATGGAGGAAAGGCTTTGGGGCTCAAAGCCATTCCTGCAGACAACAGCCTTGTTTGTCAGGAGAAACAGGACTGCCAGTCTTACAAAGCAAAGGAAAGCGAAATGGAACTCAGAATAAGAAGCAGAATATATAAAAACAAGAGGACACCCAAAGGTTAAAAGGTCAGGAAGTACCACTTTCTACCACTTGAAGTAAAATTTCTAATATTCACCTTATATTTAATTAAAACTGTAAAGGTGAGGATAAGATAAGATAAGGAAACAGTATTTCAAGAAAGGCAATCACACGATGACTATGAATAACTTTTTTTTTTAATTTCTTAATAAAGTTACCCACTTGTTGTTGATGCTTTAAAAATTTCAGTATTTGAAAGGTCATAGGTCACAGAAATTGAAGTCAACGACCAGGTTGCGTTCTCTCCTTGTGCAGCTGGTTCCTTAGAAAAAATTAATACAAATTTGAAGACACAAACAAAAAGCTTAAAGTAGCTGCAATTGAAGATACGTAAATACATACATAAATACATGATTTATGTCTATAGTAGGCATATATATATATATATATATATATATATATTGTGTGTGTGTTGTGTATTTAAATATGTATAAACTCAGATTACCTTTCTTGTAAATGTAAGATTGACATAAAAAGTTGCATTCCCCCAGTCAAGCAGGAGACTGGAGACGTTGGCAGAACAGATGCCATGCGCAGTCACATCTTCAGGAAGCTGAATGTCTGCAAAGGCTATGTACGTCTGAAGGAAATTAAAAAATAACACGAAAGTCTTAATTTCTGTGTGTTAAATTAACCGAGTTCCAAGCGTGTAAAAACAGGGGAAAGCTATTGCAGCGACACATAAAAAAAAGGGGGTAGGGGGAGGTTAGAGAGGGCTTCTCTTATCAAATAGGCCTACAGGTGGGGTTGCAAAATTAGTGTTTCCGCCCCGGGGCGCCATATTTCCCCAATGATCTCCTTGCACCACTCTCCCTTAGCACGCCCGGCCCTGAAATTGGTTTGTTTAAAAGATGTTGTTGGTGGTGGTTGTAGTTAGTTGAGTCTCCAGGGCCTCATGGAATATTGTACCAATTTTAGCATGGCCGCTACTTTTTTCCAAACGACCAGCTCGTTCTTTTTTTTTTTTTTTTTTTTTTTTTTGGGGGGGGGGGGGGGGGGTTAGATAGGCCCATGGCTAAATACGTTTTTGGCGAATGCAAAGGAAAAGAAGGATGTGTGGCCATTCCTATGGACATGGGACGGGTCCATGTTTCTTGATATTACCCAAAAGTAAAAAGGAGATGCTGAAAATGATAACAAAAATTAATTAACAAAGTCGCACTCTTATCTTGCTCAATGTTTCATCGATCTTGCCCCCCCCACCCCTCCTCGGCCTCCCAACGCAACAGAATGGCGTTGCTAATGAGGGCTTAGCATACGCCCACATACCGAGCCTTAGATTATGTCACGTGGTTATTAATGAAGGCTGTTTAAACGGCGATTACTCACATTGACTTCTGTTGTGTGGTGGGCGGTGGGGTTATCTTTTCAATGTCTGCGGTACGTGTCTCCTACATACGCATTACACACGTGATCTATGCAGTGTCATGATGGTACTCATACCCCCCCCCTCCCCGATCCCTACTTTTATATTAACCAATAGGTGCCTACATTGTTTATCACATTGCAGGATCATAAAAGGATTTAAAGAAAAAGGTCACAATCAGTGTGCTTAGTGGGGAAAGGATAGAGAGGGTGTAATTTTATATTAGTTGTTAAATTCGTCAAAATGACAAAGAAATTAATGCGACAAAGATATATACAGAGAGATAGAGGAGGGAGAGAGTTTCAGTTTTAAACTTTCACCTTCACCCATCCCATAACCCGAGTGAGAGTCGTAAAAGCACGATTTTTTGACAGTCGGATGATTATATGCCATTCGTCTTGGTCCTGCGCCGCCCTCTGGGAATCTGCAAGAGACAAGCCGGTCCACTCCTTGATGTCCTCATCCCATCGTCTCCTATGCATGCCTCTCTTTCTTCCACCCTGCACTGTGCCCTGCAATGTGGTTTTCGTCAAGCCTACGGAAATTGCTACATGCCCGTAACATCTGAGTTTTCTGCATTTAATGGCGCTGAGTAGATCCTCGTGAGGATAACGTTGGTGATTAGCTCACGGACAGCCTCATTCGTAACTCGATCTTTGTAGGAGATGTTTTTTGACCATATATATTATAAAGTTGTTTTCCCCATGTTGCAATGGGTGCGATGTACCACGAAATATAAATATTTTCCGTCCTGAGTCCTGACCTCTCTGATCCCATCTGATCCCAAAGGAGTCTGCTGTCAAGTTCCCTCGGGTCCCTGAATGACCTTAAGTCCACTGGGGGAGGCACTTCAAATAATGGTGATGGTCAGCAGTTCTCAGCGTGTTCACTGTTGTAAAATACCAATTTTGGAATTGTGCCGTGAAAAAAAAAAACTAACTTGAATAAGAATACAGCGAGGGAAAACAGTTTTGGAACCAGTGGAGTAGGCCAAGGTCGTGAATAGTCTTCAAATTCTTTTTTTTAGTCGAACACTAGGCACCCGGGCGGGGTTGAGGCGGGGAAAACTACGCACATCTCTTCCCACCTAGGCCTCGGCGCCTCTCTGCGGTGCAATGAGAGCCGAGATCTTGGACGCGCAACAGGGGCTGTCCCCCATGCGTTAGCCCGCCGGTGTCCTCTTGATGCAAGCGTACTGGTGGTTTCCGAACTTGGCCAGCGATGAGGCCCATGGGTAAAGAAGTGGAATGCACACCAGTCAAAATGTCAATCGACAAAATTGATCTCGATAACATCTCTAAGGCTTTTGCCATCTGCATGGAAATTGCAGAGTCTCTGACAACAGACTATATTATAGCTCCTATTGTACTGAGAACCGGAACTACACGTTTATCTTACAACCTCCACCACCCAACCGCTTTCAGTAGTTCCGCCTAAAGGGGTTTTACTTGTTTAAGTCAATGAAAAATTGGGCGACATACAAAGGTAAACTTTTATCTTCTCACCTCGTGAACTATGACCTCCGGGACTCGGTAAGACACCTGCATTGTTGCGTTGAGAGTGGCGAGAAGACACGGTTGACCGAAGCTGTCGTTAACGACCAGGTGAGGGAGGGCTGTGCCGTGACCTACATCTAGAGGACCGGAAGCAGTGTTAGATGAAAATGTGATTGTGATTAAATACGTTCCAAGTATATTGTTGATGTTGTTGGTTTTTTTATACCGATACTAATCGGTATAAAAACTAACCTAGGCCTACTCAGTCGAGCCTTACAATTATAATTGTTATACTTAATTATAGCCTACATCTTATTTTATTAAAAGCCTTAAGATACGAACGCAATGAAATGTACAATTTAATTATTAGTGTTTTATTAATTAGAAAAACTAAAAATCCAGACAAACTCCACGATAAAAAAAAAAGTTGTGATCATAAAAATATAGGCAAGTTACTTTTTCGAAAGATTTTTTTTTTAAGTTATCAGCTGTATAGATGACTATATAACTGTTCTGCTAAGGAGAACACATGTAGAAAGCGAAATCGCAACAGAAATAATAATTTAAGAAAATAAATAAATAAAAGAGGGTCCTCGCTTTTGGAGTTGCCCCGTTTCTCTCTGACGACCGTTGGCCTTCTCAATATCCGGTCCGAAGGTGTGGAATCAACTTCCCATTCAACTCGGGCGAACTAGTTCTATTGTTACTTTCAAAAAGAACTTACAGACACATTATTTCAATATTAATTCCCTTCGTTAAATATGTTTTAGACCCCCTACTGTCTTACTTTTTATGTTAGGTCCGTTAATGCTTCATTTATTTGCCTTGCCCCATGTTTGTAAGGATTTAAAGTATCACTTAGCTGGTCACAACAGGCTAAAGCAACACATGTTCCGCAAACTACGAATCGGGGCAAGCGAAATGTGCCCCTGCGAAACAGCTGCCGAAAATGCGGAAATGCGAAAATGGCGCCCGCGGAACGATTCGTATGTGCCCGCCTCTCACTATTCGACAGAGACAGAATTTTTTTCATAAACATTATTTTAAAATATGATTTATTTTTATTCATTTGTTAGAGTTTTAATTTTTTTTTTACTGCCTAGGTTTATTAAATATGTTCGATACTTGTCCCAACTTGTCTAGCGGCGAGCCAGACTGCACTATTTACGTTAGCCTAGAACGGCTAGTGCCATTTGCACATCACACCTTGTACACGCAGAAAACCCGAAGTGAACGAATGGAACGAACGCCACGAACTGATCCGATAAACGCCGAAGGCGCCAAATCACAAGGCACATAACTCTGATTGCTTCTGCGATCATCGGCTCACTTCAGGTTTTCCGCGTGTACATGGAGTGATGCGCAAAAAGCATTCCCCGCCTGGAACCGCGTTGTTGTCATTGTGATTGCTGCCCTGTTCGGGTCGCGACAGTTAGATAAGAGACATGTTCGTCAGACGAAACACGAATTAGGAGTTTTCTATTTAAAAAAAATTAACAGGCTAAAAGCGAGGTGCGTAATTTATTGTATTCATAAGCGATGATCTATTAATAAACTATTATTATTGAGGAGATAGTTGTAGTTCTTGTTATAATATATTTATGCCAAAGACTACTGAACCCTAATCTTCAGTAGTCCTTGATTTATGCATATAATGCAGAACAGACTTGCGCTATAATATTAACATTGATATTATATTGTAGTTCAATTATTTTTTTTTTTTTTTTAGCCCTAAAATGAGTGGACCAAGTAAAAGACAACGAACCTATAATTTTAACACTGACTGGGAGGAATCATATTGTTTCGTTAATTTGAAAAATAAATGCGTTTGTTTGTTGTGTGGTAGTAGCATTGCAGTGCCGAAAAAACATAACGTTGAACGACACTTTCAGACAAATCATGGCACTTTTAATGTGAATAATCCTCTTAAATCTGAAGTAAGAAAGAAAAAAATTTGTAATCTAAAATCAAGTCTAACAGCACAACAGACTGTTTTCACTAGACATGCGGAAAATGCAACTTAAAATAAAGGGAGTAAAAAGGCCACCATTGCTTCTTTCAAAATATCTCACATGCTCGCAAAAAAGAAGAAACCTTTCATTGATGGTGAGTTGTTTAAGGAACTATTTTTGACTGGTGCCGATTGTTTGTTTGATGGATTTTCTAACAAACGTGAGATTGTCTCAGCAATACAAGACTTGCAGTTGTCAAATAACACATTCACAAGAAGAATACATGCAATTTCAACAGACATACAAACTCAGTTAAAAACTGACTTAGAAATATGTGACTGGTTCTCGCTACAATTTGACGAGTCAACAGATATATCAGACACCGCACAGTTAGCAGTTATGGTGAGAATGGTGTTTAGTAACTTCACAGTAAAAGAGGATATGTTACAAATATTACCAATGAAAGGACAGACAAGGGGTGAGGATATTTATAATACATTCAAAACATACGCCAAGTCAATAAATATGCCTTTGCACAAGCTGTCTGCAATAACCACTGATGGGGCGCCAGCAATGATGGGTAAAAACAAAGGATTTATTGCCCTCTCCATGAAGGATGATTCATTTTCAAACTTCATGTCCTACCATTGTATTATCCACCAGGAAGCTCTGTGTTGTAAAAATTTTGCCATTTGAACACGTCATCAAAATTGTTACAAAAATAATCAATTCTATTCGAGCAGCTCCTTTGCAACACCGACTTTTCAGGGCCCTTTTAGAAGATACTGAAGATAAAGAACATGATCTTATTCTGCATACTGAAGTACGTTGGCTCAGTAAAGGAAAGGTTCTTACAAGATTTGTGAGTTTAATTGAAGAAATAAAAACATTTATAAACGATAGAAATGAAAATTATGATGAACTAGCTGACTCTGGCTGGCTGATTGATTTGGGATTTCTCACAGACATCATGGAAAAATTGAATTCTTTAAATTTGGAGTTGCAGGGTAAAGACAAAAGCATAGCTGAAATGATAAGCTCTGTAAAGTCATTATAAGCTAAATTGCATTTGTTGATATCACATCTGCAGATAAATTCTCTCGTGCATTTCCCACATATGAAAAAAATGCTAGGTGACAATGAATTAAATGGGACATTATTTATTAAGCATCTTCAAGAGTTAAAAAAACAGTTTGAAGAGAGATTTTTGCAGTTCAAACATATTGAGCCAATAGTTTCCTTCTGTATCAATCTTTTTACTTGCCAAATAAATGTTATGGAAATAGCCGCATGTATTGCAGATTTTGTTCAAGGTAAGACAGAAGAACTAGAGTTAGAAATTTTTGACCTTAAGAATGATATTTTGCTAAAATCCTTAATGTCAGAGGACTTTTGGAATACAGTGGATAGAGAAAAGTTCCCATTGTTGAAAAAAGCGGCATATAAAATTGAATCATTTTTCGGTTCGACATATTTATGCGAATCATTGTTTTCAAACAATATATAGATCTCGACTCACCGATGAGCATCTTTATGATTGTCTGCTAACAGGATTATCGTCATACGCTCCTAATTATGAAGCTCTGGCCAATGAAATGCAATGCCAAAGATCACATTGACTTTATTATATTTTTTAATTAAATGTTTTCTTTGTATTTGTGTGTTTTGCTTACTTTTTTTACGTTTTGTAAATACATTTCTCTGTGTGTATGCAATTTGAAAAAATTGCCCAATAATTTTATTATTTTGAAACATTTTTGTTTATTATTTATTAATACATTATGACTATAAGAAAATAAATTATGGGAAAATGAGAAGTTATGGAAGGAGTTTGTCGATTTAAAATAGGTGGTGCCCGCCACCCTACCGATATTTTAGAATGTGCTCTAGAGTAAAAAAATGTTGGGAACCCCTGGTCTAGATATTATAGCCTTAAAATTATTCAGCAATTCAGCAATAATGGCTTTGAGCGTTTAATATATTTCCTCCGTGTACATCAACAAAGGGCATGTTGTTAGCCTAGACTACAATTGTTATGCTACACCAAATTTAACAGCAGCAAATAAAAATTCCGTTCGCAAAAACCTTGGATTCATAGAGCTAGTGAAGCAGGGCTCACCAGCTTCAGTGCTTACCCTGCTTGGAGTTGGCACATTGTCCGGTTTGCTAATGTAAAATATAAAAAAACTTCAGTACACCAAACTGATCATAGGGCTGGTGCAGCAGTGTTCACCAGTTTTTGTGGCCAAGACATACTAGGGGATGTCTGGCCAGCACAATGCCCAGCCGCCTTTACTTTACCCCCAACTAATGTCAGGTACCCATCAGCGCTGGGTAAACTCAGTGACACCCTCAAGTCGTGGAGAAAAAAAGTATATACTCCACCAGGATTCGAACCCAGGACCTTTGGATCGCCAGTCGAACGCGCTGTCTCATGGCTTACCTGTTATGGTGATTAATTCCCCTTCTCCCGAACCGTCTTCTGGTTCTAATCTAATAGTGTCATTGTTTACAGGATTTAGATCTTTGAAGTCAAGAACAGAACAGTGGGAATCTTGATGCAACGCTATAGAAATAGGAATACATTTGGATAGTATATGTATATCTATTGAGAATAAAATCGATCAAATAATTATTAGACAATTTGTCCGATAATCAAAAAGATAGTATAGTAAGATAGACATACAGAATGATAATATAGGCCTATAGAGTAAGAGGGGCAGACGTATAGAAAGTAGTAAGGAGACACACAGACAGATAAACAGTTGATATATAGATAAATAGATAGAGTTAGATATAAACACCAGATAGACAAACTTATAAATAAAAAGGTAGATAGATAGGTGAGCCAGGTAAACACGGGTGCCGTATAGATAGATTAATATAAAGATAGATAGACAGATACATATATATATATATATACAGAGAGAGAGAGAGAGAGATGATAGACAGACATATAGACAGAAAGATGGACACTTGATGGATAGACAGATAGACAGAAAAAATAGTGAGACAGGTAAAATTAGGTGGCATATAATATAGATAGATAAATATAAAGATGGATAGACAGACTTATAGATAAATATATTGATACACGATAGTTAGATAGACAGACAGAAAAACAGATATATAGATAGAAATACGGATAGATAGATAGATAGATAGATAGTAACACATGTAAACACGGGTTGCTTATAGATGGATACATATAGAGATAGATAGATAGATAGACATGTAGATAGATACATAGATAGATACATAGATAGACATTCAAAATACAGATAGATAGATTGAAAACAAATTGTCTGTATGTCTATACATCTATATGTCTATCTATCATATATTTGTCTATCTATATCTCATATATCTGTCTATCTGATAGACATGATAGCCAGATAGATAGATAGATAGATCGATAGATAGATAGATATATTGACAAATAGATAATAGATAGATAGACAGACAGAAAAACATACGGATAGATATTTTGAAAAACAGATAGATAGATAGACAGACATATAGACAGATAGATACACTTGATAGATAGACATATTATATAAAGATAGCTAGCTAGATAGATAGATAAAAAAAATGAATTACCAGCTAACAGTAGTAAAATAGTGACCACTCTACTGCCGTAGTCAGTGTCCATATTCCAGCCTATGATAATATTCCAAACTGTCCAGTCACGTTCTTCCCTCACCACAGGTCAAACAACAGAAACTGAGCTGACAGAGAAAATATTGAACTCCTGGATGACGAGCTGTTGTCGAGGCGTCATTCCGTGCTGGGCACTTATTGAAGAACAATACTCTGCCCTGGTGACTAGAAGTGTGGGTAAAGCAAGTGGGAGACACTGTGTGATTTCTTTGAGATCTTCTAAATACTTATAACATTTTTTTTAAAGGCTAAAGTTACACTGAGGTCTGAAGCAACAACAAAATCAATGTTTAAACTCATGGCATCTCTATCGGCCGTCTTACGTTACTTCTAGCTTAGTCAAAATGTGAGCCCATGTGTCGATATCCAACGAATTTTGCAGGACTGCGGGGGGGTAGCTAAGGGAGAGAGAGGGAGTGGAGCAAGTGTGCCTCCCCCTTCCCTCAAACATCTTCCATGAAGACCCACGTTTTTTTTCTTGCAAACCCGTTAAGTTGGTTTTTTTTTTTTGGTTTTTTTTTTAAAGGGTACGGGTGAAAATAATATAATACCTCGATAGACAGCCACATTGAGCTCATAATTGAAGCTAAGGGGAGGGCTGAGAGCAAGAGGCGCATGTGCCCCGCCCCCACCTCTTTCAGAAAACTCACTTTTTTTCCCGAAACCGAAGTTTAATAACTGTTTTGACAGTTCTACAAAAAAATTTTGTTTTTATAAGAGTTTGCATACACTTACATTATTATATATTAAAACACATTTCTAATTAAGTTTTTTTTATAAGAGTTTGCATACACTTACATTATTATATATTAAAACACATTTCTAATTAAGTTTTTTTAAGTATTTATTACAAATTTAATGTATGGTCAATATAATATGTTTTAAATTATGATACCTTTATTTGGCTTACAATGTTTTAAGACATGCTAATGTTGGCATATGTTTCAATTATTTATAATTAGATAAATTCTTAGTTTATTAGAATAAAATTGTGTATAGATTCAGTATGTGTCAGCCATTACCTCAACCTTCACCGATTATTTTCAAAATAAGAATTTTTGAAAGAGTTTAGTTTTAAACATTGATAGTTAGATTTTAAAAAGTGGTGCTTTTTTTAAGTTTAGAAATCGTTTACCTGATCAAAGTTTGCCGACGCAAATCCTCCCATTGCCCTCCCCTTCTCCTTTCATTAATCTTGCATTGTGCACCACTAGCTTAAAATATCAGCCCCATTCTCCGATAATTACACTATCGCCACCCCTGCCCCCAATCCTGGATTTTTTGTTAATCTTTTTCTGCAATTGAAATAAGAAAACAGTTGCCTTTTCCCTCTATCTCTCGCTATTAAAATTACGAGTTCTATTTGTAAAATAAAAAAGTAATGATTAGGACCTATAATTTTTTAAAATATAATTTGCATTTTAAAATATCTAAATTTAGTGATTTTACTAGATGTGGAAGATTGCTTGTTTTTAGCTACCGACTTAGGCCATTCAGGCAAAATAGCTACCTACTTATTCAGTCAAACTGGTAATCAGTGGTAATCGTCATTCCGACTAGAACACAACACCCAATGCAAACGATTCAGAGCAATTTTTAAAGCCCCCAAAAATGCAGAATTGACCAGGGCCAGGGAGATGGTGTCGCGGGGGGGGGGGGGGGAGGCAGTGGTGGCAGAGAATAAAACTCGAAATCAATCGAACCCAATTCGGAGAGCTTTTTTTGCACAGGATTTTATGACTTTGAAAAAAAAAAGAAGGGGGAAAAGAAAATGTACGTTTTAATGCGACAAGACAAAATTGTAACAAAAGTTAGACTAAATTACAGGGTTGGCAATTCACCGAAAATATTTTGGTTGCATAACTTACAGATTTAGATCTATACAAATGTAGCTTATAACTAGAAAAATTGTAGACCAGACCAAAGACCATATTATGATGGACAGCTTGCTTTAATATTTTTGCTATTTATTTGATGACTCGAATGACGTAAAAAGAACAAGCGGTACGTCTTATTATAGTCTTTGGCTAGACCTACGTTTAGTTTTTAGATTATTGTTCAATTTTTTTAATTCGCCTTATTTCACAATTCAATTTTTACCTCTTTGTCATCAATTTTCTATTAAAAGTTTTTAGTTTCAATTGTATAATAGCCTGTTTAGTGTATTGGTCTTAATACATTTCCCGCTGTTTGAGTGATAGCCTATTCCATGGGTCGGCAACCTTTTGATACCAGTGTGCCAAAGTATGATTTCTAATTTATTCAGCGTGCCTACAGCCTAGAAGTCCTCCTGCTGTATCACTAAATTTCTTGTAGAAGAGACTCGTATTGACTTTTTGAGCCTCTTCCGCGTGCCATTGAAAATACCTCGGCGTGCCAAGTCTGCTACGCGTGCCGTAGGTTGCCAATCCCTGGCCTAGTCGGCCCTAGTAACGCTACTGCAACGTGAAATGACAACCTACGCAAAAACCTACACTATGAACATCCGTGTTGATCCACAGGCGAGTGAAATAGCGCTCTCCAGTTTCTATGACAATATATAATAAACTTGGCTATATATATGTAGGCCCAAAGGGCTCAGCTGTATTTACTTTCCCTAGCGTTGCAGTCCCTAAAACACCAGGTTGATTATCTTATTTTTAGTGGCATCTTCCGAGTAAGTAAGTAGTTTGGTTTATCTTAAGGGTAGTTTGACTGAATAGGCCTAAGTAAGTAGTTTGCCTGAATAAGTTGGTAGTTTATCTAATAGGTAGTTTGATTTAACAAGGTTGTGGTCTCGCTTCGTTCTCTCCAGCATGATCTAGTACATGGGTCGGCAACCTTTTGCTTATAGTGTGGCAAACTAGGAGTTCTAAATCATTCAGCATGCCGACAGCGTGAACGTCAAAATGCTCAACTATATTTTTTTTTATAAGACAATTTATTTAGTGCAGTAGCAAGATCAAGACCAACGAAAAGGAGCGTATTGAAAAAAAAACATCAAAGCGTTTTATAAGTAATAACAAAAAAAAAATGTTTGTTATTATCATAGCTAATACACAATTTCATTATCTTATCTTATAATAATATATTACAGACGCTCCTTCTATAAAGAAGATTATTGCGTCCTACGCACATCCGTGGTCTGAGTCTAGTCTTGCATTTTTATTAATGTTTTAAATGATGTTAAGTTACTGTTTTTTCTGGTTTGTTCAGGCAACCCATTACACGCCCGAATGTCCCTCGGGAAGAAAGTGTAGGCTACCTATAGGCATTTGTTTTCGTATAAGGGATAAGGAAAGTGGTTTTGTCTTTATGTTTGTCTTAGCTTTGCAACAGGTTGTTATTGGGTTGTGTTTCTAAGTTAGAGTTTAATGCCTTAGGCTATGTGTTATTACTACTTTACTATTTTCCCTTATGTCCTTAAGTGTTTCTAGGTTTAGTGATTTGACTAATGGTGTTTTAGAATCTATATTTTAATTAAAGGGAGATAATTAGGCCGTTTTATTTGAGCGAATATTTCTAATACTATGTTGTTGTTTTTATTTCATTAAAACTATATTAAATTGTCTATATCTTATAACTTTATAGTGACCAAAATGTAAAAAATAGTTGAAAAGTATATAAATATTATATGACTAAATAATTATATGCACATTTTCTGAACATAAAATTAACTACTCAGTTTGTTTGATTACTAGGTATCAATTCCGATAACCGAACGATGGTCAACTAAATGAAACTTTACACCTCAACGGTTTGAACAAATCAAAGAAAATCTCAGTTAAACTGAGAACAAAATAATAATATAATCTATATTAGCAGTTGCTAAATGCTCATCTTGACAACCAAATGATGTTTAAAAAAAAGTTACCATTAAATATGAACGGTTTGTAATAAAATTCTGTATTTGGTATAAATGCGGTGTTAAATTAATTGTCTTATACAAATAGAATAAAACAAGTAGGCCTATAATAATGCAGGTTGACTTTTAGACTGTTGGCACTTTAATAAATTAGAAATCCTAGTTTGGCACACAATTAGCAAAAGGTTGCCGACCCCTGATCTAGTCGGTAGTTTGATTTATCTAGTCGGTAGTTTGATTTATCTAGTCGGTAGTTTGATTTATCTAGTCGGTAATATTATTTATCCAGTCGGTAGTTTGATTTATACAGTCAGTAGTTTGATTTATCCGGTCGGTAGTTTGATTTTTCCAGTCTGTAGTTTGATTTATCTAGTCAGTAATTCGATTTATCTAGACGGTAGTTGGATTTATCTAGTCGGTAAATTGATTGATCCAGTCGGTAGTTTGATTTATCTAGTCGGTAATTTGATTTATTCAGTCGGTAGTTTGATTTATCTAGTCAGTAATTCGATTTATCTAGTCGCTAGTTTGATTTATCTAGTCAGTAATTCGAATTATCTAGTCGGTAGTTGGATTTATCTAATCAGTAATTCGATTTATCTAGTCGGTAGTTTGATTTATCTAGTCAGTAATTCGAATTATCTAGTCGGTAGTTTGATTTATCTAATCAGTAATTCGATTTATCTAGTCGGTAGTTTGATTTATCTAATCAGTAATTCGATTTATCTAGTCGGTAGTTTGATTTATCTAGTCAGTAATTCGAATTATCTAGTCGGTAGTTTGATTTATATAATCAGTAATTCGATTTATCTAGTAGGTAGTTTGATTTATCTAATCAGTAATTCGATTTATCTAGTCGGTAGATTGATTTATCTAGTCGGTGGTTTGATTTATCAAGTCGATAGCTTGATTTGTCTAGTCAGTAATTCGATTTATGTAGTAGGTAGTTTGATTTATCTAGTCGGTGGTTTGATTTATCTAGTCGGTAGTTTGATTTATCAAGTCGATAGCTTGATTTGTCTAGTCAGTAATTCGATTTATCTACTCGGTAGTTTGATTTATCTAGTCGGTAGTTTGATTTATCTAGTCAGTAATTCGAATTATCTAGTCGGTAGTTTGATTTATCTAGTCGGTGGTTTGATTTATCCAGTCGGTAGTTTGATTTATCAAGTCGATAGCTTGATTTGTCTAGTCAGTAATTCGATTTATCTACTCGGTAGTTTGATTTATCTAGTCGGTAGTTTGATTTATCTAGTCAGTAATTCGATTTATCTAGTCGGTAGTTTTATTTATCTAGTCAGTAATTCGATTTATCTAGTCGGTAGTTTGATTTATCCAGTCGGTAGTTTGATTTATCTAGTCAGTAATTCGATTAATCTAGTCGGTAGTTTGATTTATCTAGTAGGTGGTTTGATTTATCAAGTCGATAGCTTGATTTGTCTTGTCAGTAATTCGATTTATCTAGTCGGTAGTTTGATTTATCAAGTCAATAGCTTGATTTGTCTTGTCAGTAATTCGATTTATCTAGTAGGTAGTTTGATTTATCTAGTCGGTGGTTTGATTTATTCAGTCGGTAGTTTGATTTGTCTAGTCAGTAATTCGATGTATCTAGTCGGTAGTTTGATTTATCTAGTCAGTAATTCGATTTATCTAGTCGGTAGTTTGATTTATCTAGTCAGTAATTCGATTTATCTAGTCGGTAGTTTGATTTATCTAGTCGATAGCTTGATTTGTCTAGTCAGTAATTCGATTTATCTAGTCGGTAGTTTGATTTATCTAGTCGGTGGTTTGATTTATCAAGTCGATAGCTTGATTTGTCTTGTCAGTAATTCGATTTATCTAGTCGGTAGTTTGATTTATCAAGTCCATAGCTTGATTTATCATGTCAGTAATTCGATTTATCTAGTAGGTAGTTTGATTTATCCAGTCGGTAGTTTGATTTATCTAGTCGGTAGTTTGACTTATCTAGTCAGTAATTCGATTTATCTAGTCGGTAGTTTGATTTATCTAGTCGATAGCTTGATTTGTCTAGTCAGTATTTCGATTTATCTAGTCGGTAGTTTGATTTATCAAGTCGGTGGTTTGATTTATCAAGTCGATAGATTGATTTGTCTTGTCAGTAATTCGATTTATATAGTCGGTAGTTTGATTTATCAAGTCGATAGCTTGATTTGCCTTGTAAGTAATTCGATTTATAAAGTCGGTAGTTTGATTTATAAAGTCGATAGCTTGATTTGTCTTGTCAGTAATGCGATTTATATAGTCGGTAGTTTGATTTATCAAGTTGATAGCTTCATTTGTCTTGTCAGTAATTCGATTTATCTAGTCGGTAGTTTGATTTATCAAGTCGATAGCTTGTTTTGTCTTGTCAGTAATTCGATTTATCTAGTAGGTAGTTTGATTTATCTAGTCGGTAGTTTGATTAATCTAGTCGGTGGTTTGATTTATCCAGTCGGTAGTTTGATTTATCTAGTCAGTAATTCGATTTATCTAGTCGGTAGTTTGATTTATCTAGTCAGTAATTCGATTTATATAGTCGGTAGTTTGATTTATCTAGTCAGTAATTCGATTTATCTAGTCGGTAGTTTGATTTATCTAGTCGATAGCTTGATTTGTCTAGTCAGTAATTCGATTTATCTAGTCGGTAGTTTGATTTATCTAGTCGGTGGTTTGATTTATCAAGTAAATAGCTTGATTTGTCTTGTCAGTAATTCGATTTCTCTAGTCGGTAGTTTGATTTATCAAGTCAATAGCTTGATTTGTCTTGTCAGTAATTCGATTTATCTAGTAGGTAGTTTGATTTATCTAGTCAGTAATTCGATTTATCTAGTCGGTAGTTTGATTTATCCAGTCGGTAGTTTGATTTATCTAGTCAGTAATTCGATTAATCTAGTCGGTAGTTTGATTTATCTAGTCGGTGGTTTGATTTATCAAGTCGATAGCTTGATTTGTCTTGTCAGTAATTCGATTTATCTAGTCGGTAGTTTGATTTATCAAGTCGATAGCTTGATTTGTCTTGTCAGTAATTCGATTTATCTAGTAGGTAGTTTGATTTATCTAGTCGGTGGTTTGATATATTCAGTCAATAGTTTGATTTGTCTAGTCAGTAATTCGATTTATCTAGTCGGTAGTTTGATTTATCTAGTCAGTAATTCGATTTATCTAGTCGGTAGTTTGATTTATCTAGTCGATAGCTTGATTTGTCTAGTCAGTAATTCGATTTATCTAGTCGGTAGTTTGATTTATCTAGTCGGTGGTTTGATTTATCAAGTCGATAGCTTGATTTGTCTTGTCAGTAATTCGATTTATCTAGTCGGTAGTTTGATTTATCAAGTCCATAGCTTGATTTATCTTGTCAGTAATTCGATTTATCTAGTAGGTAGTTTGATTTATCTAGTCAGTAATTCGATTTATCTAGTCGGTAGTTTAACTTATCTAGTTAGTAATTCGATTTATCTAGACGGTAGTTGGATTTATCTAGTCGGTAAATTGATTGATCCAGTCGGTAGTTTGATTTATCTAGTCAGTAATTCGATTTATCTAGTTGGTAGTTTGATTTATCTAGTCGATAGCTTGATTTGTCTAGTCAGTAATTCGATTTATCTAGTCGGTAGTTTGATTTATCAAGTCGGTGGTTTGATTTATCAAGTCGATAGCTTGATTTGTCTTGTCAGTAATTCGATTTATATAGTCGGTAGTTTGATTTATCAAGTCGATAGCTTGATTTGTCTTGTCAGTAATTCGATTTATCTAGTAGGTAGTTTGATTTATCTTGTCGGTAGTTTGATTTATCTAGTCAGTATTTCGATTTATCTAGTCGGTAGTTTGATTTATCAAGTCGGTGGTTTGATTTATCAAGTCGATAGATTGATTTGTCTAGTCAGTAATTCGATTTATCAACTCGGTAGTTTGATTTATCTAGTCGGTAGTTTGATTTATCTAGTCAGTAATTCGAATTATCTAGTCGGTAGTTTGATTTATCTAGTCGGTGGTTTGATTTATCCAGTCGGTAGTTTGATTTATCAAGTCGATAGCTTGATTTGTCTAGTCAGTAATTCGATTTATCTACTCGGTAGTTTGATTTATCTAGCCGGTAGTTTGATTTATCTAGTCAGTAATTCGATTTGTCTAGTCGGTAGTTTGATTTATCTAGTCAGTAATTCGATTTATCTAGTCGGTAGTTTGATTTATCCAGTCGGTAGTTTGATTTATCTAGTCAGTAATTCGATTAATCTAGTCGGTAGTTTGATTTATCTAGTAGGTGGTTTGATTTATCAAGTCGATAGCTTGATTTGTCTTGTCAGTAATTCGATTTATCTAGTCGGTAGTTTGATTTATCAAGTCAATAGCTTGATTTGTCTTGTCAGTAATTCGATTTATCTAGTAGGTAGTTTGATTTATCTAGTCGGTGGTTTGATTTATTCAGTCGGTAGTTTGATTTGTCTAGTCAGTAATTCGATGTATCTAGTCGGTAGTTTGATTTATCTAGTCAGTAATTCGATTTATCTAGTCGGTAGTTTGATTTATCTAGTCAGTAATTCGATTTATCTAGTCGGTAGTTTGATTTATCTAGTCGATAGCTTGATTTGTCTAGTCAGTAATTCGATTTATCTAGTCGGTAGTTTGATTTATCTAGTCGGTGGTTTGATTTATCAAGTCGATAGCTTGATTTGTCTTGTCAGTAATTCGATTTATCTAGTCGGTAGTTTGATTTATCAAGTCCATAGCTTGATTTATCTTGTGAGTAATTCGATTTATCTAGTAGGTAGTTTGATTTATCCAGTCGGTAGTTTGATTTATCTAGTCGGTAGTTTGACTTATCTAGTTAGTAATTCGATTTATCTAGCCGGTAGTTGGAATTATCTAGTCGGTAAATTGATTGATCCAGTCGGTAGTTTGATTTATCTAGTCAGTAATTCGATTTATCTAGTCGGTAGTTTGATTTATCTAGTCGATAGCTTGATTTGTCTAGTCAGTATTTCGATTTATCTAGTCGGTAGTTTGATTTATCAAGTCGGTGGTTTGATTTATCAAGTCGATAGATTGATTTGTCTTGTCAGTAATTCGATTTATATAGTCGGTAGTTTGATTTATCAAGTCGATAGCTTGATTTGTCTTGTCAGTAATGCGATTTATATAGTCGGTAGTTTGATTTATCAAGTTGATAGCTTCATTTGTCTTGTCAGTAATTCGATTTATCTAGTCGGTAGTTTGATTTATCAAGTCGATAGCTTGTTTTGTCTTGTCAGTAATTCGATTTATCTAGTAGGTAGTTTGATTTATCTAGTCGGTAGTTTGATTTATCTAGTCGGTGGTTTGATTTATCCAGTCGGTAGTTTGATTTATCTAGTCAGTAATTCGATTTATCTAGTCGGTAGTTTGATTTATCTAGTCAGTAATTCGATTTATATAGTCGGTAGTTTGATTTATCTAGTCAGTAATTCGATTTATCTAGTCGGTAGTTTGATTTATCTAGTCGATAGCTTGATTTGTCTAGTCAGTAATTCGATTTATCTAGTCGGTAGTTTGATTTATCTAGTCGGTGGTTTGATTTATCAAGTCGATAGCTTGATTTGTCTTGTCAGTAATTCGATTTCTCTAGTCGGTAGTTTGATTTATCAAGTCAATAGCTTGATTTGTCTTGTCAGTAATTCGATTTATCTAGTAGGTAGTTTGATTTATCTAGTTGTTAGTTTGATTTATCTAGTCAGTAATTCGATTTATCTAGTCGGTAGTTTGATTTATCCAGTCGGTAGTTTGATTTATCTAGTTAGTAATTCGATTAATCTAGTCGGTAGTTTGATTTATCTAGTCGGTGGTTTGATTTATCAAGTCGATAGCTTGATTTGTCTTGTCAGTAATTCGATTTATCTAGTCGGTAGTTTGATTTATCAAGTCGATAGCTTGATTTGTCTTGTAAGTAATTCGATTTATCTAGTAGGTAGTTTGATTTATCTAGTCGGTGGTTTGATATATTCAGTCAATAGTTTGATTTGTCTAGTCAGTAATTCGATTTATCTAGTCGGTAGTTTGATTTATCTAGTCAGTAATTCGATTTATCTAGTCGGTAGTTTGATTTATCTAGTCAGTAATTCGATTTATCTAGTCGGTAGTTTGATTTATCTAGTCAATAGCTTGATTTGTCTAGTCAGTAATTCGATTTATCTAGTCGGTAGTTTGATTTATCTAGTCGGTGGTTTGATTTATCAAGTCGATAGCTTGATTTGTCTTGTCAGTAATTCGATTAATCTAGTCGGTAGTTTGATTTATCAAGTCCATAGCTTGATTTATCTTGTCAGTAATTCGATTTATCTAGTAGGTAGTTTGATTTATCTAATCAGTAATTCGATTTATCTAGTCGGTAGATTGATTTATCTAGTCGGTGGTTTGATTTATCAAGTCGATAGCTTGATTTGTCTAGTCAGTAATTCGATTTATGTAGTAGGTAGTTTGATTTATCTAGTCGGTGGTTTGATTTATCTAGTCGGTAGTTTGATTTATCAAGTCGATAGCTTGATTTGTCTAGTCAGTAATTCGATTTATCTACTCGGTAGTTTGATTTATCTAGTCGGTAGTTTGATTTATCTAGTCAGTAATTCGAATTATCTAGTCGGTAGTTTGATTTATCTAGTCGGTGGTTTGATTTATCCAGTCGGTAGTTTGATTTATCAAGTCGATAGCTTGATTTGTCTAGTCAGTAATTCGATTTATCTACTCGGTAGTTTGATTTATCTAGTCGGTAGTTTGATTTATCTAGTCAGTAATTCGATTTATCTAGTCGGTAGTTTGATTTATCTAGTCAGTAATTCGATTTATCTAGTCGGTAGTTTGATTTATCCAGTCGGTAGTTTGATTTATCTAGTCAGTAATTCGATTAATCTAGTCGGTAGTTTGATTTATCTAGTAGGTGGTTTGATTTATCAAGTCGATAGCTTGATTTGTCTTGTCAGTAATTCGATTTATCTAGTCGGTAGTTTGATTTATCAAGTCAATAGCTTGATTTTTCTTGTCAGTAATTCGATTTATCTAGTAGGTAGTTTGATTTATCTAGTCGGTGGTTTGATTTATTCAGTCGGTAGTTTGATTTGTCTAGTCAGTAATTCGATGTATCTAGTCGGTAGTTTGATTTATCTAGTCAGTAATTCGATTTATCTAGTCGGTAGTTTGATTTATCTAGTCAGTAATTCGATTTATCTAGTCGGTAGTTTGATTTATCTAGTCGATAGCTTGATTTGTCTAGTCAGTAATTCGATTTATCTAGTCGGTAGTTTGATTTATCTAGTCGGTGGTTTGATTTATCAAGTCGATAGCTTGATTTGTCTTGTCAGTAATTCGATTTATCTAGTCGGTAGTTTGATTTATCAAGTCCATAGCTTGATTTATCTTGTCAGTAATTCGATTTATCTAGTAGGTAGTTTGATTTATCCAGTCGGTAGTTTGATTTATCTAGTCGGTAGTTTGACTTATCTAGTTAGTAATTCGATTTATCTAGACGGTAGTTGGATTTATCTAGTCGGTAAATTGATTGATCCAGTCGGTAGTTTGATTTATCTAGTCAGTAATTCGATTTATCTAGTCGGTAGTTTGATTTATCTAGTCGATAGCTTGATTTGTCTAGTCAGTATTTCGATTTATCTAGTCGGTAGTTTGATTTATCAAGTCGGTGGTTTGATTTATCAAGTCGATAGATTGATTTGTCTTGTCAGTAATTCGATTTATATAGTCGGTAGTTTGATTTATCAAGTCGATAGCTTGATTTGCCTTGTAAGTAATTCGATTTATAAAGTCGGTAGTTTGATTTATAAAGTCGATAGCTTGATTTGTCTTGTCAGTAATGCGATTTATATAGTCGGTAGTTTGATTTATCAAGTTGATAGCTTCATTTGTCTTGTCAGTAATTCGATTTATCTAGTCGGTAGTTTGATTTATCAAGTCGATAGCTTGTTTTGTCTTGTCAGTAATTCGATTTATCTAGTAGGTAGTTTGATTTATCTAGTCGGTAGTTTGATTTATCTAGTCGGTGGTTTGATTTATCCAGTCGGTAGTTTGATTTATCTAGTCAGTAATTCGATTTATCTAGTCGGTAGTTTGATTTATCTAGTCAGTAATTCGATTTATATAGTCGGTAGTTTGATTTATCTAGTCAGTAATTCGATTTATCTAGTCGGTAGTTTGATTTATCTAGTCGATAGCTTGATTTGTCTAGTCAGTAATTCGATTTATCTAGTCGGTAGTTTGATTTATCTAGTCGGTGGTTTGATTTATCAAGTAAATAGCTTGATTTGTCTTGTCAGTAATTCGATTTCTCTAGTCGGTAGTTTGATTTATCAAGTCAATAGCTTGATTTGTCTTGTCAGTAATTCGATTTATCTAGTAGGTAGTTTGATTTATCTAGTTGGTAGTTTGATTTATCTAGTCAGTAATTCGATTTATCTAGTCGGTAGTTTGATTTATCCAGTCGGTAGTTTGATTTATCTAGTCAGTAATTCGATTAATCTAGTCGGTAGTTTGATTTATCTAGTCGGTGGTTTGATTTATCAAGTCGATAGCTTGATTTGTCTTGTCAGTAATTCGATTTATCTAGTCGGTAGTTTGATTTATCAAGTCGATAGCTTGATTTGTCTTGTCAGTAATTCGATTTATCTAGTAGGTAGTTTGATTTATCTAGTCGGTGGTTTGATATATTCAGTCAATAGTTTGATTTGTCTAGTCAGTAATTCGATTTATCTAGTCGGTAGTTTGATTTATCTAGTCAGTAATTCGATTTATCTAGTCGGTAGTTTGATTTATCTAGTCAGTAATTCGATTTATCTAGTCGGTAGTTTGATTTATCTAGTCGATAGCTTGATTTGTCTAGTCAGTAATTCGATTTATCTAGTCGGTAGTTTGATTTATCTAGTCGGTGGTTTGATTTATCAAGTCGATAGCTTGATTTGTCTTGTCAGTAATTCGATTTATCTAGTCGGTAGTTTGATTTATCAAGTCCATAGCTTGATTTATCTTGTCAGTAATTCGATTTATCTAGTAGGTAGTTTGATTTATCTAGTCAGTAATTCGATTTATCTAGTCGGTAGTTTAACTTATCTAGTTAGTAATTCGATTTATCTAGACGGTAGTTGGATTTATCTAGTCGGTAAATTGATTGATCCAGTCGGTAGTTTGATTTATCTAGTCAGTAATTCGATTTATCTAGTCGGTAGTTTGATTTATCTAGTCGATAGCTTGATTTGTCTAGTCAGTAATTCGATTTATCTAGTCGGTAGTTTGATTTATCAAGTCGGTGGTTTGATTTATCAAGTCGATAGCTTGATTTGTCTTGTCAGTAATTCGATTTATATAGTCGGTAGTTTGATTTATCAAGTCGATAGCTTGATTTGTCTTGTCAGTAATTCGATTTATCTAGTAGGTAGTTTGATTTATCTTGTCGGTAGTTTGATTTATCTAGTCAGTATTTCGATTTATCTAGTCGGTAGTTTGATTTATCAAGTCGGTGGTTTGATTTATCAAGTCGATAGATTGATTTGTCTAGTCAGTAATTCGATTTATCAACTCGGTAGTTTGATTTATCTAGTCGGTAGTTTGATTTATCTAGTCAGTAATTCGAATTATCTAGTCGGTAGTTTGATTTATCTAGTCGGTGGTTTGATTTATCCAGTCGGTAGTTTGATTTATCAAGTCGATAGCTTGATTTGTCTAGTCAGTAATTCGATTTATCTACTCGGTAGTTTGATTTATCTAGTCGGTAGTTTGATTTATCTAGTCAGTAATTCGATTTGTCTAGTCGGTAGTTTGATTTATCTAGTCAGTAATTCGATTTATCTAGTCGGTAGTTTGATTTATCTTGTCGGTAGTTTGATTTATCTAGTCAGTAATTCGATTAATCTAGTCGGTAGTTTGATTTATCTAGTAGGTGGTTTGATTTATCAAGTCGATAGCTTGATTTGTCTTGTCAGTAATTCGATTTATCTAGTCGGTAGTTTGATTTATCAAGTCAATAGCTTGATTTGTCTTGTCAGTAATTCGATTTATCTAGTAGGTAGTTTGATTTATCTAGTCGGTGGTTTGATTTATTCAGTCGGTAGTTTGATTTGTCTAGTCAGTAATTCGATGTATCTAGTCGGTAGTTTGATTTATCTAGTCAGTAATTCGATTTATCTAGTCGGTAGTTTGATTTATCTAGTCAGTAATTCGATTTATCTAGTCGGTAGTTTGATTTATCAAGTCGATAGCTTGATTTGTCTTGTAAGTAATTCGATTTATCTAGTAGGTAGTTTGATTTATCTAGTCGGTGGTTTGATATATTCAGTCAATAGTTTGATTTGTCTAGTCAGTAATTCGATTTATCTAGTCGGTAGTTTGATTTATCTAGTCAGTAATTCGATTTATCTAGTCGGTAGTTTGATTTATCTAGTCAGTAATTCGATTTATCTAGTCGGTAGTTTGATTTATCTAGTCGATAGCGTGATTTGTCTAGTCAGTAATTCGATTTATCTAGTCGGTAGTTTGATTTATCTAGTCGGTGGTTTGATTTATCAAGTCGATAGCTTGATTTGTCTTGTCAGTAATTCGATTTATCTAGTCGGTAGTTTGATTTATCAAGTCCATAGCTTGATTTATCTTGTCAGTAATTCGATTTATCTAGTAGGTAGTTTGATTTATCTAATCAGTAATTCGATTTATCTAGTCGGTAGATTGATTTATCTAGTCGGTGGTTTGATTTATCAAGTCGATAGCTTGATTTGTCTAGTCAGTAATTCGATTTATGTAGTAGGTAGTTTGATTTATCTAGTCGGTGGTTTGATTTATCTAGTCGGTAGTTTGATTTATCAAGTCGATAGCTTGATTTGTCTAGTCAGTAATTCGATTTATCTACTCGGTAGTTTGATTTATCTAGTCGGTAGTTTGATTTATCTAGTCAGTAATTCGAATTATCTAGTCGGTAGTTTGATTTATCTAGTCGGTGGTTTGATTTATCCAGTCGGTAGTTTGATTTATCAAGTCGATAGCTTGATTTGTCTAGTCAGTAATTCGATTTATCTACTCGGTAGTTTGATTTATCTAGTCGGTAGTTTGATTTATCTAGTTAGTAATTCGATTTATCTAGTCGGTAGTTTGATTTATCTAGTCAGTAATTCGATTTATCTAGTCGGTAGTTTGATTTATCCAGTCGGTAGTTTGATTTATCTAGTCAGTAATTCGATTAATCTAGTCGGTAGTTTGATTTATCTAGTAGGTGGTTTGATTTATCAAGTCGATAGCTTGATTTGTCTTGTCAGTAATTCGATTTATCTAGTCGGTAGTTTGATTTATCAAGTCAATAGCTTGATTTGTCTTGTCAGTAATTCGATTTATCTAGTAGGTAGTTTGATTTATCTAGTCGGTGGTTTGATTTATTCAGTCGGTAGTTTGATTTGTCTAGTCAGTAATTCGATGTATCTAGTCGGTAGTTTGATTTATCTAGTCAGTAATTCGATTTATCTAGTCGGTAGTTTGATTTATCTAGTCAGTAATTCGATTTATCTAGTCGGTAGTTTGATTTATCTAGTCGATAGCTTGATTTGTCTAGTCAGTAATTCGATTTATCTAGTCGGTAGTTTGATTTATCTAGTCGGTGGTTTGATTTATCAAGTCGATAGCTTGATTTGTCTTGTCAGTAATTCGATTTATCTAGTCGGTAGTTTGATTTATCAAGTCCATAGCTTGATTTATCTTGTCAGTAATTCGATTTATCTAGTAGGTAGTTTGATTTATCCAGTCGGTAGTTTGATTTATCTAGTCGGTAGTTTGACTTATCTAGTTAGTAATTCGATTTATCTAGACGGTAGTTGGATTTATCTAGTCGGTAAATTGATTGATCCAGTCGGTAGTTTGATTTATCTAGTCAGTAATTCGATTTATCTAGTCGGTAGTTTGATTTATCTAGTCGATAGCTTGATTTGTCTAGTCAGTATTTCGATTTATCTAGTCGGTAGTTTGATTTATCAAGTCGGTGGTTTGATTTATCAAGTCGATAGATTGATTTGTCTTGTCAGTAATTCGATTTATATAGTCGGTAGTTTGATTTATCAAGTCGATAGCTTGATTTGCCTTGTAAGTAATTCGATTTATAAAGTCGGTAGTTTGATTTATAAAGTCGATAGCTTGATTTGTCTTGTCAGTAATGCGATTTATATAGTCGGTAGTTTGATTTATCAAGTTGATAGCTTCATTTGTCTTGTCAGTAATTCGATTTATCTAGTCGGTAGTTTGATTTATCAAGTCGATAGCTTGTTTTGTCTTGTCAGTAATTCGATTTATCTAGTAGGTAGTTTGATTTATCTAGTCGGTAGTTTGATTTATCTAGTCGGTGGTTTGATTTATCCAGTCGGTAGTTTGATTTATCTAGTCAGTAATTCGATTTATCTAGTCGGTAGTTTGATTTATCTAGTCAGTAATTCGATTTATATAGTCGGTAGTTTGATTTATCTAGTCAGTAATTCGATTTATCTAGTCGGTAGTTTGATTTATCTAGTCGATAGCTTGATTTGTCTAGTCAGTAATTCGATTTATCTAGTCGGTAGTTTGATTTATCTAGTCGGTGGTTTGATTTATCAAGTAAATAGCTTGATTTGTCTTGTCAGTAATTCGATTTCTCTAGTCGGTAGTTTGATTTATCAAGTCAATAGCTTGATTTGTCTTGTCAGTAATTCGATTTATCTAGTAGGTAGTTTGATTTATCTAGTTGGTAGTTTGATTTATCTAGTCAGTAATTCGATTTATCTAGTCGGTAGTTTGATTTATCCAGTCGGTAGTTTGATTTATCTAGTCAGTAATTCGATTAATCTAGTCGGTAGTTTGATTTATCTAGTCGGTGGTTTGATTTATCAAGTCGATAGCTTGATTTGTCTTGTCAGTAATTCGATTTATCTAGTCGGTAGTTTGATTTATCAAGTCGATAGCTTGATTTGTCTTGTCAGTAATTCGATTTATCTAGTAGGTAGTTTGATTTATCTAGTCGGTGGTTTGATATATTCAGTCAATAGTTTGATTTGTCTAGTCAGTAATTCGATTTATCTAGTCGGTAGTTTGATTTATCTAGTCAGTAATTCGATTTATCTAGTCGGTAGTTTGATTTATCTAGTCAGTAATTCGATTTATCTAGTCGGTAGTTTGATTTATCTAGTCGATAGCTTGATTTGTCTAGTCAGTAATTCGATTTATCTAGTCGGTAGTTTGATTTATCTAGTCGGTGGTTTGATTTATCAAGTCGATAGCTTGATTTGTCTTGTCAGTAATTCGATTTATCTAGTCGGTAGTTTGATTTATCAAGTCCATAGCTTGATTTATCTTGTCAGTAATTCGATTTATCTAGTAGGTAGTTTGATTTATCTAGTCAGTAATTCGATTTATCTAGTCGGTAGTTTAACTTATCTAGTTAGTAATTCGATTTATCTAGACGGTAGTTGGATTTATCTAGTCGGTAAATTGATTGATCCAGTCGGTAGTTTGATTTATCTAGTCAGTAATTCGATTTATCTAGTCGGTAGTTTGATTTATCTAGTCGATAGCTTGATTTGTCTAGTCAGTAATTCGATTTATCTAGTCGGTAGTTTGATTTATCTAGTCGGTGGTTTGATTTATCAAGTCGATAGCTTGATTTGTCTTGTCAGTAATTCGATTTATCTAGTCGGTAGTTTGATTTATCAAGTCCATAGCTTGATTTATCTTGTCAGTAATTCGATTTATCTAGTAGGTAGTTTGATTTATCCAGTCGGTAGTTTGATTTATCTAGTCGGTAGTTTGACTTATCTAGTTAGTAATTCGATTTATCTAGACGGTAGTTGGATTTATCTAGTCGGTAAATTGATTGATCCAGTCGGTAGTTTGATTTATCTAGTCAGTAATTCGATTTATCTAGTCGGTAGTTTGATTTATCTAGTCGATAGCTTGATTTGTCTAGTCAGTATTTCGATTTATCTAGTCGGTAGTTTGATTTATCAAGTCGGTGGTTTGATTTATCAAGTCGATAGATTGATTTGTCTTGTCAGTAATTCGATTTATATAGTCGGTAGTTTGATTTATCAAGTCGATAGCTTGATTTGCCTTGTAAGTAATTCGATTTATAAAGTCGGTAGTTTGATTTATCTTGTCAGTAATTCGATTTATCTAGTAGGTAGTTTGATTTATCTAGTTGTTAGTTTGATTTATCTAGTCAGTAATTCGATTTATCTAGTCGGTAGTTTGATTTATCCAGTCGGTAGTTTGATTTATCTAGTTAGTAATTCGATTAATCTAGTCGGTAGTTTGATTTATCTAGTCGGTGGTTTGATTTATCAAGTCGATAGCTTGATTTGTCTTGTCAGTAATTCGATTTATCTAGTCGGTAGTTTGAATTATCAAGTCGATAGCTTGATTTGTCTTGTAAGTAATTCGATTTATCTAGTAGGTAGTTTGATTTATCTAGTCGGTGGTTTGATATATTCAGTCAATAGTTTGATTTGTCTAGTCAGTAATTCGATTTATCTAGTCGGTAGTTTGATTTATCTAGTCAGTAATTCGATTTATCTAGTCGGTAGTTTGATTTATCTAGTCAGTAATTCGATTTATCTAGTCGGTAGTTTGATTTATCTAGTCGATAGCTTGATTTGTCTAGTCAGTAATTCGATTTATCTAGTCGGTAGTTTGATTTATCTAGTCGGTGGTTTGATTTATCAAGTCGATAGCTTGATTTGTCTTGTCAGTAATTCGATTTATCTAGTCGGTAGTTTGATTTATTAAGTCCATAGCTTGATTTATCTTGTCAGTAATTCGATTTATCTAGTAGGTAGTTTGATTTATCTAGTCAGTAATTCGATTTATCTAGTCGGTAGTTTGATTTATCTAGTCGATAGCTTGATTTGTCTTGTCAGTATTTCGATTTATCTAGTCGGTAGTTTGATTTATCAAGTCGGTGGTTTGATTTATCAAGTCGATAGATTGATTTGTCTTGTCAGTAATTCGATTTATATAGTCGGTAGTTTGATTTATCAAGTCGATAGCTTGATTTGTCTTGTCAGTAATGCGATTTATATAGTCGGTAGTTTGATTTATCAAGTTGATAGCTTCATTTGTCTTGTCAGTAATTCGATTTATCTAGTCGGTAGTTTGATTTATCAAGTCGATAGCTTGTTTTGTCTTGTCAGTAATTCGATTTATCTAGTAGGTAGTTTGATTTATCTAGTCGGTAGTTTGATTTATCTAGTCGGTGGTTTGATTTATCCAGTCGGTAGTTTGATTTATCTAGTCAGTAATTCGATTTATCTAGTCGGTAGTTTGATTTATCTAGTCAGTAATTCGATTTATATAGTCGGTAGTTTGATTTATCTAGTCAGTAATTCGATTTATCTAGTCGGTAGTTTGATTTATCTAGTCGATAGCTTGATTTGTCTAGTCAGTAATTCGATTTATCTAGTCGGTAGTTTGATTTATCTAGTCGGTGGTTTGATTTATCAAGTCGATAGCTTGATTTGTCTTGTCAGTAATTCGATTTCTCTAGTCGGTAGTTTGATTTATCAAGTCAATAGCTTGATTTGTCTTGTCAGTAATTCGATTTATCTAGTAGGTAGTTTGATTTATCTAGTTGTTAGTTTGATTTATCTAGTCAGTAATTCGATTTATCTAGTCGGTAGTTTGATTTATCCAGTCGGTAGTTTGATTTATCTAGTTAGTAATTCGATTAATCTAGTCGGTAGTTTGATTTATCTAGTCGGTGGTTTGATTTATCAAGTCGATAGCTTGATTTGTCTTGTCAGTAATTCGATTTATCTAGTCGGTAGTTTGATTTATCAAGTCGATAGCTTGATTTGTCTTGTAAGTAATTCGATTTATCTAGTAGGTAGTTTGATTTATCTAGTCGGTGGTTTGATATATTCAGTCAATAGTTTGATTTGTCTAGTCAGTAATTCGATTTATCTAGTCGGTAGTTTGATTTATCTAGTCAGTAATTCGATTTATCTAGTCGGTAGTTTGATTTATCTAGTCAGTAATTCGATTTATCTAGTCGGTAGTTTGATTTATCTAGTCGATAGCTTGATTTGTCTAGTCAGTAATTCGATTTATCTAGTCGGTAGTTTGATTTATCTAGTCGGTGGTTTGATTTATCAAGTCGATAGCTTGATTTGTCTTGTCAGTAATTCGATTTATCTAGTCGGTAGTTTGATTTATTAAGTCCATAGCTTGATTTATCTTGTCAGTAATTCGATTTATCTAGTAGGTAGTTTGATTTATCTAGTCAGTAATTCGATTTATCTAGTCGGTAGTTTGACTTATCTAGTTAGTAATTCGATTTATCTAGACGGTAGTTGGATTTATCTAGTCGGTAAATTGATTGATCCAGTCGGTAGTTTGATTTATCTAGTCAGTAATTCGATTTATCTAGTCGGTAGTTTGATTTATCTAGTCGATAGCTTGATTTGTCTAGTCAGTAATTCGATTTATCTAGTCGGTAGTTTGATTTATCAAGTCGGTGGTTTGATTTATCAAGTCGATAGCTTGATTTGTCTTGTCAGTAATTCGATTTATATAGTCGGTAGTTTGATTTATCAAGTCGATAGCTTGATTTGCCTTGTAAGTAATTCGATTTATAAAGTCGGTAGTTTGATTTATAAAGTCGATAGCTTGATTTGTCTTGTCAGTAATGCGATTTATATAGTCGGTAGTTTGATTTATCAAGTTGATAGCTTGATTTGTCTTGTCAGTAATTCGATTTATCTAGTCGGTAGTTTGATTTATCAAGTCGATAGCTTGTTTTGTCTTGTCAGTAATTCGATTTATCTAGTAGGTAGTTTGATTTATCTTGTCGGTAGTTTGATTTATCTAGTCGGTGGTTTGATTTATCCAGTCGGTAGTTTGATTTATCTAGTCAGTAATTCGATTTATCTAGTAGGTAGTTTGATTTATCTAGTCGGTGGTTTGATTTATCAAGTGGATAGCTTGATTTATCTAGTCAGTAATTCGATTTATTTTATCAATTATTCGATTTACCTAGTCGGTAGTTTGATTTATCTAGTAATTCGATTTATCTACTTAGTTATTCGATTTATCTAGTCGGTAGTTTGATTTATCTAGTCGGTGGTTTGATTTATCTAGTCGGTGGTTTGATTTGTCTTGTCAGTAATTCGATTTATCTAGTCGGTAGTTTGATTTATCAAGTCAATAGCTTGATTTGTCTTGTCAGTAATTCGATTTATCTAGTAGGTAGTTTGATTTATCTAGTCGGTGGTTTGATTTATCAAGTCGATAGCTTGATTTATCTAGTCAGTAATTCGATTTATCTACTCAATTATTCGATTTATCTAGTCGGTAGTTTGATTTATCTAGTCAGTAATTCCATTTATCTACTCAGTTATTCGATTTATCTAGTCGGTAGTTTGATTTATCTAGTCAGTAATTCGATTTATCTACTTAGTTATTCGATTTATTTAGTCGGTAGTTTGATTTATCTAGTCAGTAATTTGATTTATCTACTCAGTTTTTCGATTTACCTAGTCTGTAGTTTGATTTATCTAGTTAGTAATTCGATTTATCCAGTCGGTAGTTTAATTTATCCAGTCGGTAGTTTGATTTATGAGTCAGTAGCTTGATTTATCTAGTCGGTAGTTTGATTTCTCTAGTTAGTAATTCGATTTATCTAGACGGAGGTTGGATTTATCTAATCGGTAGATTGATTGATCCAGTCGGTAGTTTGATTTATCGAGTTAGTAATTCGATTTATCTAGTCGCTAGTTTGATTTATCTAGTCGGTAGTTTGATTTATCTAGTCAGTAATTCGATTTATCTAGTCGGTAGTTTGATTTATCTAGTCGATAGCTTGATTGGTCTAGTCAGTAATTCGATTTATCTAGTCGGTAATTTGATTTATCAAGTCGGTGGTTTGATTTATCAAGTCGATAGCTTGATTTGTCTTGTCAGTAATGCGATTTATATAGTCGGTAGTTTGATTTATCAAGTTGATAGCTTGATTTGTCTTGTCAGTAATTCGATTTATCTAGTCGGTAGTTTGATTTATCAAGTCGATAGCTTGTTTTGTCTTGTCAGTAATTCGATTTATCTAGTAGGTAGTTTGATTTATCTAGTCGGTGGTTTGATTTATCAAGTGGATAGCTTGATTTATCTAGTCAGTAATTCGATTTATTTTATCAATTATTCGATTTATCAAGTCGGTAGTTTGATTTATCTAGTAATTCGATTTATCTACTCAGTTATTCGATTTATCTAGTCGGTAGTTTGATTTATCTAGTCAGTAATTCGATTTATCTACTCAATTATTCGATTTATCTAGTCGGTAGTTTGATTTATCTAGTCAGTAATTCCATTTATCTACTCAGTTATTCGATTTATCTAGTCGGTTATTTGATTTATCTACTCAGTTTTTCGATTTAGTAGTCAGTAGCTTGATTTATCTAGTCGGTAGTTTGATTTCTCTAGTTAGTAATTCGATTTATCCAGTCAGTAGTGTGATTTATCCAGTCGGTAGTTTTATTTATCCAGTCGGTAGTTTGATTTATCCAGTCGGTAGTTTGATTTATCCAGTCGTAGTTTGTTTTATCCAGTTGGTAGTTTCATTTATCCGGTCAGTAGTTTATTTTATCCAGTTGGTAGTTTTATTTATCCAGTCGGTAGTTTTATTTATCCAGTCGGTAGTTTTATTTATCCAGTCGGTAGTTTGATTTATCCAGTCGGTAGTTTATTTTATCCAGTCGGTAGTTTGATTTATCCAGTTGGTAGTTTGATTTATCCAGTCGGTAGTTTGATTTATCCAGTCAGTAGTTTATTTTATCCAGTTGGTAGTTTCATTTATCCGGTCAGTAGTTTATTTTATCCAGTTGGTAGTTTTATTTATCCAGTCGGTAGTTTGATTTATCCAGTCGGTAGTTTGATTTATCCAGTCAGTAGTTTATTTTTATCCAGTTGGTAGTTTAATTTATCCGGTCAGTAGTTTATTTTATCCAGTTGGTAGTTTGATTTATCCAGTCGGTAGTTTGATTTATCCAGTCAGTAGTTTATTTTATCCAGTTGGTAGTTTCATTTATCCGGTCAGTAGTTTATTTTATCCAGTCGGTAGTTTGATTTATCCAGTCGGTAGTTTGATTTATCCAGTCGGTAGTTTGATTTATCCAGTCAGTAGTTTATTTTATCCAGTCGGTAGTTTTATTTATCCGGTCAGTAGTTTGAGTTATCCAGTCGTAGTTTGTTTTATCCAGTTGGTAGTTTGATTTATCCGGTCAGTAGTTTATTTTATCCAGTCGGTAGTTTGATTTATCCAGTCGTTGTTTGTTTTATATAGTTGGTAGTTTGATTTATCCGGTCAGTAGTTTATTTTATCCAGTCTACTAGTTAGTTTGCTTTCAGAGTAGCTAGTATGTAGCTTGGCTACGCAGTTATATTACACAAGTAGTCAGTTCGGTTACACTCCAAACAACAATGTCTTTTAGCTACTAAACTCCTGGTTGGCAAGAATAGTTTGATTAAAGCCATTTAGCTATGTTCCTAATCTCATTAACTAGAAATGTAAGCTTAGTGTATTCTCCATTCTCATGTAACAGCTTGCTATGTCACATACTTTTTCTTAACTATTTTAGGTTTATTCCACCATCTATGTGTACAATATAGGCTACTTTATGTAGCCATAATGGCCATAATAGACTAGAAGTTCATAATTAAGTTTATATGGCCACTTTTCTAATGTTTGTATGACCTCGTACTGTACAAAGCATTATAGTGCTACTGTACTTAGGTTTATATAGCCACTGTACTATGGTTTATATGGCCACTGTACTAAGGTTTATATGGTCACTGTACTAAGGTTTATATGGCCACTGTACAAAGGTCTATATGGTCACTGTACTAAGGTTTATATGGCCACTGTACTAAGGTTTATATGGCCACTGTACTAAGGTTTATATGGCACCGTACTAAGGTTTATATGGCCACCGTACTAAAGTTTATATGGCAACTGTACTAATGTTTATATGGTCATTGTACTAAGGTTTATATGGCCACTGTACTAAGGTTTATATGGCCACTGTACAAAGTTTTATATGGCCACTGTACTAAGGTTTATATGGCCACCGTACTAAGGTTTATATGGCCACTGTACTAAGGTTTATATGGCCACCGTACTAAGGTTTATATGGCCATTGTACTAAGGTTTATATGGCACTGTACAAAGGTTTATATGGCCACTGTACTAAGGTTTATATGGCCACCGTACTAAGGTTTATATGGCCACTTTATTAAGGTTTATATGGCCACTGTACTAAGGTTTATATGGCCACCGTACTAAAGTTTATATGGCCACTGTACAAAGGTTTACATGGCCACTGTACTAAGGTTTATATGGCCACTGTACTAAGGTTTATATGGCCACTGTTTTAAGGTTTATATGGCCACCGTACTAAGGTTTATATGGCCACCGTACTAAAGTTTATATGGCCACTGTACTAAGGTTTATATGGTCACTGTACTAAGGTTTATATGACCACTGTACTAAGGTTTATATGGCCATTGTACTAAGGTTTATATGGCACTGTACAAAGATTTATATGGCCACTGTACTAAGGTTTATATGGCCACCGTACTAAGGTTTATATGGCCACCGCACTAAGGTTTATATGGCCACTGTACTAAGGTTTATATGGCCACTGTACTAAGGTTTATACGACCACCGTACAAAGGTTTATACGGCCACCGTACTAAGGTTTATATGGCCACTGTACTAAGGTTTATATGGCCACTGTACTAAGGTTTATATGGCACCGTACTAAGGTTTATATGGCCACCGTACTAAAGTTTATATGGCAACTGTACTAATGTTTATATGGTCATTGTACTAAGGTTTATATGGCCACTGTACTAAGGTTTATATGGCCACTGTACAAAGTTTTATATGGCCACTGTACTAAGGTTTATATGGCCACCGTACTAAGGTTTATATGGCCACTGTACTGAGGTTTATATGGCCACCGTACTAAGGTTTATATGGCCATTGTACTAAGGTTTATATGGCACTGTACAAAGGTTTATATGGCCACTGTACTAAGGTTTATATGGCCACCGTACTAAGGTTTATATGGCCACTTTATTAAGGTTTATATGGCCACTGTACTAAGGTTTATATGGCCACCGTACTAAAGTTTATATGGCCACTGTACAAAGGTTTACATGGCCACTGTACTAAGGTTTATATGGCCACTGTACTAAGGTTTATATGGCCACTGTTTTAAGGTTTATATGGCCACTTTACTAAGGTTTATATGGCCACTGTACTAATTATTATATGGCCACTGTACTAAGATGTATATGGCCACCGTACTAAGGTTTATATGGCCACCGCACTAAAGTTTATGTGGCCATTGTACTAAGGTTTATGTGACCACTGTACTAAGGTTTATATGGCCACTGTACTAAGGTTTATGTGGCCACTGTACTAAGGTTTATATGGCCACTGTACTAATTATTATATGGCCACCGTACTAAGGTTTAAATGGCCACGGTACTAAGGTTTATATGGCCATTGTACTAAGGTTTTTATGGCCACTGTACTAATGTTTATATGGCCACTGTACTAAGGTTTATATGGCCACCGTACTAAGGTTTATATGGCCACTGTACTAAGGTTTATATGGCCACTGTACTAAGGTTTATATGGTCACTGTACTAAGGTTTATATGGCCACTGTACAAAGGTTTATATGGTCACTGTACTAAGGTTTATGTGGCCACTGTACTAAGGTTTATATGGCCACCGTACTAAGGTTTATATGGCCACTGTACTAAGATTTATATGGTCACTGTACTAAGGTTTATATGGCCACTGTACTAAGGTTTATATGGCCACTGTACTAAGGTTTATAGCCTATGGCCACTGCAGGCAACTGTTTATATGACCTTGCATTTTTATCACGGTATTAGTGCGTATTGGTATGGTAAAATTAATGGCTTTAAAGAAACGTTAAAAAAAAATTATAATTCATTAGTTCTAATAGTTCTACAAGAAACTGACTTAGGTCTCGTATATTTCTTATTCTCATAAATGATGCACTCAAAGTATTTAAACAAAAAACAAGTAATAGGGCTGTTGCGTTTTATCAAAAGTCACAACCAAACTAGTGCGTTTTATCAGAAGTCACAACCAAACTATTCAGTTTTAAAAGAAGTCACAACCAAACTAGTGAGTTTTAAAAGAAGTCACAACCAAACTAGTGAGTTTTAAAAGAAGTCACAACCAAACTAGTGAGTTTTAAAAGAAGTCACAACCAAACTAGTGAGTTTTAAAAGAAGTCACAACCAAACTAGTGAGTTTTAAAAGAAGTCACAACCAAACTAGTGAGTTTTAAAAGAAGTCACAACCAAACTAGTGAGTTTTAAAAGAAGTCACAACCAAACTAGTGAGTTTTAAAAGAAGTCACAACCAAACTAGTGAGTTTTAAAAGAAGTCACAACCAAACTAGTGAGTTTTATCAGAATTCACAACCTAACCATTGCGTTTTAGTTTTATTATTATCATTTTGGTTTCAAAGTATTTAATTAATAAACTAATAAATAATATATCTTTACCAAAACAAACAAAAAACACATACCGGTACTCACATTTTGACTTGATATAATATAAACACAAGTTTGGAAAAAATATATATACATGGATGAGCGTAGGACGCAATAATATTCTTTATAGAAGGAGCGTAAATATTATATAAGATAAATAACGTACATTTGTGGACATGTGGATATAGAGCTCAGCTTGCTGTGTGGGTGTAGCCTAATCGAGAGATGAAAAAAACACACACACAACAAATCAATACTACTAACTACGATCTACTTAAATTAGATAATAGTTTAATACTTACCCTTATAAGTACCAGCATAAGCCTAAACTAATTTAGTGCAGACTCAACACTTAACTAATTTTAGACGCGAAAAAAACAACAAACAAGGCAGAGCAGAAACAGGTGTTACTATTATCAAGGGCGACAATTCGTGTGGGCTTTTTAAGCAGACGTATACAAACATCCGGGGAACTAGCACATTTATTTTCCGCTACCCGGTACATTTAATTATTTTAGAAAGCGATGAGTTGACTAGTGTTACTATTAACCAGTAATTTTTTTAACTAATTAGTTTAAAAGACATATAAATAGTAAACACTAGACAAATGGATAAGTAACACGAGGGTTTATCTAGACACTGAAAATGTTTATTAGCAAAGAAACAATATAATATATATAATATATAAATATATATGTACGTGTTAAAAAAAAATGTTGACAATAGAGATGAAAATTGTATCACAATCACTTGAAAATAATTGACATAAAAAACATTGAAGTAGTCACACAGACACACACTTTGTGTAAAAGATGAAGGAATGGACTTGCTATTTGTTGAGACATAAGAAAAACCTGCCCAGTGAGAGGCGGCCGGAGATGGTTTGGGGTGGAGTGGGGGTCCACATCATTCAAAGTTATCTGTACTCTTACAACATCATGTGACTAAACGTCCTACTTGTGAGTGAATGTCCACACTAGTGATTGGTCAAATCAACTGCTCCTTCCACTGTTTGTTCTACTTATATGAATCTATCCCTTTCACACAGGGGTCAGTGCTCAGAGGTTACTGTAGCCACTGCACACAAGGGGCAGGGGAATAGAGCAGCCATCATTTTCCCCACTCCCCAACTAACGTCAGGTTGCTGGGGTAGATTAAGGTACTCCCCCCCTGGAAAAACCCATGGAATTTATCCTGGTTTTGAGCCAGAGACCTTTACAAAATTAATCTGAACTGGCTGTCACTGAACTAGCTGTCACTGAACTAGCTGTCACTGAACTAGCTGTCACTGAACTAGCTGTCACTGAACTAGCTGTCACTGAACTGGCTGTCACTGAACTAGCTGTCACTACATCGCCATAGCCCGTTTTATCTCTTTTTTTTTACTTCTTAATTTCAGCGGGGAAAACAAAATGTTCAATGTAACAAATACATTCTGCACAGCAAGGTTTTCAAGATCACTGCGCCGGGGCGGCCAACACGCATCTTTGCAATCCAACAATTTGAACAAAAGTGCCAAAGTGTGTCCGTAAGCAATGACCTCTCTAGCTTAATTTGAGTCCCCACTTTGTTTATTTTGCTCATCTTGACCTTTAAATTGCTTGGTGGATTATTTCCCTTTCATCCCCCTCCCTGCGGCTGTCGAGACATTTTTTTTTTAATTATAAAAAGTGTCAGTCTTATTATAAATTTTAAGAAAAAAATACAAAAGTCATTTTCATAAAAATATTTTTAAAAAGTAGACTATTCTTGTACTTTAAACAGTTTGAAATAAAGAAAGTCATATTAAAAATGTTTTCATTCTCTAAGATGGAAGAGTGTAAAGAACTATTTGGACAACTTCTTCAGCAGCATGGACAAGTTTCTGCCGGAAAGATAAGATAATCATACAGCGTTCATTGTATTGAAGAAGTGATTTGTTAACAATTGCCATTTAACAAAGGCATAATCAACAACCACGCTCGCTGGAGTTACCCTTTCATCAGTTGTCTTCCTCCCCTTAGCCTCAGTTATTTCCCTTTAAAAAAATAAAACTACAACATGTTCACAATTGTTCACATTATATCCATCCTACACCTGAGATAGTAACAAGATTACAGTAAGAAATATTTTACTTGGAAAGTTTGCTGTAACATCAAGGGGGAATAATATAACTGGGTTTGACAGTACGGTGCAAAATTAACTTTTATTTTTTTTAATTAAACTTCAACACTGAAAAAGAAAAGGCTGCCTCTTTTGTTATTTTTTTTTTAAAGTTAACACAATGTTAAACTTGACAATAGAGTTAACACAATGTTAAACCTGACAATAGAGATAACATCCACATAGCACAACTTATTGAGATTGCATACTTAAAAAACAAAATCTACAACAGGTAAAATGTGATCAAGGAAAAATTGTAGTCATTAGAAAAAATAAAACATTATTCGAAGAGTAAAACAAAACAAGAAACTTGTTCCATGAGCAACAGTGTGTGCGTCGGCGGGCCACCACTAGACCACCTGCCACTGCAGGACGGCCGTATCTTTGCCACCGGTGGAAATCAAGCGAGAGTCGTCGAAGAGGAAAGCCACCGAGGTCACATGACTACTGTGTCCCTTGTAAGAATGGCTGGCACTCTGAGGGAAAGAGGAAAAGAAAAAAATGTGTTACGGTGAGAACAAAAGTTTGGGCATTAGTTGATAACAAACCAGTGAACTCTGCCTATAAGCAGTTGCCAGCCTATAACTCCCTAAGCCTAAGCCATTTTGCATAACTCTGTTTATTGAACAAAAAAATCAAGACAAAAAATATTTTTTAAAAATTCACTGCAAAAAAAAAAAAAAAACTTTTAAAGCAACTGAATAAAATTCTTTACAATTAACATATACAAATATAAAATGTTTAAATAAACTGATAAATAAAAGTAAAAATAAAATAAATCACTGAGCATACATCGATCGGTTGTGATTGTTTGTAATGGAAATACGAAATCATCATATCTGACTAAAATCCTCTTTTCAAAGCCCATTTAACTTCTACAATGCTTTCAACACAACATCACTATTTTTTTGGCATTATCAAAAATAATAAAGCATTTCCCTTATCAGCCTTCTCTGAATATTTCCAAAATGCCATCAATTTTAGTAGAATTAGCACTAAAAATGTATTATTTTCAAAAATTCACAAAAATTCTAATGATCGAGCTAAAAATAACGAAACAAGCGTGTAAAAATAGCATCACTATCGCTCTCTTTGGTCAGAGTTTAAAAAGGCTTACAATAGACATTTAAAAACTCGCATTGCTATCAGACACAACATAACAACCCCCAAATTGACGATGCTCAGGGACTACACTGGTTAATGATTAGTTAAAGTCACCTTCGGCTGATTGGCTGGATAGGAGAAGAGATTCACTTTTCCAAAGTCGTCACATGACACCAGGAACCTCTCATTGTGAGATTTGCAACAGCCGTTGATGTCCGTCCCGTCAACTCCTTCTGGCCAGATTCCTAGGGAAAAAACAAAAGGAAGCATGTTGAAAACAAAATTGATATTTTTTTTTACATGTTTCTGAACTATAACAAATATTTTACAAAAAAGAAAAGCCTTGTGCTGGACAACTAAGTAACAATGTTTATTAACTCATTTGCTACTACTGCGACTGAATGTGACATACCCCCCTCCGTACTAATGCGGCCAAAAGCGCGGGCCACATGTGTGACTAACCTCTCGTCTTTTATTGATTTATCGCCACGCGTTCTGGGGGGGGGGGGAGTTACTGCCAGCACAGCTTTTAAAAAGTTGGAATATAGTCTGTTCCATTAAAAAAAAACATGTTTTTATTATGATTTTTTTTTGCAATGCGCTGTCAAAGTTTGGGTAGTTTTCACAGGCCTTTCGTCTTGTAATATTTTTTTATAGCCTTCACCTTTAATTTTTTTTGGCTCATTAATCAATAGCTCTATACCTCCAAATATAACACTTAACAACAGATCTGATAAGGATGATTCAGATATAGACTTAGATGAATTTCCATTACAACTTGATTTACGGACTTTATGATACTTTATCGGACTTTGTCGCTAGGAATAGTGAAAATATTGAGCAAAACCCTAGAATCTCAACACTCAGTAAATGATTGTACAGATAATTTGAAATTTTTATGTATAAAAGTATACATTTCCAGAAATCTCATACATTTATCTACAGTATTTTATGATGTCATTTTTATTAACATTTGGTAATATTTAGTCATTAAAAAAAATATTTTAAAATAATGTACTAAATTTAATGTGGAGTTCCTTCCCTTTGGTTAGTACTCAGAGGGGTGTTACGTGAATCTAGGTTAGTAGCAAAATGAATTAGATTAAATCCTTATAGCACATAAAGAGGATCAGTTTTCAACCATGGAACTCAGGCTGTTAAGCCATCAATGAGATCTAAGTAGAAAAAAAACCAAAAACAAAGGAGATTAAGCTTGAGGCATGTACTCAGAATAAGTTGGAGCAAGTAATCCATACAGCACTCAAATGCACACCTCCCCATTTTTACTGGAAAAGAGAAAAAGACCCAGACTATGAAATACAAGGAAAAGTTACTTTTGAAGAGCACTTAAAAAGATTAGAAAGATGTGGAATGAAATCAATTTTACTAAACAAGGATGGAAAATCTTGTTGCATTTTGCACCACTGGGAGAGTATAAAGATAGGTATATATAGCAAAAAAAAGGTGCAATTCAACAGTTGAAGATATAAGTATATCTTAAGTCACATGTTGTTGTTTTTTGTGTTAAAGTTATCCATCACCTGATGTGTTGAAGGCCAGGACACAGTTCTGTGTAGCCCACTTGATTTCACGTATCACCTGTGTGTTGGTCAACATCTTACAGCTGCTGGCTGTCCCTGTTTTTTTAAAAGAACATCACAACAAAATAATACATTTCTCACACAGTGTCCTAGTTAGCTAAATATCTGCAAAAAGCTACAAGTAATACAACTAAAAGTACTACCAAAAACAAAAATTCACCCTGACTTAGAAGTATCAGAACTTACAGAACAATATTTCATAGTCTCCAGAATTACTGGCCAAGTATTGGTTGTCTTCTGACCAATCAATGTGGGTTATAAAACTGGAATGACCCTGTAGGAAAATAAATTCAAAGCTCAGCCATTTCTTCAGGAAAAAAAGCAAGTCATACAAAAACAAACAACTAATGTTAATAAAAAAAGATCATTGTATCATCATTTACATTTATCTACATCTCACTTATAAAACCTTTGGACTGGAAAAAAACTAACATTCATTATAAATAGTAAACTACACTGTGACAAAGTATTTTGGTTTTTAAATTGGCAAAATCCTAGGTGACAAGGTGGCTTATGAATGCAAGTATCAGCTAGTGATTTTTGGTTTATGAAGTTGAATTGGAGGAGATGGGCGCCGCCAAGTCTATCTAGCCCACTGAAAGGACTAATGGATGGATTTAATAGTGTAGTTCTGTAAAACATCCTAAGTGGTTTTTATGTTAAAACCTAATTAGCACTATTCTAAATTCCTATGTACAAGTATTTATCATATTTCTGTTATGAGAAAAAGGTTTATAATCAACAATTACATGTACTTGGCTAAAAAAAATAATTTCAGATATTGTGGTGAAAAACGTAAAAATAATAGAAGGGATTAAAGGGAGGTAATTAAAGGAAAAACTACTTACAGAACATCTCCCAATTTTAGAATATTTTTTCCCATCCTCAGAAACACTGTAGACATAAATGTAGTTGTCACGGGAACCAACAGCAATCATTGAGCCATCTGTGACGGGGAAAAAAAATTGTAATAAATAACACACAGTAACTTGAGTTAAATTCTAACAGTGTGGGCAATAAGTTGTGGAATAATGGAGGAAAATGTCAAGTTCATACAAAGGTCATGTTAAGAGTTTATATCCTATAGGTTTATACTTGATTCTTCCATCATGCTCAATGTTACAGGCAGAACTCAGTAGTCATCTCCCTTGGTCATGTGAGCCATTGAGAGAGGGCATTGTTATTATAAGTATGACTGCAAGCCAATGAGGGTGTGTGCTGGGCGGAGTCAATAGAAATATAATTATAGAAGGCCTTGGTTGGATGAGAGAGATAAGATAGCTACAACCGAGGACAATATGTTTAGTCCCTTACATTGGGTGATAGAGCTATCAATATGAGGAGTTTAAAAATATGAACAGTGTTGGATGATTTAACAAAGATTTATACCATGCTCTTAGACATTAGTATTAAAGAAAAAGAACATTATGCTGGCAGTTGGCATTGTGTAATTTAATTATAAAAGTAAATGAAACACTAAACAAGGCCAAAAATAAAGTCAACAATACTGAATATTAGGCATAGAAACAAACAAAAAAAGCCTTTAGAGCAAGTTTTTTTTTTTCGAGCTTCTCATTTTCATACACAAACAGCCTCCATTAAGCAAGTTGAAAAAAAAGTTGAAGTGTATCTTTTAACTTTAAAGAAAAAAAACATACAAAACAATCATGGTAAACCAAACACTAGTATTACCACCCGTGTGTGCATCCTGAAAACAAAGATTGCAAATATTACCTGGTGAATACTGGATGCACTCTATTTGTTCATTGCCATCAGTGTGGACTGAGATAATCTCCCGTGTAGACAGATCCAGGACTAGCCACCTGGCCACACTTGTTCCTACAGCTACAATGGCTCCTTTAGGATGGAAACAGCAGCTGTGTATGGCATCCTTTAGCAAAAGAGAAAACATAAAATAATTTACTAACAAAACATGTTGACACAGTCTAGCAGACGTTTGTTTGAATTCAATTCAAGAATAGACCCCCCCCCCCCCCCCCCCCGGTTGTTTTTTTCCATGAGTCAGCTCTGATGGGTATCTGGATTTAGTTTTGGGAAAATGAGAGCTGTTAGGCATTGTGCTGGCTACACAAAACCCCAGTACGTCATGAACACAGAAACTGGTGAACATTGCTTCACTAACCCTAAATATAAACATAGTCAATAATGTTCTTTATAGATAAAGCGTCTGTAACCTATAAGATAAATGACTGCAAAAACCAAAAAGGCTCTTCTTAGACCAAAGTCATAACTCTAATAGAATGCCTTCATTTTTTTAACTGCAATGTGAACATAATTTGTCCTTTTGGAAGACAACATCAAAGGAGTATTGTACAAGTTGACATACAACTTCCTGTTACTCACATTCATCTCCTTGTTCCAAACGACTGTCCTGGACTGGGTGTCCCACAGAAACAGCTGCTTGTCCGTGCCGCAGGTCAGAAACTGGTGCTGTGACGGGTGACAAGCCAGACCCCACAACTCATCCGTGTGACCCTGACAGAATCAAACAATGAACAAAAGAAAATGTTGAACCAGGCATTGACAAAGAATAGTTTTTCTCAATAGAATTAAAAATAAGACATACTTGATTTATATAGACTGTTCCATAATGGTTTTATTTTAACAGTTCTGTGATGGCTTTATTTAGACAGTTTATTAATGGTTTTATATAAACAGTTCCATAATGGTCTGATTAAAACAGTTCCCTAATGGTTGTACATAAACAGTTCCTTAAGATCTTAAATGGTCAACAATGAATCAAACCAACCTGAACTATGAGGGAAAACTCCAAGTCTAGTGAACCATGTAGGATACAGTTCTTTGTAGTTCCTACCAGAATGAGGCCACCTTTGCCTTGACTCAATGTCCGCACTGGTCCGTAAGCTTCTGGCAGCTACATCCGGGGAAAGAAAAACACTCATTATTTTCATGTTCTGTAAACCATAAAACTCTCCAGAGAACTTAGTAATTATTTTTACATAAATCATAACATTAAGAACTCTGCTTATAGTTGTTAAATTTGTGTTATGCAGATATATTTTCAAATCTTTGGGTATCAAGATTAATTGTAATTGAGAAGAAAATTTAATGTTTCTTGTTGACTGATGTCAATTCCTTTTCTAGTAGTTTCTAGACTTTAATCCGTCTAAATAAATTAAGATGTTTTTTGTTCCTAAGCCGTCAGATGATTCTCAGGGCTTTCGTACAGTGATAATATAAATAAAAGGATCATCTTGTTGCCCAGTTAGTCAACATGTGAATCAGCGTGATCATAAAGACTTTTTTTTTTTATTTTGACCTGTGACTGAATTTCTAGATCTTTTTTTGTCATCTTATATAGAGGATTTTATGAATAATTTTGTGTTCTTACGGTTCCATTCATTTTAGATTTTATGCAACTAACGTATTAAAAGGAGCACCAGTTAAAAATTAATTCCCATAGCCAGTGATCAACAAGAAGTACCTCAGTTTCTGGTCCAGTCTTATTGTATGTGTTGCTGTCCCACTGAACAATCTTCCTGTCTTTTCCTCCACCTGAGATGAGGGTGCCATCCTTCAGGACGCAAAGGGAGAACACTCCACCATCATGAGCAGCAAGTTTGGCATGGATTATCTTTTGGCTTCCTGAATTTAAAAAAAAATGTTTTTGGATTTTTTAATGCAGCCTTATAGAATGATGGCAAAGTCTCCTGTTTTCTTCGATACAAATTTTTTTCACTACAATTATAGGATAAAATCAAAAGCATTTTTGTTGTAAACAAATAACACTTATAATTGTTTTAGTGAAAAATAACCTTTAATGAACTTTATTTATTCGGTGACAACATCTTTTGCCTAATCCATTGTCTACAAATTATTCCCTACTGCCTACTTAATGTCACAAGATATAAATTAATAAATGCACAGTACCTCTTCCCCAAACAAAAATGTTTCCATTAGAATCACCAGATAACACATCTCCATTATCAGCAAATGCCAAGCTCAAAACATACTTGGGCTTTTCATATTTCTGGGAAGACATAATTCTGACTTATTTTGTTTTCTAAAGTGAGCAACAAATATTTAAAACTACTATGTCTCAAAATGAGGAAATTACCAACTGACCCAGTCACACTTTACATACCTCAAAAATGCCTTGTTTTTTAGCCAATGTTCCACCTTCTAGAGTCCAGAATGATATCTGACCTTTACCACAGCAGACGATTTGGTTCTTCTCCAAGGGATGGTACTCTACAGCCAAAACTGGGTCACCTGAGCTCTGGATTATCAATTATAATTGTTTTGAGCTTCATTGTAAATATATTTTTATAAGCAGGTTTTGAAATTTGTGTTAATCTTTTACATCTGTACAGAATGAGAAAAACGGATCACTTCGATAAGCTGATTAAAGACTAAAGATGATGTTCTTACTTGAACTGTATACATTAGTTCAGTAGATGAGTTAATGAAAATGAAAAACAAAAAATCTTTCTGTAAAGAGTTCAAAGATGTTTGTGTACTTTGGTCTCAGCAATCTTGTGAGGTTTCTCTTTGCTTATGTCCCAAACAGTCATAATGTGCTCGTTGGCTTCATCCACAACCACCAGCTGCTGACCAACATCCTATAAGACATCAAACAGTTTCACCAAGTCAGTTATTTGTTTCCATAACAAAAATTACTCTCTTAAAACACTCTCGGCTACAATTAAATATTGTTTTTAGAAAATAATACATTCTCAAATTATCAAAAATTCATTATTTAGTTTATTCAATCGCCAACATTTTTGTATGCAATATGTCTATTTTTAGAATTCTAAAAAGCTATCTATTTCAATTTTAAACGCAAAAATATGCACACAAAAAGATTGCAGTTGTAGGAAAAAAAGTAATTATGTCAGAACCAAAGAAAATAACTCCAGTTATAAACAGTTACAATTGACCAGAATAGATTAAGCCTTACTGGTCCCATTCTACTGACCAATTTAGAGAAAGACAGACAGCAAACTGATCTGTTGAAGATCCCCAGTCCAACCACATGTAGTGTGTTCAGGCTGACTGAATCCCAGACTCTGACATGAGGCTAGAAACAATAGAAAAATATACATCAGCAAAAAAAAAAAAGATTAAGACAAAAAATCAGCAACATAACAAACTCATGAAATAGACTGGATTAACAGAGCAAGTATTATGTAGGGGAAAGTTTATAAGCATATAGATTTGAATAGTGGCTAGGATGATCTAATACCTAAAACTACAAAGGACAGCAGCTCCTAATACAACTCTTAATACAGAGTGATTTGTGTATTAGACCCTATTAGGAGGGATCACTGCGATGCACTTTCAGGGAAAATTGAGATAAATTTTTGCTCTGGGCAAAACTACCTTGCTCTAAGCTCCACTCAACATCCCATGTTTGATAATTGATGTTTGAAACTCTTTAGCTCAATATTTCCCCGTAAAAAGAAACGGTGTAAAAATAGCTATTCAAATTTTACACATAAATAATAAATAAGATATCAAATATTCTATTCTAAAAGTCACTTGGTTTCTTCACATTGTTAAAAATACATTTAAAGTTATCTCTACTACTGTACTTCTGAGAACACATTTTACTTCAGCATCTGGTCATACATGTTTAGACTACAGACCACTTTAGGGTTAAAAAAATAATAAACTGCCTCTTCTCTCTCGCTTCTGATATCTTGTGACCAAAAACATTCTGACTTGTTTACCTCTTTGTTATTTTTTCCTTGATATCTTCCATTGAGTTTAATTTATTTGTGACATTTTCATGCCATTCATAATTATGTTTTACAGGCTTAAAACAAAACAAATCATTTACTATATATTTGTGCTGGTGGCCAATTTAATATTTCAAAAATCTTGTGCAATTAAAAATGTGATTATGAACTAAAACGATACAATTTTTTTTCAAAATTGGGAAAAGGCTAGACATTTAGCTTAAAAAAAGACAGCAGGTGTAAGCCATTGTAATAAATACAATATTCTTTCATTAAAACAAAAACAACATCCGAAGCTGCATTAGAATCAATCAACATTTGTCCTTAAGCTATAAAACACACCTACTGTAAAGGGAAAACTATAAATGAACATTTATTGTGGTGGGAAAACTATAAAGGAACAATTATTGTAGAGGGGAAAAGTGTTTAAGAAATCATCTCTGTGCAAAGCTAAAAGTAAAAATTTACTCACAAGGCTTTCATCTGATGGTGCAGTTTTTTTCTTTGCTTGAGGCTTAAAGCAAAGACAAAGCAAAAACAAAAACACAAAAAAAATATAGTTCTATAAAAAAGTAAAACCATGGAGCAAAAAAAACATACAACAATTGCCTGCAACATACAACAACAAATGTGATTTAAGCAAAAGGAAAAGTGGAAACACAAAAAAAAACATCTTCTAAACTATCTACCAATGTTAGCAAGCAGGATCTATTTGATGGATTCTTTAAAAATAAACAGTCTTTTTCAAAACTACAATTAATACATTTTAAAAGGCCAATATTTTTTTCAAACTTCTTTATTTCTGTGAATTGAGTTAAAGCCTAATGAGACTATTATCTTCTTACAGCTTATTCCTTAACCTCTTTTATCATTACTAATTTTCTTTTTAAATTTCATGTTTTTACATGGATCAACATTAATGCATGATAGCCAAAAGGTGTAACAATTGGGGGAAAAGGGTTGAAATGAAAAGAGACATTTACAAAATGTATGTCACAGCTTCATTTTATTTATCACTAGTATAATCATTATAAGGTCTTTACAGAATTTCTCCGATTTGCAGTCAAATAAGTCAAGAGTAGGCCTTTTCATTGTGCACAAGTGCATACAAACTAAAATTATCGTAAGATTTCAGAAGTAAAACAAAGGTTTAAAGTCTAAAAACCTTATTCCAAAAAAAAAACAAAGAAGCTGAAACTCAACATTCACAAAGACTCATTAGGCAAGTGAATGGGCAGTTTTATACATGGATACCTCAACCAAACCGAAATATTGAAAAAAATTTATGTGGGTTGGGCATGGGAGGAAGGGCAACATATTGTGGCGAGACACAACTCCATAGCATACTAACAAACAACTTTCTTTTTAACTTGCAAGGAAATGAGAAATATGCACACCAAGTCACAACTAGTGTAGAAAGAAGTCTGATAAACTTTTTACCTTTGTATCTTTCAACTCATGGCCGGCAACTTGACCAGTGGCTATCTTGATTTTATCAGGATGTATGGCTAGACTAAAAAGCAAAAAAATAATGAATTCAATTGTCCACAATTACATAAAACTGTACAAAGTACAAATGTGTATGAAATTTCAGGGAGTTTTTTGGACAATCAGTTACATTTATTTCTTAATATACACATTTATACGGCCATATAAATATTCTACAGAATACAATCCTACACAGTGATAAATTTTTTTATTATAAAAAAATATTCAATTAGGTGTCGAAAATATTTTACACAAATAACTTGATAGTTGGGACTGGTCATAAAGAAAGATTTCAGAAAAAGGACAAAGAAGAGCAACCCAGAGAACTATTTATAAGTGAATATTTCACACTAATTTATAGGTGTCCGATTCAGGCCAAAGGGCAAGTGCCCAGATGGCTGCTGAATCAGGATGATGATTCCCGCCCACTTCGTTCGGCTTCTGACGCGCTTACTCTGCGGATCCCTCGTGTGAGGCTAGTGTCCGCTGGCGAACGTTCATTTTCCTACGGAGGACCGTCCGCTTGGAATCACCTCCCACTACAGCTTCGCCAGAGCCCTAGCTACAGACCTGCCTACCCGTACGCTTTGGGCGTATTTTCGTACGCTTTAGGATACAAAATACGGCTGTTACACCGAGCGTCTTAAAAATACGACTTCTTGAATAAAAAATATAATTTCGCAATTTTTCGTTTTTATTTCGAGTTTTTTCGGTAATTAGACGATCACTAAACCGCAGTTACATAAAACCGATGTTTTGATTGGTCGAAAATGGATATTGTCTGTTTCAATACCTAACTTGTTACACGGCGCGGCGACCTTGACCTGATATCCTTTTTTTCCTCTCGCAAATATCCAAATTCGGCGATCAAAAGTATGGTTGACAGCAAACTTACACAGCGTGCACGAAAGCATGAAACAGATGACGAAGAAGCTTCCGAGTCTGCTCTGAGTAAAAAAGCGAAGGGATAGGCTATTCTGCTTGGGTGCAAGAGTTTAGAGTGCCGGCTATCGGCCAATTTAAGTTTTGGGAAACTATAAATAATAAATGATCAACTTTTTTCTTTTATGAAAACTTAAAAGGCGAAATAAAACGCATGTGTATATATTTATTTTTAGGTCAGGGTTTCCCCAGTTTTTGCTTTCGTGGCCTATTCGTGCCTACTGAGTTTTAAAAACTTTTTTTAGCGCAATCCCGTAATGTAGCTTTTTTTTGGACCCTGTAGTTTCATAGGCTATAGTCTAGATCTATATATTCTCCAAGAAGTCAACGTTTTTTTGGTCTGACACGGCAATCGGTAATAAGCCTAGGCCTACTTCACGCGAATTTGTTTTTAGGTCAATCTGTACATCACGCACGCTTTACTCGCGGCTTTGTTTTAAATTCTTGACGTTTTATTTTACTAACGGAGAGATTAAAACTCGTTGTTTTCATTACAATAAAACTTTTGTTTATTAGCCTACTAAAACGAAAGCAACTATGTATTAATAGACTTGATCTCGGCTCAACGTCGGGGTTTCAATTATTACTATCAATGATGTAAAATCGTCACTATAAACTTGTTTTTGTACAACACGGAGCTCGCTGTAGGCCCTACATTGTTAGTAGTACCTAACTCGTTACACGGCGACCTTGACCTGATATCCTTTTTCTCCTCTCTCGCAAATGTCCAAATTCGGCTATCAAAATTATGGCTGACAGCAAACTTACACAGCGTGCACGAAATCATGAAACAGATGACGAAGAAGCTTCCTAGTCTGCTCCGAGTAAAAAAGCGAAGGTGTATTCTGCTTGGAAGCAAAAGCTTATAAATAAATATTCTATGAAATATAAGTACTTGCATGTGTCATTGAAAAGTGACACATCAGCACACTGCACTATTTGTCATATCGACTTCTTGGTGGGACACGGAAGGCTCTATGACTGTAAGAGACATGACGAATCCGAGTCGCACCAGAAACTGGCTGTTGAAAAAGAAAAGTCTAGGCCTACACAAAAGATTAGGTCTTTTCTTGTGAAGCCTGAGCCCGTCGCTGGGAAGGAGCAACTTCAGCGTGACGTGACTCTTGCAGAAGCAATGATTTGTAACATCATTGTTGACAATAACTTGTCGCTGTCGTGCTCTGATGTGCTGACAAAGCCTGTGGCGTCGATGTTGACTTGTTGATGCATGCAGAAGTGGCAGACGTCAAATTGCAGGAGTCTTGCAGGTTCAGCAATCTGGAATTCATCATCAACAGATTTCCTGTCCTGGTCACCAACACCTCACTAGACAAAGTTGCTGAGCAGGTCTGCCTATATCAATCTACTGATGTGTCAGGGTGCATCAAGGACAGAATTGGTTTTCTATTGCTGAAATGAAGCATGAAGATACTGACAGCTTGATGTTTGAAGACTTGGCGAATGTGATGTTGGGGCTTCTCACCATACCACACAGCAGTGCCCAATGCAAACGTGTTTTCAGCTGTGTCAGGAAGAACCGGACACCACAGCATTCCTCAATGTCTGACCAGACCATGGAGAGCCTTCTGGTGCTCAAGTCCCGGCCAGTGGGCATTTTGGAGTCTGTAAAGGCTCTTAATGATAAATACTTAAAACTGCTGAAAGGGGCATATTACAAGAGTCTAAAAAAGCATGACCAAACAACTAGCTGAAGTAACCAATGGAGGAGGACAGAAAAATTATTGAACACACACCAGCTGTCTATTTTGTTAACATTTTCAACATACATTTATTAAATTGTGCTGAAAATACAAAACAGATTTTCTTTGCTTGTTTTAAACATTAAATGAAACAACTGTTTAAATTTTAATGACTATTATTTTGAATAATTGGTGCGATAGATGACAATTATTATTGCATAGTACACTTGACCTCGGAAAAGTACACTTTAGCCTTCTCAAGAATACTCTAAGCGTTTTTCCAGGGTAGACAGGTCTGTAGCTATGACACCTTCAGGAGCCGGCTGAAGACTCACCTATTTCGCCAGCAGAATTAGCGCATTACTACATATTTCGTTGTCTGTCTGTATTATGTAACTGTCATCTGCGCATAGAACTGTCACCAACGGGATATGAGCTATATTAGCACGGTTATTATTATTATTATGATGATAGACATCCAAATGTATGTTTAACGTCTGAATGTACTAGAAAAATGTATTAAAAATTCTAAATCTCACATCATTGCAAGAAAGCTTGACACAAGACATTATATCAAGACTAGACTCCAACCACAGAAAAGTATAGTACGTCATAATCTTCTGTAAGGAAGAAGAGTCAGTAACATATAAGATATGTTGTTAAGTGCTAGAGGACACTCTTAATGTATTAGTTTTCTCTATAAAAAAAATTGTGTATTTTTTTTTACTGGAGTGTAGAATGAACTGATGCCTTTTATGAGCCATCATATTGTTGACATTACTCTAGGAAAAAATAACACAGATGTAGAGTTTCTGACCAAGCATGACTGGGATGATGGAGAACCACATTAAAATTTCATACCACTTAATGTCATCTGTGTGTCCGAGATAATGGCGCTGCGTCTGCTCCTCAACATTATGCAGCACAACCACAGCTGCGGTGAAGTAGATTATCTCCCCTGTGGGCAGATAGTACAGGTTGGATCTGCAGTCTCTTCCTCTGTAGCCATACCTACACATTTCAAGTTAAGGGCCAACAAGCACTGGTTAATCTGTGTCAATTTGGTCTTATACATATGCAGGGTGCTCTCATCCAATATATTGACTGGGCTGCTCTAGCATATAATGACTGTAGACACAATAGTTTTTTCTGGATTACTCTATGAGATAGTTATTCACAAATTAATTGAGCTATTCACAAATTAATTGTGTCTACAATAATTGGGATATGTGACACCATTTAAGTGTGTGTTAATGCTATAGCAACTATTGATATATTCAAACAATTATAATTACTAACACACATTGTATATGCATACACACTCATAAAATGTATGCTTTGCTACTTGCATTGAATTATGCCTTTAAAAAATGGAAATTTAGGAACATTTTCAAAATGTTCAAATTTTGAAAACCACACTAATAAAATTTTGATTGAACACCGCCAAGCATCATTTTAAATTTACATAACTTTAATGTCTATATAACATGAATTATAGTTTTATTGTCTATATAATGGGAAAGTACACTGCCCGATGGGGACGGTGTAGCTATAGAGACTTAACGGGGAACAGTGGTGTTCATTTCAAAGGATACACCCATTCCAGCTGAAGTGTTTCAGACGGCGCCTCTGTCTGTTTGCTGACACTGTAGTCTGTCAGTTCGCTTGGCCCATACAAATTCAGAGCACGTCCCCTGAGGAATAGCCTGAGTGATCCTTCCTCTAATTGAAAATAAGAACAAGAAAATTGTGTTGTGATAATGATAACGCCTCATAAAAAAATATTTCTTTTAATGTCAATGAGTCCAGTGTCCAGTATGGAACTTGTCACTAGTATCCTTGTCTTGCCTGATGTGACATATTTGATCTGACTTTATTTGACATACTATTATATTATTATTATACTGTCATGAGTGCGTGCCAACTTCCTTTCTCTCTCTCTCTCACAAACAATGAATCTAGGAAGGCGAGTTTCTGGCAAGCGAATTTAATATGTAGTTAGTTACAATACAACACAGTTCAACGTACATAAATTCGCCTCATGTGCTCCACAAATCTACGAAATTGAGATCAATGTCCATTTCTATATATTTATTTAACACTATCTAATCCTGACTTCGATACTCTGCCCCCCCCCCCCCTGAATGAACTTTTGAACCCTTACGTGTCGACGGACAATGTTTTTGGTGTTGCCACCTTACTCAATTTATCTGGTAGAGACAGAACTAAACCCTAAGTGTCAATGACACAATGACAGATGAATACAAATGATGACTAGTGTGTCCAGCACTAACCTTGATTCCACTGAGGTTCTTTTGATCTGGAAATGTAAAATCATTTGTAATATTAAGATGTGAAATAGAAACATAAAAAACATAATTTGTTTCCTTTCTTTGGTCTTTGGTGCATGTTTTTTTTTAAATTCATTCATATAACTTTTTCTTTAATAATACTAAGGCTATTAAAAATTATCCACACTCTGTGATTTATTTTAATGAATGTTCAGAAAAGACCACAGACTCTAAGAGACAACCAGGTATATAATAAGTAAAGGTCTGCTTTTTTTTAACTTATATTTTTCTTGCTGTTTACTATTCAATACATTGTATTTAGATATGTAATGAATCCCTGGTGTCCTGATGCAGTCATGAAGACATGAGCTCCAGAAATAAAAAAAGCGTTGGCAGTTGATCAGTCATGTGCTGAGAAAGGAAAGACAGGAAACATCAGTAAGTCTGACCTCCAGGTGTAAAGAGACTCAGAAAGAGAGGGGTAGGCCAAAATAAAAAAGCGTGAAAAACAGTTGAACACAGGAGCTGAACGACAGCTGCCATTTCCTGGGCCAGGATCATTGTTCTAGCAAGTTTACGAGAAAAAGTGGAGAGCTCTTTCTATCTGCCCTCTGCTCCAACAGCATAACAAATAGTAAGTAAGTAACACAGAGTCTAACTGATAGCACAAAACTTGTGGATTCCTTCATGATACAGTGTCTTATGTTCAAGTACAAACCAGGAGAAACAATCTCAACACTCTCAAACAGATTCAAAGACCCCAAGCCTATCATGGCTTAGCCTATCTCCCATAGCCCATGGTTGATGGGAAAGCCATTTATCCTCAGTATTACTCTACATGTAACGTAAACCCATTTTACACCTGCACATCAGGATCTATGAAGAAGCACATTTTGTGCAAGAAAAGTTGATATATCAGTATCAATATATCCAGAGTGTGGATAACTTTTAATTAGATCTTTATATAATAACAAACAAGTTCTAGAATAATATAGTCTTTGCTTAAAAAAAAACAAGGTGATCTTAAATATCAATATCAGCAAGTCAACCCTAGTTTATGGAATATACAAAAAGCATAAAGAACTAAATTATGGGAAGCTTTAGTGCTACATTACAAAGGAGGATTAGCTTTTTCACAGCAGTTAAGACTGCTGCAATGTTCATTTATATGGATCTACATGTAATTAGAAGCAATCATGTTATGCACACAAAACTTGATTAGCACTCTGGCAGACATTTTTGTTTGAATTCCAATTTTTATACTCTATAAAAAAATATTGTAAAAAATTTTGTTTACGTAACACAGTGTTTTTTTTATGCAGTCAATAATTAAAGGATCCACCGTATGGTGGTTGTTAACTTAAGCTCTATGCATTCTTTATCTATATTTACAGAAAGCAATTTGGATTTTTAATTTCATTGGTTCAAACAAAAAAATATATATATAATGAATAAAATTAATATGGTTAACATGCCTGGACTAGTTAATTTGAAAAGAAATCATGCAAAAAAAAAAAGAAATCAATTATACAAAGGTTATGCAATAAAAATAAAATGATAAAATTATCAAGCCAATGCTCCACACAAACTGTCACCACAAAAAGAAGAAAAGAAAATTATGTATTGTTACAATTGTTTCATTTCTTGTTTTTTATGTTACAAGATATCTTATTGTTTTAACTAAAAATGTATTTTATAATTCAATCTTAAGATAAGATACGCATTATTTGTTTCCTGATCCTCCATTTCACTCCATGTTTTGTTTTTTAAACTTCTGACAAAATAAAAACAATAACAAAACTGTTTTATGGCATTATACAAAACAATCTTGAGCTGACTTTGTTAGCATTAGAAGCATTTTATAAGGCGCTAGTCATGTGTACTACTGAACAACAGCAATACACAAATTCAAAAAAAAAAATTTCATGTCTTTACTTCAACAACAAAACTTCAACATGGCAGCTCATGTATTATATTATAGAAGCTTGTAAAAGAAAATGTGAAAATTAAAGTGATTGATTACAAAGGAGGATTAAAAAAAAGGAATGTACAAAAAGAAATTTGATCTGTGGGTTGTACACACATGTATATGAAGACTTAGCGTACAGCAGGATGTATAATGTGTATGTCAATATATCAGATATACTTTAGACTTTAGTTTTTGTGTACAATCATTGAAGAATAATTTTACCAAAACATAATCTTAACCTGCAATCTTTTTTTTTTATCTACCGGTAGATTTTTTATCTTTAAGATGACTTTTAATATGATCTTAGCTTGATTACCTCCCTTGCTCCTTACTGCTTCCCTTTTAGCTAAGCTAAGTTACCACCCTTCTTATCTAACATGTTTCAGACACTCCTTCTATAGAGAAGATTATTGCATCCTACATTTGAGCTTAGTCTTGCATTTTCATTAGTGTTTGAAATGATGTTAAGTGACTGGTTTTCCTGGTTAGTTGAGGCAACCCATTCCATGCCTGGTGCCACTCAGGAAGAAGGAGTACCTGACTCCATCCCCACTGTTCCAATTTTTCATAATTTTAGTTTTGTCTGTTTAGTTAACTTCTTGGGGAGACTTATTCAAACATTCTATAATGCAATAAGGGTTTAGCATAATATGAAATCCTCAGCTCATCTCCTATACATGTGTGTACAAATGCTTATATTACTTTCACTGCTACGGCCACAATACATGGCAATCAAAGATTAAAAATGTCCGACCTGTTGGCTATGCTCCTGCCTGGATGCAACAACAGGTTCCCGTGGGACGTGCTCCGGCTAGCATAAATTGGACAATGTTATTTGTGTAAACTGCACATTACATTTGGGGCAACTTTTAACAGTTAAATAAAGAAGAAAAAAAACTTCTACCTGAAAAAGTTTGGCTAGCTTAATGAAGTCAAGGGAAATAACTTCACATACAGGCGCATACAGGGAACAAAGAGATGATAACTACATAGCTTTCATTAAAACCCATAATATAAATGTTTAGGACTATTTAACGAAAACTAAAAACAAAGTATAAAATCATATGAGCAGTATATCAACACTTAAAAGAACCTTTATATCAAGTCCAGAGGCTACAAATATAAGCTTTATATCAACAGCGTAATTTACACGTGAGCCATATATAAAAAAGTCCAGAGCTAACGTATATATGCAACATATGAAGTCATGACCTGCCACATTCACATATGAGCCAAACATATGAATTCAAGAGCCAACACACATATGAGCTATAGCCAAATTCATAACATAGACAAAGACGATGTTGATACATATGAGTCATATATAAATCAAGTGCGGACACATATGGGCCAAATATCAACTTCAGGAGCCAACACATATGAGCCACAGCCATCAAAATATTAGAGCCAACCCCTATGAAAACAATACATCACAATGAACAGAGAACAAAAGTACTTTTAAAAAAAACTACAACAACAAAACCTATTAATTACAAAAATTCAGAAGGAAAACCAAAACATGAAATCAAACAGTGAGAAAAACCACTGTAAGCAGATGGTTCTGTGTTTTCTTTGTAATGCAGTCCAATTCATTATCACAGCTGCTGTATTGTTATGTCATGGATAGAGTATGTCCCTATTGTGTTTATAGCCTTGAAACAATGTTATGAGGTAAGAGTAGCAGGTAAAACAAAAAACCGGAAAGGTAAAACAAAAAACCGGAATGGAAAAACAAAATGTTTCAGATGTGTAGGCCTAAATCAATCAATTCAAAATGAGCTTAGTTAGTTCAAAATGAGACCAGACAATTTAAAATGAGCCCAATCAATTCAAAATAAGCCAAATCAATTTTTAAAATGTGCCCAATCAATTCAAAATGAGCTGACTCAATTTAAAAAATGAGCCCAATCAATTTAAAATAAGCCAAATCAATTATAAATGAGCCAAATCAATTCAGAATGAGCCAAATCAATTAAAAATAAGCCAAATCAGTTTCAACAATTCAGTGAGATAATAAAAACAGCTCTTTTGTTATATTCAAGACAGCTGCTACTGTATGAAACGGTTCTAAAATGCAGACAGTGCTATAAAGTTTAATCATATTACCATGAAAAAAGTCCTTATTAAAAGCAAATAAATACCGGAGCCTTTTTTTTAACCTTGAAAAATGTATAAGCTAATGTCTTATCTTATCTTATACATTACAGACGCTCCTTCTATAAAGAAGATTATTGCGTCCTGCGCTCATCTGTGGTCCGAGTCTAGTCTTGCATTTTTATTGATGTTTTAAATGATGTTACGCTACTGGTCTTCCTGGTCTGTTCAGGCAACCCATTCCATGCCCGAATGCCACTCAGGAAGAAAGAGTACTTATATGCATTTGTTCTGGCATAGGGAATATGGAAAGTGTTTTTGTCTTTATGTTTATCTGAGCTTTGCAACAGGTTGTTATTGGGTTGTATTTCTAAATTAGAGTTTAATGCCTTATGTATTATTACTACTTTACTCTTTGCCCTTCTGTCCTCGAGTGTTTCTAGGTTTAGTGATTTGACTAAAGGTGTTACTCTTGTCAATTGGGAATATTCACCAGTTATAAACCTTGCAGCTCTTTTTTGAATTTGTTCTAATTTCTTAATGTTTTCTTTAGTCGATGGGTCCCATACAGATCCTGCATATTCTAGTATAGGCCTAACTAATGTGAGATAGCATTTTAGTTTTATATTCTTTTTACATTTGTAAAAGTTCCTTTTTATGAATCCTAAGGTTTTGTTTGATTTTTTAACTACTTCATCACTATGAGGGTTCCAAGATAACTTATCATTTAGGTAAGTCTAGACTTTACTAGTATAGTCAGATATAAGCCATACATGATAATAAAGTAATACAGCATGTGTGGAGCATTAATACCATAAAAAGATGAGCTGAAGAAAAAATATAAAATGTAAAAACAAAAAATATCATGCTACATTCTCTACCATTTGGTTATACGTGCTTTAGAATGAGGCGAAAAAAATATAACATAATGAAAGAATAAGTGGCTAAAGTAGTGACTACATGTTATAGGTATATATGGACTAATCAACCAGTGAGTTGGTAGTGGGGAGAGAAGAGGTTACAGTGGCAACTGGTGGTGTTGTTTTAAAATGTATGCAGATAGTTCAATTTACCGTTGCGACATGATTCTCGGTGGCGGTGATGTGTGTGTGATGTGTGCGCAGATTTTTTTCTTCTTCTCCTCGAGTGTTTTGTTTTTATCTGCAATAATCAACTGGCTGAATCAAAGTAGGCCAAGGATAAGCACACTAACACACATCAAAACTTTGCCGGGTACGTTTTTTTTTTTACTTTGTCCTGGAACACCGACAATTACTACACGACGCTAAAAGATAATAACAATAATAATAATAGCTAAGCCGGAAGATAATGAAACTTATTATAGAATAACTCTACCGGGTAATGGAACGTAATATTACACATTAAAAATACTACACAGCTTCACAGCTAACTGAACTAAATAATATAAGGCTATATATAACATGCAACCAATGTTAAAGTTTAAAGGCTTTACTCTTCCATATCACGAACGAGCGACAGAAAGATAACTCAGTAGCAGCAGACGATAAATTAATGCTTTGCTCACTAGCCTAACTGCTGATATTCGATCTACTTCTGCTGGCTGGACTCGTGAGTTATAAAGAATGCAATCATAATATTATGCCGAGTGTTGCCAGCTCCCGCGAGATGCGACGATGTTTCCCCCCTCCTCCCCTTTTCCCTCGTTTAACCAGGTGAGTCAGTCTCCCGACTTGTGTGTTATTGGTTTTACCAGCAGCTGTCTCGGTCCGTGTCAAGGACGGCCAAAGTTCATCTCCCCCCTCCCACACAACTTCGTTAGCTGTTTTTTTAAATTATACTTTAAAAAGAAAATATAATCAATGACAGACGCGGTTTCCTTGGCGAAGTGTATGGATGAAATGGTTTTGCAAACTGCACAAACACACACCGTTGGGAAAGATGTTTGGGCCGACTATTGACAACAACAACACACACACGAACTCACACGCTGGTGTTGTGATGAGTCAGCAAAACATAACCGCCTGCATACAACAATAAACACGGAAAGGACCAAAGAGGGGTTAGTTTGACCCGATTGCAAACTGGTAAAACAACGCTTGTTCAATGATGGACACACACGTCATTGATATGCGCTCACACACACACACACACACAAACGCTCACACACACTGCACATATGTGTAGCCTATACTTGCGAGGTGGGTTATACACATTTCATGCACACTCATTTTAACTACGATACATAAGGGAATTGTGTGCTTCTAAATATAAGAGGGAACAAGCGATATAGAAACACATCAATGTATTATATAGTGGAGCTGACGTGTTACCATTAAAACAAGATCATAACATAAGATACACACCGATTGAGCCAGTTGGACTCATTTATATTATGAGGGGAGATCGGTCATATATAGGTCTAACTTACAAACAATGTTACTGTTTTACCGTGTTTGCATACAGAGTTGTCACACTTTACACAAACGTCTACTTTAGTTATCACACATTACACAAAAGTCTACCCGCGTTTATCACACTTTACACCATCGTCTACTTGAGTTATCACACTTTACAAAAACGTCTACCGGAGTTATCACACTTTACACAAACGTCTACACGAGTTATCACACTTGCCAAAAACGTCTTCCTTGGTTATTACACTTTACACAAATTAAATGTCTTCTGAATTATCACACTTTACATAAATTAAATGTCTACCTGAGTTATCACACTTTACAAAAATGTCTTTACACAAACATAAGACTTATACGTGACTTATCACACTTTACATTACTGTCTACAGTGTTTATCCCTTTACTCTACCATCTACCTGACTTATTACACTTTAAACTACCATCTACCTGACTTATTAGACATCACACTTTACTCTACCATCTACCTGACTTATTACACTTTACTCTACCATCTACCTGACTTATTAGACATCACACTTTACTCTACCATCTACCTGACTTATTACACTTCACTCTACCATCTACCTGACTTATTACACTTTACTCTACCATCTACCTGACTTATTACACTTTACTCTACCATCTACCTGACTTATTACACTTTACACTACCATCTACCTGACTTATTAGACATCACACTTTAAACTACCATCTACCTGACTTATCACACTTTACACTACCATCTACCTGACTTATACTTTACACTATCATCTACCTGACTTATCATACTTTACACTACCATCTACCTGACTTATTATACTTTACACTACCATCTACCTGACTTATTAGACATCACACTTTAAACTACCATCTACCTGACTTATCACACTTTACACTACCATCTACCTGACTTATCACACTTTAAACTACCATCTACCTGACTTATCACACTTTACACTACATTCTACCTGACTTATTAGACATCACACTTTAAACTACCATCTACCTGACTTATCACACTTTACACTACCATCTACCTGACTTATCACACTTTACACTACCATCTACCTGACTTATCACACTTTACACTACATTCTACCTGACTTATCACACTTTACACTACCTTCTACATGACTTATACTTCACACTACATTCTACCTGACTTATCACACTTTACACTACATTCTACCTGACTTATCACACTTTACACTACATTCTACCTGACTTATCACACTTTGAACTATATTCTACACCAGTTATCTCAATATAATATATAAAAAAATATTATGTCAGACCAGTAGATTTAGTTTGGCTATAGTCAGCCTTTCACAAGTACCTGTGATTCATTATCAATACAAGCAGCCCAATACTTTGAACCTTAGCAGGAACAAACAAGTTGAAACTAAAAAACTGATCAAAGTTATAGGCACATTATCATTACTGGTGTATTGAAATTGTGCAGAAACACTATCATCCGCAACTGTAATCACAACTCAAGTTAAATATTTAAAAAAAATAATACACAAACAGCAAAACTCTAAATTCCCAACAAAACGTTAGCAGTTCTGAAGCTTAACTTTGAAAGAATGACAATTTACAACAACAAAAACCAATGTAAGAAAACCAGATTTCTGCTGTGGATTTCTGATCAGTTGATTGTAACTCACTTAGTGACTAGAGTTGCTTACAAGGAAAGCAAAAACCCAAACTCTTATGATAGATACTCCCCGGCATAATTATATATAGTATAGATAGCCAGTGTAAGCCATATGGAAAAGTATATACTTAATATATTTATATATTTGTATGGATATGTGCATATGTCTATTATGTATAATAAATATTTATGATAGGTATATATCCTATACAGAATGTTACTTTGAGATACTTTTTTGCTTACCTTCTACCAGCTGACCACTAAAGAAAACTGAGAGTTAAAAGTTTGAGGAAAGTCATTTTAATTTGCATGTCAGTGAGGAAACATCAGGGTCACGTGACTGTGAGAAATGCACAACACAAGACTCAATGAGTTGAAATAGCACCAACATAAACCAAGGCCTGACAAACGGCTGCCATGCTCCTTGCAGCAGACACATTCAGGGAGGCAGGAGAGATGTGGCAAGACTAATTAATGAGACTAATAAAACCACAACAACATAATTATCTGCCTTTGTACCAAATGCAAGTTTGAAACTTGGCTCAGATTATTTTTATATTTAAAATTTGACATCAAACAAAACATTTTTAAAATTCAAATACAATTTTTGAACGACACATTTTACAGTGTAGCATAAAGGATTGCAAGGATCGCAATATGAGTAGGGAGGTTCAAAAAGGAGCACACACACACACAAAAAGAACATTAATAGAAAAAATATTTTTTACTGTATAATCCTGTAAAAAAAATGCAATGAAAAAATATGTTCATTCTCTACAACTATCTTAAGTTATGTTATTACTCCTTCACAAAAAGATAACAACAAAATAAGTTCTTGGTTTTGGAAAAATAGGTGGGTCTCTTGAAAGAGGATGTAAGGCAAACTTCATAAATTCTCAAACTTTTAAAAGCACACTTTTACTCAGCTAGTTAGCAAAGACCCAAATATAAAGCAAATTATCATCAAAATTGACTTCACAGTGTGGGTCAAATTTGACCTTTTAAAAACAAATGTAGTTAAATTGGTGTTTTTGAGTTTAAAAAAAGAGCTTAGTTGAACTAAAATGTAAACATTGACAGATAGAAAGAGAGAGATAAATAGATATCAATAGATAGACAGATCAAGCCTTGAACCAGATCAGGGCATGTGCCACAATTCACACCATCAACCAATAGTTTGGAAGCCAACAACATAAACTACCTTGTGTGCACTGCACATACAATTATGCCAAAATATTTTATCTTTTGGTTGAAACAAAATTAATGTTTAATAAAAATATTTTTAAAGAAAATTACTAGCTCTACACTTGTTCCTTACATGAAATTACCCAAACATAAAAATATTTTAAATGTTAATTTTGAATTAGTTATGTTTTAAATTGTTATATTTGATAAAACTTTCCCCCGCACCAGTGGTTTAGCCAGAGAGCTTACTAGGACCAATTATTGAGACAACTTTATTGTGGCAGGTTTTAAATGATCCTAGCATCTCAATAGTTAGGTAAGAAAAAGTTGTCATTGGTTAAAAAAACATGCAGTAGAAAACTGATTAACTTCCTGAAACAAAGTGGTTTTTTTTTATTTCATCTTAGGGCTGCGTTTATAACATGCAGCTTACATATTTTCTTCATAGAGAAAAGACTTCTTTTTCTAAATATATGATAGTTTGTAGCAACAACAAAAAATAGTAGAAAATGTATTCCATTTAAGAGTTATTGCCCTTTCTTTTATGTTTCGGCATTATACTGCTTTCTAAAACATTTTTTTTTCATACATAATCTTATTAAATGCTTCAGGTTAAGCAATTCCTAAATCTGCTCTATACAAGAAACACATCTAGCCTTAAATGTGAGGGGGGAAAGGGGATGGGGAAACAGTAAGGGTGACAGAGAGAAATAAAGTAGGTCAAACAGCTGTTGACTCTTCAAAACATCTTAGCTACACCACTGGGCCTATTATTGTAGAAAAATTGTAGAGAAAAACCAAATAACTGTTAAAAGTAAAAATAAACCCTTCATGCAATTTGCATTTGTAAACAAAATTATTGCAAAAGTCCATGCATAACATGAAATAATAAACGGATGTAATAGCAACCAGTAGGAATCAACACAAATTAATTTTGGATGAATCGAAATTGCAATATCATGAAATTTTTTGGGGCTTCAGGTGTTGGTTTTTTCATGATAGCAAAAGAACCCAATATGCGAACGGTTAATACATTCACATCAAATATAGAACATACAGTTAAGTCTTAAAACACAAAGAAGATTGGTGATAGCGGAACTTACGATGTCGGCGTCAGGGCTGTGTTAGACATTTCCGCAGATGTGGCCAACGACGACCACTTTGTTAGGGCGTGCGTCGAGGCGTGGCGCACGCTTTTGTTGGCCGGCCTGGCAGAGGACGGGGCGTTTCTATAGGACATGACGTTGACGTTGTCCAGGGCATTCATGTGAGCTTTCCCCGTGCTGCTGTTGCCGGTCATGGAGCGGGGCCTGCCCAAGGAAATCCTCATGCCAGATCTGGATGATGCTGCGCTATTCTGGGAGACTGAAATGAAATAGTCAGACATAAACTTACACTCAATACATTTAAAGGTAGCAAACAATCAGGCTGCAGGGTTCATTAAGATCAAGACTTTTATACGAAAACTACTGGCTTTCCTGTCAAAATGATGGAGAAACTAATTCTACACTGTGTTTTGTTAAGAGAGAAGAAAAAAAAATTACAATAAAAACTGCAGTGAGAAAGTGTCTTTCGGTATTTAGTTTTTGTTCTTTTTTATTGTTTAATTGATTGTATAAATTCGCTCATTAAAGGATGTGCTCAATAGCAATGTGAATCCATGAAATAATTAAAACATTTGGTTACTATTACTTAAATAAATATAATAAAGCAAACATCTACCATTAATGAAATAAAAAAATGAATTAATAGACATTACGTCATAAGCTACCGGTAATACAACATTAAGACTCTCCAAGGCCAATTGCTGGCGCGTACGCCCCATTAATAAACAACTGTATGCAAGGGGAATTATTGGGAAGACCTCGCGTTCAACATAGTAAATGAACATTTTGAAATGGTACTCAGTTTAGAACTTTAACATACGGTGATTATCAATGTTTTGAAAAATAAATAAACGAATAAAGCAGTAATATTTATGTAATAAAAATGTCTTTTGGAGGACGTTTCCAATTTATACATTTAACTTTTGACCCGATCAGTCAAGCGGCTTAGGAGCCTATAGAGCACAAACATATAAATAAACAAACTCACGTCAATTATGTATATGGATGTTTTTTTATTTGTTTTAAAAAATGTAGTAGACTAATCCGATTTTTTCATTTAAATTTGATTTTTTTTATTCAAATTGATTTTTATCTCTTTTATAAAAGTTATTTTTAGATTTTGATAGCAGTTAATCGTCTTCTAAATTAAATTGTAAGCTGACCTTACTGTAAATAGTGCAAAAAGACTGATGAAAATCAAAATGTGTATTTTATTATTAAAACCAGATTTTTTTAAAGGTTTAAATTGAATTTAACATCCTTTTAAAATGTTCTCTTTGTGGGTTATTTTAAGCTAAATGTGGTAGCTTAAACTGAGTTATTTAAAGCTATATGTGGTAGCTTAAACTGCTTTCAAAGTAAATAAGATCATTTTTTTTTTAAATAATAAAATCCATCAAACATGATTTTAAACTTGTATGAAATTGTTTTCTAAAAGTTATTTTTCTCATTATATTCTAATCAAATTTAAATGATTGGTTATAAAATATTGTTTATTTACTTAATTATCTTTAAGTCAAAATTAAAATCACTGACGGGCTATAATTCTGCCTAAATATAACATTTATTAGCATCCTTTATGTCAGTTTTTATCAATTTTTTTTTATCTATGACAGCAGTAGTCATGATTTTGTTCGCATCTTTCAGAGATTGGAGAGTATTTAGAGAGTGAAGAGTATAGTAACCAGGGGCTGCTGGAAAATGTCAAGGTCAGACTGCGAGCAGTTTACACACCATCACTGGTGAGTTAAAGTGGGATGGGTAATGAAAGGTGGGAGGGGGGCTAATCAAGCTATTCTGATTTTGTGTAGTAAGTATCTCACAAGAGAAGCTGAACAAGTTCACCACATCTAAACTACGGATTATAATTTAAAAATAAAACAATAAAACACAAGCAACCAGAAACATAGAAAATTAACAGTAGAAATGCTTTTGCCAAATGGGCAATACTTGTGGAGATTATTGAATATTCATTTCATATCAATATCAGAATTCAAAAGTTTATTTGAAACCTAAACCTCTAATACCAGGCCATTTTTTCTTTCTAAAAATCTTCATAGCTTTGTTTCTTAATGAACATAGATGTCTACCAGAATATAAAATTTGATGTCTTTATATATATTTTAACAGTTTACAACCCTCGGAAAGATTAATGACTAAATGGAGTGAAAAGTAATGGAATCTTTATTTTGGGTCAAAAAGTCAAAGGCTAAAAAACTTACCCTGCTCCACAGAACCCAGCCTTCTGATGACATCAGCCAGGGCAGACTTGAGACACACAATCTCATCCTCCTGCTGCTGGACCTTCTTCTCCAGGTAGCTCACCCTCTCCACCAGATCCTCCTTGTCATGGTTCAGCAGTCCGTCTGGAGAGCAAGAGTCATACATTATAGCACTCTCTCATTCAGCAAAAGGACATTAACTTCTACAGCACTCTTACAAACACCACAGCACTCTTACAAACACCACAGCACTCTAGTGTTAACCACTGTACTGGTATGAGACAGTAAAACACTTTAAGATAAAACACACTACAACCCCCACACAGCTGTTAACTAGAACATTACAGATAATGACTGACAAATAGCCCCCCCCCCTTTTTTTCCAACAGTGTTGACAAAAATGATTTATTAATACTTCGAGTTGTTTTTTTTTGCTTGTTTTACAGCTGGTCTTACCAAGGACATCAAAACTAGTTTTCATATCATCCTGGTGGCATTTGTTCAGGAAGTCTGTCATAGAAGTCATCCCATCCAACTCTTGGCACTCAGAATGAGGATACAAAGAAAAAGGTTGTTTCCCCTTTCGCTGTGACGAATTCACTTTTAAGAACACCTAGACCTTTTCTTCCACTATAGCATCCTATGTACAAATGTACACATCTTCAAACCACACACACGCATAGAATAAAGGCTGCTGCTACACTAAAGGCTGACATGCCAGTTCCAGATGTGAAAATAAGTTACAAAAACAGATTGTGGAGAAAAACTTCTGTTCACTGAGGCCTAAATCCAATTGAGTCATAAACTTGCAAGTGTGTAACAAACATTGAAAAAAAAAAAACACATGTACTTCTAATTTTAGAATTCATAAAATTGACCTATTGATAAATCCAACAATAAAAATTTTGAACAGCGTGTCATAAAAGTATTATACAATTTATATACTGGTATCTAAGCTTTGTCATATTAATATATATTTTAAAAAAAAGGAAATTGCTATCACATATAGATAACTCAACCGCACTGATGTTGATACCTAATTTTGTTGTACTGCGGCCTCAATGTCAGTCAACTATGATTAAGATAAGGATCTAACATATTTTAATCAATTTTCACAAAGTGAGACAAAGAAAAACATATTTTGTTGTAAAAACTAGTTTAAGCCTTTAGATATTAAACCAGCTTAACTATTGATTCTTTGTTATCTGAGAACTTTCAGTTGTTATTTTAATACTACTTTAAGCCACAATACAATAGGCCTACCATATTCTGCTGAACTATAAATCATATTATACATGGTATGATTTTTTATAAAATATAACTTGATGGTATATAACCAGATTTGTATTTACAATTTCTATTAGTAAAGTAAAGTACTCTTTGAACCAAACTGATCATAGGGATGGTGAAGCAGCGTTCACCAGTTTCTGTACCCACGGCATATGTGTGGCCAGCACAATACCCAGCCATCTTTACTTTACCCCAACTAATGTCAGGTACCCATCAAAGCTGGGTAGACTCAGGGACACCCTCAAGTCCCGGGAAAAAATCCTAGCCTCCACCAGGATTCAAACCCAGAACCTTCGGATCGCCAGTTGAGCGTGCTGCTGCTCGGCTAGCGTGCCCCATAAGTTATATTAGACTTACTATTAAAATAATTTGACCAACAGAGAAATGGGACTTTTTCCTAACAACAAATAATTTTATTACTAGGCTGATGGGACATAAGCAAAGAATCAAGTCATCGGTCACAAAGAAAAATGTTGTTAGCTTTCTTGGTATTTGGTCTATTTTCAGCACACACTTTGGGTCAGTACTGAAGATTTCATGTTCAAATCCTGGTAAACGCCATGCCCCCCCACCCCCCAACTCCTTGAGTCTGGAAGGTGTTAAGTGTACCAGAGTTAACTCAGCTTGGATGGACATTAGTTGGGGAAAAGGCAGCTAAGCATTGTGCTGGTCACAAAATCCCCTTGCATGCCAAGGCCATGGAAACTTGTGAACGCTGTCTCACTCCCCCCACAAACCAACTTCTATCTTGCTTTTGTGACCTAGTAATTTTCTTCCCCACATTAAGAAAAGGACAATGACTGGTTAACATATAGCAGATTAATTTTTAGTCATAAATCTCACTTTGACCAATGAGTTTGACAAACCTACTGTGAATATATGCTTCATTTAATTTTCTAAATTAGGGTATGATGGGCAGATAACAAAAATCTTTTATATTCCATTGTGCCATTAAGGATCAACCATGTTAGCACATTAGTAACTGTGATTAGACATCATTGAAAAGAAATCATCTCAGAAAGAGAGAGTTTATCCAAGATTTTGCCAGCGCAAAGGGGCAAACTTTCAAGACTTTAAAGTAAACAAGTTACTCCAGCTTACTAAATCCAATCCCAACACTCCAGGCGGCCATTGCAGCCTTGTGTCGAGCCCTAAGGCAAACAAAAATAATTCACAAACTAACAAAGAATTAACCCATCAGTTTCTAGGGCACAACTTTTCCCTTTGACTTTGGGGAGGGGGTGGTGGTGGTGTATCTGTGGTAAAGTCAACGTTGTAGGCCCTATCTTTTAAAAGATTCTAATGTTTACAAAACAAAGAAAACAAGCACAATACTTATCATCAATTAAAATGGAATTCAAACAATTAATTTGAAAAAATACGTCTATAAAAAATTATTTTGAGGTTTATATTTTATGGATAAATTATAGGCTACAATAATAATTTTGAAAAATGTGAACTCCTTAAATGGCCACCAAAATGTAAACACTTAGTAACAAAGTGGAACTGTTTAGGAAAAATATAGAGAAAGTATGTAATAATGATCTTCTTTACTCCTGTACAATTATAAGTGAGTTCTTTCTAAGTCAGCAGTAGTGGCAATTAGCAGCTGTTATACCTTACATTTTGAAAACAGCTTTAGAAAGCCTGTACAAAGTTGACAGTCTACTGTTATACCATACATTTTTATACTGCTATAGAAGGCTTATACAAAGTTGTCTACTGTTATACCATACAATGTGAAAACTGCTATAGAATGCCTATACAAAGTTGACAGTCTACTGTTATACCATACAGTGTGAAAACTGCTATAGAAGGCCTGTACAAAGTTGACAGTCTACTGTTATACCATACAGTGTGAAAACTGCTATAGAAGGCCTGTACAAAGTTGACAGTCTACTGTTATACCATACAGTGTGAAAACTGCTATAGAAGGCCTGTACAAAGTTGACAGTCTACTGTTATACCATACAGTGTGAAAACTGCTATAGAAGGCCTGTACAAAGTTGACAGTCTACTGTTATACCATACAGTGTGAAAACTGCTATAGAAGGCCTGTACAAAGTTGACAGTCTACTGTTATACCATACAGTGTGAAAACTGCTATAGAAGGCCTGTACAAAGTTGACAGTCTACTGTTATAACATACAGTGTGAAAACTGCTATAGAAGGCCTGTACAAAGTTGACAGTCTACTGTTATACCATACAGTGTGATACTGCTATAGAAGGCCTGTACAAAGTTGACAGTCTACCGATATACCATACAGTGTCAAAACTGCTATAGAAGGCCTATACAAAGTTGACAACCACATTGATTAGAATTAATATTATGTGCCCCCCCCCCCCCGAAACTGTAAGAGTGATTACTAAAACATAAAAAATAAATGTCATCGCATCAGTCATCGGGGAATTGTAGGTTGTTTGATTGTTCACCCAAATTACCATTGAGTCATTAATCATTAAGTTGCGCAACAAACCCTGACACACAACAACTTGGAGAATTGTGTCAAGTTAGTCAGTGCTTAATAATCAAACAAAACAATAATAGTGATTGACTAAATGTCTTTGTACACTAATCACTAATCGATACTGACTCGGTCATCTCATCCTTAGTCTTGGAGTCACTAAGCAACTAGTTCGTGTCATTGATTAATACATGTGGCGCTGTCTGGAACATTGAAAGAGAGAGAGAAATGGAACACAAAAAATATAAACACACAGCGCTATATTTCTTACTAGTCTAATATTTACATTTCGTTAACTAGGTCAACAACGACGAGTCAATGCTAGACTAGACTATGGTGCTAATTGTGGATTTTTATTATTATTTCACGCGAACTCTCGATCGCCGGTGCATCGAATATAAACAAACAAGATGGATGATGGTGAGGATGACACAACAAGTTGTAAGCCCTATCTGTTGACAACCAATTGAAACCCATCCAAATGAAGCACACGTACACACACACGAATACTACGTTGAATTCATCACTAAATAACTGTCGCCTCAATTTGTAATTTTTACGTTTTATTTCAAAGTTATGATTTTTTTTTTATTTTGCCATATTTTGTCGATTTTTTTTTAAAACCCTACACAACAACACACAGCTGGCGCGAGCGGGGGTTAACAGGAGAGAAAGGTGGGGGCGGGTCATTGTTTCATCAGCAGCTGCTTCGTCTGCAGTGTTGTGTGTGTATTGATCGGCACGGGCGCGTGCAACACACACCACACGACCAAGCAGGCACAAATTTAAGATGCCGGTGGAGGAGTTGATTCCGCGAGAGGCCTGAGTCACACAGGGAACTTTAGCCAATACATCAATATTTAAATGGGAACAAGTCAATGGAGTAGCCTACACGCTGAGTTGAGTTGAGTCGAGTACTACCGTACGCGGGGAATTCGTTTAAAGAACCGTTAGCATAAGTGACACAAATCTGCATAACGGCTCAAGGTGATTATAAGACCTACAAATTGGGTACCTTTAAACATATAACTCTAAACCAGGGGTCGGCAACCTTTTGATAACAGTGTGCCAAAGTAGGATTTCTAATTCATTGCCAAAGTAGGATTTCTAATTCATTCAGCGTGCCAACAGCATTTAAGTCATCCTACTTTTTTCTCGTAGAAGAGACTTAATATATTCTTTTTGAGAGTCTTCACCGTGTCATTGAAAATCGCTCTGCGTGCCAAGTCTGGCACGCGTGTCGTAGGTTGCCTAACCCTGCTCTTTATGTTTTCGGTTTCACGACATCTCGTCTACATACTTTATCGTTTTCAAAAAAGGAGATAAATCTGACCCCGGTAATTATAGACCTGTTTCTCTAACCAGCATAACATGTAAATTACTTGAACATATTATATATAGTAGTATAGTAAATCATCTAGACAAACTTAATGCACTGTGCCCACACCAACATGGCTTTAGGAAAAATAGATCATGTGAGACTCAATTAATAGGCCTAATAGATGACTTGTCAAAGGGATTAGATAATAACAACCAAATTGATGCTATTTTACTAGATTTTTCAAAAGCATTTGATAAAGTTCATCATTCTAGTCTACTAAAAAAACTTAAATATTTTGGCATATCTGGTCCCTTACATCAGTGGATTCAGGACTTTCTTATAGGCAGAGAACAAACAGTGATAATAAATGGCTCTAAGTCATCACCAATAACTGTAAACTCAGGAGTTCCACAAGGAACTGTTCTAGGACCCCTACTATTTCTAATTTATATTAATGATCTGCCAAATTGCATCAACACAGGAACAAAAGTAAGATTATTTGCCGATGATTGCATAATTTATAGAATAATAAAGACAGGAAAAGATAGTGAACTCCTTCAAAAAGACCTAGATGAACTACAAAAATGGGAATCAAACTGGAGTATGTCTTTTCACCCAGAAAAATGCCAACTAATAAGGGTATCCAAGAAAAAGAAACAAATAATAGCAAACTACTTCATTCATGGTAAAGAACTAACTCAAACTAACAATGCTAAGTATCTAGGAGTAATAATAAATGATAAGTTATCTTGGAACCCTCATATTGATGAAGTAATAAAAAAATCAAACAAAACTTTAGGATTCATAAAAAGGAACTTTTACAAATGTAATAAGAACATAAAACTAAAATGCTATCTCACATTAGTTAGGCCTATACTAGAATATGCAGGATCTGTATGGGACCCATCGACTAAAGAAAACATTAAGAAATTAGAACAAATTCAAAAAAGAGCTGCAAGGTTTATAACTGGTGAATATTCCCAATTGACAAGAGTAACACCTTTAGTCAAATCACTAAACCTAGAAACACTCGAGGACAGAAGGGCAAAGAGTAAAGTAGTAATAATACATAAGGCATTAAACTCTAATTTAGAAATACAACACAATAACAACCTGTTGCAAATCTCAGATAAACATAAAGATAGAAACACTTTCCTTGTCCCTTATGCGAGAACAAATGCATATAAGTACTCTTTCTTCCCGAGTGGCATTCGGGCATGGAATGGGTTGCCTGAACAAACCAGGAAAACCAGTAACTTAACATCATTTAAAACATTAATAAAAATGCAAGACTAGACTCGGACCACAGATGAGCGTAGGACGCAATAATCTTCTTTATAGAAGGAGCGTCTGTAATGTATAAGATAAGATAAGACACTTCGGCGTCTACATAAATAAAATCTTTCTAAAGACATTAACCCTTACAGTCCCGGGCGCGTATATAGCGGAACTGAAGGCAGCATAGATAGAAGTAGGTCGGGACGGGAAGGGTTAAGTCTAATCGCGACAACTCGTCTAACAACCACACTAAGTCTGCCGACACTTCGTCTAATGCGACAGTTCGTCTACCGCGACATTTCGTCTATCGACACTTCGTATATCGCGAAGTTCGTCTACCAGACAATTTGTTTACCGCGACAGTTCGTCAACCAGACAATTCGTCTACATAAACATTTTTTTTTCAATCTAAGTAGTATACAATGGCGTGTTGTCTAAAGATATACCGGTAACTCATTCTATAGCCATTTATAAGACGGCACATGGCCGGCTTTAACATGAGCCATGAGTGCAATATATGAACGGGGCAACGTCAAAACTGGCTACATGAATAAGGATGTAAGAAGGTGAATGGCATTATGTGTGGGAGAGTAAAAAAAAATGTGATCGGGCACTGTGTGCTGGTCACACAATCACCACAGTAAACCATGCCCTCGGAAACCCGTGAAGGCTGCTTCTGCTTCAATTCCCCGGTGGACCATTATAAAGGTTTAGGTTGAAAGGGATCTTTACTTCACATTAAGTTTACACACCCGGCGCACACACACACACAAAACTTCACACTATAAATTGTCTTCGTATAATGCAGACAAAGAAAAAAAGTCTCAACTATCATTCGTTTCTCCGTCAGTTTGACGGGCATAACTCCTAGTATCGTATAATATTGATATAAGGGGAGACACGTATTGCGTACTGAACAGAAGAAAAGGGGGACAATGCAGACTTATAACAAAACAACTACAACAGAAACTTGAGATTGTATCCTGGCAAAAGTAATAAAGGGAGACAATTTATTTACTTTTGTTTTCTGTAGGAGTTCAGATTTCAGGTTAAACCCCCTAGCATAATCAAACAAAAAGAAAGACATGAAAAATGAAGTGGCCGTGTGTATATTATGGAGATATTACAGTCAGTGGATATACAGAGCATCAATAATCGAGTGTTCCCCCTTTTCTGTATGCTATATGCATTTATTTAGGAAGGACAGTTCTCGACCACAAGTCAACATGGGAAACAGAACAGAGACCACAAAATCAACATGTGAAACAGAACAGAGACCACAAAATCAACATGTGAAACAGAACAGAGACCACAAAATCAACATGTGAAACAGAACAGAGACCACAAAATCAACATGTGAAACAGAACAGAGACCACAAAATCAACATGGGGAAACAGAACAGAGACCACAAAATCAACATGTGAAACAGAACAGAGACCACAAAATCAACATGTGAAACAGAACAGAGACCACAAAATCAACATGGGGAAACAGAACAGAGACCACAAAATCAACATGTGAAACAGAACAGAGACCACAAAATCAACATGTGAAACAGAACAGAGACCACAAAATCAACATGGGGAAACAGAACAGAGACCACAAAATCAACATGTGAAACAGAACAGAGACCACAAAATCAACATGTGAAACAGAACAGCGACCACAAGTCAACGTGTGGAACAGAACTGAGACCACAAAATCAACATGTGAAACAGAACAGCGACCACAAAATCAACATGTGAAACAGAACAGCGACCACAAAATCAACATGTGAAACAGAACAGCGACCACAAGTCAACGTGTGAAACAGAACAGAGACCACAAAATCAACATGGGGAAATATAATAGCTAAGTCAGGAAAAAAGTCAAAGAATGTATTGGAGAGTACACGGCTGGACCCGAGCCAAACGATATGTTGATTACAGGGATTGCAATATAAAGACGGGGTTGAGGAGGGGGGGAGATCTGCATAATTACAGAGGTACTTGCAGAATGCCCTGTTACTGTTCCCCTGTTACTTTATGTACACGAACGTTAAAGGTCGGGAAAAATTTTTGAACAGATAGAGCATAGGTTCTCAACCTTTTTCGGCTCACCGCCCCCTTTTACATTTTTTTTCCGCTCACCGCCCCCCAACTTAGCGGAAACAGTTGTTAATTAAAGGGAGATAATTAACCCGTTTCAATTTTTTTTTCTTTTAAAATTTAAATAGCTTGCATTTATAACTTTGAAATTATATGATAGAACTGTAAAAAATTATTTGAAAATTTTATAAATATTATATGACTAAAGAATTTATATGAATATTTTCAAGCATTACAATAACTACCTAGTTTGTATGATTACTACGTATCTATACCGCACAGCTATTGTGGTTACCTCTTTACAAAGAATTCAAACGCATTAAAATTAAATGACATCTCGGTAAAACAGATCAAAAGAGTAATACATGTATTATTAGATGTCAAAGCAACAGTCCGGTGAACCAACCAGAAGGCCGCATACCGTTACCGTATTTGCCAAATACTGACCCCATACTTCATCGAAAACTCATTGCGATTCTTATTTGTTCAATAATATGTATGCCTACTGTTGGGGGATACCAGATATTTGGTAGCACTTGCGTTTACATCATATTTCATCCAAAAACTAATCGATTCAAATAGCTGAGGTGTTGAAATTATAGCAGGTAGGTTTGTACCGCCCACTTGCCCTTCATCGCCCCCCAATCGCCCCTGGGAATGTCAGCGCCCCCCTAAAGCTTCTCATCGCCCCCTGGGGGGCGATATCGCCCCCGTTGAGAACCTATGAGATAGAGGAACGATTTGATAATGTAGCTTATATACCCAGATTATTCGCTGTCAGTTCACCCAAAACCGTGAATTTTCCCCTCGCGATACGGGGTCTTCACATTACAATAAAGAAGAAGGAGAAATAACGTTTATAAACATGCCAAGATAAACTTGCATCGTTTAAGTTTAAATTTGTAACGGACAGAGATTTAAAGTTTTAAAAAAAAAACACACACTCTAAGCAATAAATGTTTTTGTTAAATAAATATGTATATATTTTCCGTGTTAAATTTGTGATGGTTTCTCAAGGTTTTACGTTGATGTTTTTTTGGTTTGTTAAATTTTCAAGCAATTTTATGTTAACGTAGCCAATAGCAACAACTAGGCTACCATGTTAAGCCCAAGATTTTTTAAAACAGTCACGTTATCATGAACTGCTTGTTTGTAAGTGTTGCCAGTTTGGTTTGTTTATCAGCGGGAACTCTTATTACTTCCGATGAGTGGTTCTCAGCTGATGTCTCTGGGCTAGCAGAAGACTTTAGCCATTTTGTGGAACGCTGGCACACAATAATTGTGCAACAAAACTGGTATAATTTCCTTACAGTTTGTTTCCCCATTGTGTGCGTGTGTTGTTTTTGTATTGCCTAGAGAAGACTAAAACTACAAAAGTTTTGGGCAGAATCCTAAATTATTGAAAAATAAACAACAAAAGAATCCCAACGATTTAGATCTACTTTTAAACTGATGAGTGCCGTGATATCGAAAATGTAAAGCAACCACTTCACCTTTCTAGCATTTGAAAAGTTTTTAATATTCAGATGTCTACCTATAAATTGCTACGTTTTACCTTTGATACACACGCTTCTTCACTTTTAAAATAAACAGTACCGGGTATATACATAAAAAATATTGAGAGACTGTTTCAAAGGGAAGCAACTCGACTACTACGAATTTTTATACTGTGAATTTTTATAATGCTTTTATCCGGAGCCATACTGTTTTTTTTTTGTTTTTTTTTTACGATTTAAATATATTTTTTAAATACCGGAAATCAAAACACATAAAAAAAAATCACAGTGACACTTTAAAAATGATGATAAACTAACAAAAAAACGAGAGTCCTTTTAGAACGTATCCGCACTAGCATATAATATCGGCCCTAATCCTTTTACAATCACTACAGATGAATATTTAAACACAGTTTTGAAAAATCAAACAAAGGTAACCTTTGAATTACTTGCCAACCATTAATTATATATGCACGAAAATAAAATAATAATGTATATTAATATACTATTAATACTAAAATATCAACAAGTGACACATAAGTAATATCCCCGTCGGTAGTTATATACAAACAATATAAACAAACAAGTGTCAAAACGATGCAATGCTCAAAACTTCGAAAGAAAAATAATTTAAAAAGAAAAACAGTCACCAACCAATCAAGTAACTTTTGCCAGCAAGTGCCCCCAAACAACGTGACCCTCAGGTAAAATAACGTTCATTGGCTCAACACGTGCTGTTACTTATCATACAATCATACAGCCAATTTAATAAACAGACGACAAGGCTTGACTAATTCACGTCAATATTTCAACCAAGCAAATTAATAATCAAATCTCGCTATTTTTTACACAGTATGGCTGGGGCGAACGGGGGAAAAAAAAGGGGGGGTGGAATAAGTCAATGTTTCTGCGCATATTGCTGGGAAAAGATAACCGTGGCTCACCTATATTTTCTTAAACCCCTCCCCCCTCTTCTCCCACCCCAACACCTAATAAAAAAAATGGCATACAAAAAAGTTGGAAGTTGAATAATGGCTAATAATTGTGCCTATGCATCTTTGCTTTCTTTTATTGCCGGTACTTATAAAAAATCATGAATAGAAAGAAATAGCCTTGATTTTCCCCCATCACCGTATCGGTCTCTTTTCTGTCTTTGAAACTTTCAATGACTCTTAAGCATCTCTTCTTTAACAGTACGGCCTCGGGTGTGGGGTGTCTAATGTTCTGCCGGGCACACAGGGATAATAGAGGCGGTTAGTGCCCCCGTACGCCCCCACCCCTTTTTTTTTTCTCCACCACGCCTAGGTTGGTATAAGTAGCTTGACAGAACCACAAGTAATCTTGGACAGTTATTCCAAAGACAGCAAGAAACTATCAGTCTCTCATTAGTTTATCCTACCCTGCTATCTCAATCTTTCAATCATTTTCTTTTCTATCATCTGTTCTATCTATCTGTCTGTCTTCTTTACTTTGCTCAGTGTGCTATTGTTTCATGCACCATTTTCAAAATGCCCCATCTCAAACACAAGACTTCCTTCCTTTATTATCTATCTAGTATACCTATCTATCCACCCATCTACCTATTTATCCCCCCCCATCTTTCCATCTATTTATCCACCCGTCTATCAATCTATCTATCTATTTATCCCCCCAATCTTTCCATCTATCCATCTCTCCATATATCTATCTATTCATCTATCTATCCAATTTATCTATCCATCTATCTATTTATCTATCAATTTATCAAGCTACCAACCTCCTTGTCTGCCTAATTACAGCATTATCATTGTATGAGCATATTCAATATTTTTAGTACCAGTATTAAAAAAAATAATACAAATGTAACATCAAGCTAAGTTTGAATGTTAAGTCAACAAATTCAACAATAAATATAACTTTCAAGAAAAGGGAGGCCACTGGTGTTTTCTTGTTTGTTGTTGTTTACAGTATCCATCAACAAAATCCACTAACTATAATTAATTCAAATTTTTCTAGACATGTCATTGGCATCACTGCAAAGAGACAGGACTGTGATGGACTCTTGCTGTCAACACTTGATAGATTGGCTTTGTAATTTATTGCCCAAGACTTGAGCATTAAGTGAGAGGGTCTCAGCTCTTGGGTCAATAACTGGTCATGGGAGAAATGACATTTGACAGGAGAAATGACATTATTTGATGGGAGAAATGACATTATTTGACAGGAGAAATGACATTATTTGATGGGAGAAATGACATTATTTGATGGGAGACATGACATTATTTGACAGGAGAAATTACATTATTTGACTGGAGAAATGACATTGTTTGACAGGAGAATAACATTATTTGACAGGAGAAATGACATTATTTGACAAGAGAAATGACATTATTTGGCAGGAGAAATGACATTATTTGATGGGAGAAATGACATTATTTGATGGGAGAAAAGTAGCTTTAGAAAAGTAAAGTGTGTCTGCCTGTTTGTTGGCTGTTGGTGTGTTTGTATGTTGCTGCTGGTACTGACAAGTCTGGAGCATTCAAGAGAAAAACTAGCACATCATTTAATGATAAAAAAAGCCCTGTAGTAGGCCTACTTCAGTCCCAGCTTCTAGTTTTCTGTTGTTATGTTGTTGTTTTTTCAACTGCCCAGTAGTAATGAAACATACATGTATACATCTATTTCAACTGCTCAGTAGTAATGAAACATACATGTATACATCTATTTCAACTGCTCAGTAGTAATGAAACATACATGTATACATCTATTTCAACTGCTCAGTAGTAATGAAACATACATGTATACATCTATTTCAACTGATGTTGCAATGGTCTGGAGGTCTGGTGCTAAAATATCTGATCAATGCATCATGTTAGGGGATTGATAGCGGTAAGGGAAAATAAAGATTTGTAACCAGTGCATGTCATTGAACTAATTCCTTCTCCCTTCTGTGTTTATAACAATGATTGGTATATTACACTGACATTTAATTTTCAATTATAGAGTGTTTTTTTAACTTTGAATGTAATGGAGGACTTTTGGTTTGACTATTGTTTTACAGAAAAAAATACACAAACAAAAGTATGTACCCCCAATAATTTAAAAGTGTGTATAGCTAATTGAGCTTTTAGCACAAATAAATTTAATAAAATATAGAATTTGAAAAACCATACTTAATATCTTACACAACTTAAGGGAATAATATTGGTATCTTAAACAAAATTATGGAAAAAACATTACTTTTAATAATCTTCATATGACAAGTAAGTTACAACATCAAAATTATCCCCTTTTAATTAAAATAGTAAATAATGTCAATTTATTGTAAAGACTAGTTGTTTTTTTAAAGTTTGAAACCTGATACATCAACTACTTGAATGAAAAAACAGAATGGCCATATTCAACACTCTATAGCTTGTGAATCGATCAACCATGACTGAAGCTTTACTACAGATCTTAAGTTGGGAACAATACACAGTCATTTCTGACCAATTGATTGGATTACAATTCATGCAAGCAACAGTTTGTCAAAACAAGTGCCTACATTTTGAAAAAAAGAACAAAAAAACTGGCTAGACTGCAAGAACATTTTCTCAAAACTAAAACTGTTTTTAACAAGTGTACATGTCTCTGATCAAATTTAGAATTACTGTACATTAAATTATCCTATAAAATACATGATCATAATGATATTAAAAGAAATAAAATTGTAAAGAAGATTTTAATTACTTTAAAAAAAAACACCAATGTTTCACAAATAATTATTTCATGTATTTGTTATATAACCATAGTTAACAATAGGGGGCACGATTGCCGGCTTGTGTACCAAAGGTCCTGGGTTTGAATCCTGGTAAGACTAGGATTTGTTCTCAGGTCTGGAGGGTGTCCCTGAGGCTACCCAGCTCCGATGGGTACCTGACTTGGGGTAAAGTGAAAGCGACTGGCGTATTCTGGCCACACAAACCCCTAGTATGCTGTGGCCATAGAAACTAGAAATGATGCTTCACCGGCCCTATGGATCAATTTGGTTACTTTTTTTCTATAGCTAACAATAACTAGCAATCTCTAGAGAAAACTACAAAGGGTATTTGAAATAATTAACATAAAACTGGCAGAGCTTATGAAAGTTTAACTGGCCCTGATATCACATTGGTTTAGATGTTTAGTTACTGAAGAAGGCAATTAACAAACATCAATATATATTATATATCATATCAGTGCCGTTGCTAGGGATTTGGGGGGCCGGGGGGCTTAGCCTCTTTAGGGGCCCCGGCATTTTGACATTCGACATTATAATATGAGAAAAAAACAATTCGGACACTCCTTTGGGGGCCCCCTTCAAGTAGGGGCCCGGGGGGACTTTCGAATTTGAACCTTTATAGCAGACCTCTTTATCATTTAGAGCTTGCTAATTCAGCAAAAAATAAAACATTGACAACACAGTAAACCAGTCATATTTAAATTAATTTTTAAAATATAATACATTGCTAATGGCTTGCTTAAGGGCTAATGACTAATGAGAAACAGCATAGGCCTAAAGTTGATAAAGGGCATATTTCTTATTCAATGAATATCACAAATGCTTTATATGAATGTATGAATAAAATGACTTATATCAAGTTATTATAAGTTACATGATATAGGCCTATGTGACCCTATGTCAATATGAGTATTCAATAGCTCATCATCTGATAGGCTAATGATGATGTCTGATGACACAGTGGGGGACAGTGTTCTGGGTGGTCAGAAAATGTTGATGAAAATCACAATGACCATCAGCTTTATCCTTAAAGTAAGTTAAAGATGCTGCTTTTTAAAATCATAAATGCATTATATTTAATTTTTTTTTAAATTGTCACATCAAAGACGTGAATAAGAAACCTCAAACTCAAAGTTTAAGGCTTAAGTTAAGGTAAGCCGGCCCATGTTCATGTTGCCAATGTCAATGTGGGCCTAATCACTTTAATCAGCTAATCATCATGCCTAGCCTAGCTAATCATAATCATTTTAAATCATGCTAGCCTAATCATGATTTAAATTTATAAAAAATTAGGTCTCAGAGATTTACAGAACTAAGACTAAGATTCTAATTAGAATTTGCGAGACTGAGAAGCAAGTTCGGATCTTAACCTATTACTATTAGCTACCGATTTACCGTAGGCCTACGCCCGGCCTAGCCGCTCTACTAAAGTAAAGGCCCTGCCCTAGCGACACATTATTAATTTTAAAACTAGCCTATTCACCTATTCCTATTATTTATTTGTTTATTGATTTAAAATATTGATTGGCCTTAAATCCTTAATTAAGCTTATCGCCTATCTCTACTTCTACTGCAAAAAAAAAATATATATATCGACTTACCAACACAATTAACCATACTTTGCGGCTCCCCCATCCCTTTATCCATTTTTGAGTGTTGATTTGTATACAGAATAATGTCTTTATTTATTTTGATTTATTGTTGTTTCAAAACAAGTCTCATTTACCGGCTTGTGGTCCTCTTTTTGTATGAAAACAACAAAAGCCCGTTCGAAATCATGTTAGAGAACTAAGGTCTAAGAGAACATTAAAAATTTGGCCTCTTATCTCCCGCTAGTTCAAATCGTTTTAGCTTCCGCAATCTTTCTTTCTTTTTCTTTTGAAAGGAAAAAAAAAAGTCCAATTATAAAAGGGGAAAGAAAATTCTGAACTGGCTGGGTTCTCGTATGTGATCAGTGGGTGTTTGGTTTAGATTCGTGGGTCGCTGATTTTTTTTTACGAATAAATGTTCTGTTTTGGCCTTGCTAGCTTAAATTTAGTTCTAAAGCAAATTCATTATGAAACTAAAATGATAACTCACATCTTGAATACCTTTAGCCTACATTTTTTAAAATGAAAAACTAGATACAAGAAAAAGACAATAAAAGAAAAAAACTCTAAAATGCGTTCCCTCTAGCCTACTAGATTTAATTAAGTAGTAAAAGCAAAGTATTAATGATAAATATTAGGCCTACAGTATTACAGATCGAATAGCTTAGCCTACTTAAAAATACCCTTAAGACTTAAGACAGAGATAAAACATAGCTAGGCTATTTATTCTAATTAAATCCCCTTCAAAGTAAGGACCCTCTCCATATAGGAGTAACTAATTATCTATAGGCCTATCGGCCATGGAAAATATTTTGGTTGCTTTATACTTTACAGACTATATTTATAGTTGCTTAAACTATGGTCAAGAAAAACAGCACCTTAAATTTAACGTAGCCTAATTAGATAATAATTTTAAAAAAGATAACAAATATAGCCTATGAGGCTATGATACATAAATAATTTGGCCAAAATGACTTCTGTTAAAAAATTCCTACTTGTGATAGCTAGGCTATTTATGTGTATTTTAAATAGAGCACAGGCTCGCTAACTAAAGCGGCTACCCTTGATCGAATTATAAATCTACTAGTGTTTAAATTTTAAATGTCAGAAGTTTCAAATTGTTACTGACTGCATGGTAGGCCTATGTCTATGTATTACTTAGTTGAAATGTAAATTGGCCTATTATGAATAGTGCATAGATAAGTGAATGTGGTATATAGGATATTATTTGTTTGCTAAAGGTTATATATTGGCTCTATATAGGCCTATATTATCATATACTATAATTATAATAGGCCTATACATAAACCGCTTGCTTTCGATTTTCTCAATGAAAAAATAAAATTAAAATCGAAAGAAGTAGGCCTATAAAGCGGAAACATTTAAGAAACAAAGAGGAGCATAGTTAAGTAATTTAAGACAGCCTTATTGGTTGCGCACGGAAAAAAAAGTTGATATTATAAGCTCTAAAAATATAGCAAGCGGTTCATCTTATTATAGCCTTATCTTTGATATTATGTACAATATGTAATAATTTACCATTCTCTGCATAGTAAAAACGTTTCTTCCATACAGTAGGCTACATTATCAGTAGCCTACAATATTGTCCAATATGTTAATGAAAATTGTCAGAAATTCATTTATGTTAAAATATAGGTATACCAAAATATATTTATAGGCCTATAGCCTAGGCAGGAAATGTTATGGGTCACAACACTGGTCACAAAAACGCAGTAGAAGTTTTTACAAAAAAATGGAAAAAAAATATTTTGATGCTCTCTCAAAATTTCTCAAAAGAACTTTTGAAATAAAACTCGTTTTAAAATTCTTCGCTTATTTTTTTTGGCGAGTATTTTAGCCCCGGGTTGGCCTTTCCTCATGACCAAAAGCTGGCATCACTGTGCACTGTCACTGATATCTAAAATTAAAAACAAACATAAAAATGGCAGTGTCCGAGAGTGATGGAAACATCTATTTAGAAAAGAATGAATCAGATGCGCTGGAGTATTTTTCAAAATGCGGTTATCTGAATAAACACTTGCTAACGGAGGAGAAATATTTTATTAAATATATGGGAGACAAATGGAAAGATGTTGCACAATCTCAAAAAGATGCTTTATTAGACCTTCTGTACGTCGATGACAACATTCGGAATTTTTACTTGAAAAACGGTTTTAGATACAATTCAGATAACAACACTAAATCAACAGATGAAGATAAAGTTGATGTACAGAAATCATTTCCACGATTATTCATTAATTCTGGGCAAAAAATTAATGTGGATTTTGAAAATGATGTAGGTATTTATTAGGCTAATTAATTGAATACATTAATTAGGTCGGTTATAATTACTAAACTAATTATTAAATACTTATTAATTAATTAACTCTTTAAGACCGGAATTATTTTCCTACTCCTGCCGGAATTATTTTTTCCGCACACAGTTTTTTGTATACATGCCTCTGTAAAACCTTTATAGTTTGTTTTCTATTGTTCTAAACCCATACATGTAATGGGTAGAAAAATAGGAAATTGAATGGGCTTTACAGTGATATAATGTTTTAATCATAATATATTCATATAGAAAAGATATGTTGCATAATATTAGGGGGAGATAATAATAATTATAATTTAAAAAAATAAAATTTTACTTAATGAAGGCGTTAATTAAATCTAGCTTCTTTTTTGCATACACATTGTCATTAAAATATAAAGTACATTTAATTCACCACACTAAGAATCTTTCAGAATGAAAATTGATGAAATAGTTTTTGAAATATACACATTTTTATTAACACCCCAAATAAGAAAAGGGGAGACGCCCCCCTTTCAGCTGGGTCTGTGGCAACTAATGTGTCAGTGTCCGACTCACTAGAATAATCTGAAGACAGAAATTAGCTTTCAGAAGATTCCACTTCACTATTTCCCGATTCTCGCATTCCTAGAAATAAATTCCTAGCTTGATCGGCTGTAAAGCAGCGAGGCGGTCTAGACCCAGACGAAGAAGCATTATCAGCCATGTTGGAATATAAACAAAACACACAATTTACGATACTGACCTTTTTAAAAAAATTCTGACAATTTTAAAACGCTTGTTCAATGCAAGATGCAAGAAGTAAACAAACTTTAAAATGGCCGCCTTAGAGATCCCAGAAGTCATTTAGACGATTAAAAACGTGTATCAGACAAAACAACGAACTAAACATAGAAAATACTATCGAACGCTCAGAGCGTTGTTACGGTAGCACAGGCCTTAGGGCCGAACGCTGGGAGCGTCGTTACGGTGTTATTGAGTTAATTATAATTATAAGTATTAGTTACTATTAGTAGGCCAGTTAGGACAAGTTAGGTGAGTTATTAAGTCTGAGGCCTAAGTGTAAGTTAAGTAATAAATGTTCAACGTTAATATGAAACGAATCATGATATGAATCATATATGTGTTGGCTTGACATTTTTATATAAAATCATAATCCCTGGTGTCACCATCGGCCATTGTAGTTGTAGAACAGGACAGTAACAGTAGGCCTAATTAATAATTAGTATTAAATTAGGCTACACCTCTCAGTCCTCTCCTCAATCTTAGGCAAGACTTAGGACTTAGGCGGCTCCCTTCAGTTGGGTCCATGTGAGACCAGCAGCCTTTGCCTCATTTCAACTCATTTGCAACAGACCTTCTTACTTCTGGTCTGCTTTGCTGGCTTTGGTCAGCCCACTTTTCTCTTCCCTTGGGGGTTCCAGTCTAGTGCTTCTCGGCCTAGGACTTTCTCATCCGAATGACATCGGAACCAAAAATTGGTTTTGAACCATTCAAACCAGATATTCGGTTGGTTGAAAGGTTAGTCTATTGTTTACATGTGATGGCACAAGATTTTTATTTTCCTGAAGGAAATATTTTTAAATACCCTTGTAGCCTTGTTGGATCAGCACCAAAAAAAATTCATAAAATGCCTTACAGTCTATTTTTAACTATCACTGGTTGCAACTTGTGATATAGTACAAACAACACAGAACCTGAGATATATATATTATATACCATATATAGGCCTTTAATGTGAAGTTATGTTTGACGCAAGTCTTCTGCTCACCCTTTGATAAATGCATGCATTGCGTTTGGTGTTCGTAATTGAGATGCAAAAACTGGGTTTTCAAGCCATTTAAGCTGACTGTGAACAGAAAGAAGTGACTAGATTTTTATTCATATAAAAAAAACAACCTATTAATTTGTGCCACATGAAACATCCACTGATCTATAAGCCTATTGTATTTATAGGAGTCTAAATGTGTGTTTTTTGAGTCCCATCAATCAACATCAATGAGTTTTTCACCAAGTTCTAATTGAGTTTCAGGGATCTTTCATACACCTTTGAATCTTTTTCAAGTCCTCTAAAAATATGTAATTTATTTTTATCATCTAATAAAATAAGACTTTCTGTAGCGGATGTGATTTGCGTGTGAATGCCATTGCAGTCAAGGTAGAGTTTTCTATTGATCGGTTTGTCACTTCACTAGAGAACAATTGCATTATTTTCCACATATATACATACAAACTAGCAAAATGAACACCAAAAGGACATGACAAACATTGTTTCCATCTTATTTTTTTATTAAATTTAACTTTATACCACGTTTACATGTTTGAAATGGAAATTAAAATTGGCAAGTTAAACAATGCAAATTTAACATTCCAGACCATTGACATTACACTGAGAAAGGGGGGGGGGGGGAGATTCAAAATTCTAGAGAACAGAAAATTGGTTTTTAGAAAAAATAAGCATTATAGCTTGCTATAATTATTCACTATTGACCATGGTAATTACACTAAGTAATAGAGTTGGGTGGTATCAGAAAGTTATTGACTGTTTTGGTAGAAAGGCATAGAGTATTTTGATAAATCTAATTTTGTTGTAGAATAGAATAGACTAAATTAGAATCAGGCTACTATACTATTTATCATATTATACTATTATATTAGACTTATTGACAATGATCGATGGGTGTAAGCATCAAATGACAGTGTTAAGATTTCATTGTTGTTTTTCAGCTTTGGACCTGGAGAGATGAACACTCTGGTCCCTTTTCTTGGATGTCAAGAGTAAGTTTCTGTGCAAGTTTACTTGAACCTAAACATTGTATTGTTGTCTAATGTAATATGACAGTAAGTTTATGTGCAAGTTTACTTGAACCTAAACATTGTATTGTTGTCTAATGTAATATGACAGTGACAGTAAGTTTATGTGCAAGTTTACTTGAACCTAAACATTGTATTTTTGTCTAATGTTATATGACAATGACAGTAAGTTTATGTGCAAGTTTACTTGAACCTAAACATTGTATTGTTGTCAAATGTAATATGACAGTAAGTTTATGTGCAAGTTTACTTGAACCTAAACATTGTATTTTTGTCTAATGTAATATGACAGTAAGTTTATGAGCAAGTTTTCTTGAACCTAAACATGGTATTGTTGTCTAATGTAAGTTTCTGTAAATTTTTAATTGAAACTAAACGATGTAGTGTTGTACCGGTATAATGTAAGTTTCTGTGCTAGTGTACGTGGTCTACGCTGTAGTGTTGACTAATAGTCATTCAAGTTTAATGTTTATTTTATTCTTAATCTTGGTTTATTTTAAATAGAAATATATTAATACTATGTATCTTTATGAAACATAATCTTAATTACCGTAGTGATTAAATAAAGCATCCCATTCCTTTGAAATGCATAATCAGTAATTAAATCTTGGCTTAATGTCATTATAAAACAGAGTAATAATCATAATAATGAATACTGTACATTACATCAAACAAATCCATTGGGCTTGTTATGGCTTATTAAAATCATGTATAGTCTAGAAGTAGAAGTGAAGGTTTAAAATAAAGCTTAAACTTGTCTGATTTCTCATTACTAAATGTCAATGACTTTTACCAAAGAAGTTAAACTATATCCAGAATGAAATAATTAATATGGCTAATTGCAAACTTTTATTTTTGATAGAGTCAACAAGACTTAACTATGACTGACTTTGATGAAGAGAATATAGCCAAGCCCCAACCAAGGCTGCCTAAGATTGACGTTGAAGCTGAAAGTCAGCAGAGGGCACAGAAGCAGTTCTCACACATTGGGGACTCCTGGTCTGCAGATATCATTGGTGACTACAAGAAGAAAGAGCCAAAGATCAAACTAACTCCTAAAATCTCCTATCCAGAGAAGATAAAGAATAAACATTTCCTGGAGGAGATCAATCCAGCCTTCAATGAAAGTTGCGAAAATCTACCGAACAGTTCCCAACCTCCATTAGAAAACAATGGGCGTAACGGTACAACTGGCAAACCTTTAGTGGTACCCAGTCATAATGCTGACATCAAGGATAAACCTCAGCTGCCCAAAAAGTCTACCAATAAAGGAAGCTTTAACAAGTCATTGAACGGAGCTAATGGCACTGATAAGCTGCTGCATAAAGAGAACCGTGACATTTTGGTTGAAAAGAAGGGATTTAGTAATGCTGTTATGGAACCAGAGTGGTCTACTTTTGTTGGGGCCAAAAATGTTCCCTTGCCACCTGAGCCGATGGTGATGGAAAGGAGCGATGTGAAGCTGACAGACTCTCCATACCAGGGTGATGATGTTCGTCTTATTCAGGCAAGCCCATCATCTGTCCAGCAAGCAACACTGCTTTCTCCAGCGCATAGTGAGTGGTCAGAAGAAAGCACACCTGATCACACAACTTATCTTCTGAAAGGCATGCAGGTACATTTTCTTTTTGACAAATCATGGTTCATATGGGTTAAGAAAGATTTGGAATGACTTTTTTTCAAACTAAGATTAAGATTGGGAAGGTTTGTGAATTTCACTGTGATAGACAAAGCGTATAGTTGTAACATTTGTTTAAAATAAAAATGATCAATGTTTATGTCTTTATGTGTTGTGAATTCCTATCAGTATCAGGTTTTGTTTCTTCTGAAAATAGTTCAGATTATCTATTACACTAATAATTTAATCATTTAAGATAATTTGCACATACCAGTAGACTACAAATTTGATGGTGAATTTCCTGGAAAAGTTTGTGACTTATAAAAAGGATTTTAGAGTAAGAATCATTCAAATATTTGTAAAAATGAATAACTATGTTGTTAGGTTTATAAGTCGCCAAGTCCCATCTAAAAACAATAATTTAATAACTGCCTATTATTTACACTACCAGACATTAAGATATTTCACTTGCATTCATATAAATTGTTTTGTAAATTTTGATACTTGTATATAGTTGGGAAATTTTAATTTTTTAGAGTAAGAACCCCGTAAATGCACAGTAATTAGAATGATTCACACAAAAAATGTTTTTTCTTTTTCTACTGCCATAGGCTACTGCTGTTATTGGAGCATTTAGTTTATTTAGATTTTCCTTTTCTTTTTTTCGTCCTTTTAAAACTTAAAAGGCTGTTATTAGAATACATAATACTTTCTTTTTTTTTTCTACTGCCAGTCCCCACAGCATCACAGAAAACCACACACACTGGCTGAGGTAAGCAACAATAAGAAAAGAGACGAGGAAGCAGCTGCTTTAGACGCAGATGAGATTTTAAAAGTTGAGATGAAAGGCGACAAAATTATTGTAACCACAGAGAACCAAGCAACAGTAAGGCATTACTTAATCCTATCATATATATATTTAAATCTCAAAAGGTGTGTGTATGTTTGTACGTATGTATGTACATACCACATAATCTTTTTTAATACTGGACAGAATAACACGTCATATACATCTTATAAACTTTTTAGTGGGCACTGTTTAAACTGAAGTAGAGTCTATATATTAACTTTTTAGCTGGCAATCTCATTATAACTGCATGGATAGTTAGTTACAGTGTATTTAAGCATACTTTTAGTGAGACACGTATCTGCTAGTACATTTTAAAAAATTGGAAAAACAACTAAATCTTGAAAAGACACATAGATAACCTTTGTTATTATTAAAATAATGATTATTGTATGAAGAATTAAAATTATTATACTAAAAAAATAAAAGAAACAAAATATATATATATATTTTGGTGCTTAACATTTAAAAAGTTTTAAACCTGCATGGTAACCTTTATACTCAACACATTTTACAGAATGTTTTAATACTTTTTTTTAGAATGACCAAGATGCAGATATTGATGTTCCAGTAACTGGCTTTGACTTTTTGGACAACTGGTGAAGCAGTTTAACATAAAATTGCTCACATTTGTGCATAACAGTAAAAGAAAAGTAGGAAATATCAAAAAGAAAACATACTGTACTTAAACAAATATATGGTGCTTCATCATTTCTTTTTCATTGTATTTATCACACTTTAATTGTGGCTGTGACCTATTTTGTTTGGTGTTTTATTGAATGATATTTAATGAAATATTTGTGTTTTATTTTTTTTGCACTAAGTTCAATAAATATTTTTATTATTGTCAATTTTATTTATACCTGAAATTTATAAGATCTGTTTTGGTACATTTTCAATGTATAATGCTCATATTTTCTATGAAATCCTATATTATTGAAATAAACATAAACTACTAAAAACTTGGTCTACTTCTTTGAGTGTCATTGAATTCACTGTGTATGAGTATGAGTGTATGACATCATTCTGCATTGTCTTATTTAATCTACCTTTAGTTCTTTTTAGTGGATTTGAGTATCACATAGAAAAAAATTATTTTTAATGATTTTCAGAAAGCAAATTGACATATCCTTTGATGCTTTAGCTGAAGCTTTTGGCAATTAATTTTCCAAACTTTAACTATGCTGCAAAAAAAAAAAGCATTAGATTTTATCAATACTAATAATATACTTAATTAATATGTCACAAAATATAACCATGTTTTAGCTTGTCAAAATTACCCGGTACTTTAAAAAAAAATATTTTCTTTTATAAATTTAATTTAGTTATTCACACACAAACAAGATGTTTTTTGTATTTCCAGAGAATAATTGTTTTTTTATTGTGCTTTCCAGCATAGTTATAATTATAATGTAAAATTCTTATTTCTGATAAATTAGTCTGTGTATAGCTGCACACTTGACAAAACAAAAGTTACACTAATATTTTTTTTTGTAAAACATGAAATAAAAGCAAATAATAATATCAAACAAGCCATAAATAAAGACCTAAATATTTACAAAAGACCTACAATTTATGATAATCAAGCTGAAATAATAAAGTAAACAAAACAACTTAATTGCACACTTCTATAGCTCACAAAAACATTGTTATCTTTTTAAAGTAATCCAGTCACTGCAAATTGATCCATAGGGCTGGTGAAGCAGCCTTCAACCTTGTACATAAACCATTAAATGCATGTTTACCCCCGCTAGTGCTTTAGCCTGAATTGCCTTCTATATTGTAATGGCAAAGATACAACTGTTTGTATTTTAAACTTTTAAATCAGATATAAGTTGTATAAGTCAAAGAAAAATAATGTAACATGCTTCCTATATTTATTTTCAATAAATACTAAATATATTCATTTTCATATTTAATGAGCTTATTGATGTTTCAAAAGCAGTGGAATGCATACAATTGGCCTAATTTAAATAAAAGTAGTATTAAATAATGTAGACTTCAGGAAACATTAATATTTTATTAGTGATAACGATAGAATAATGCAGTGATAATTGTCTGTAGGCTAAAAAAACAATTTAAAAAATTGGCGTAACATGCCTTGTCCTATGCTATTATTTTCTCCACAAACCACAAACACATAGACGCTTTTAATTAGCTCTAAATTTGTCAATCTCAACAAATATCACCGAGATTCCTTGATTCAAAACACTTTTGAGTTTTAAAAAATCTATCAAACATTATGCTGAAAAAACAAAGAAAAAAACTTTCCATTTCAGATTACATTACATGAAATATTTACAAAAAATAACATTAAATTGTTACACCCTTCAAACAAACAATGTTTGTTGACTATACATAAACAAATCATATTATACTAACTATAGTTAGATTATCAGATAACTTTATGACATTGGCTGGTAGTGCTCTAATGGATAGTTTTCTTTGTACTGTTTTACATGAGCCTTCATGGCATTCATTTGTTGCTTGAGGTTCTCTGGCATATCATCATAAACATCTTCAAAGAAAGACTCTGGTCTGCCGCGCTTTTCACTCTCTGCGGCGGCAAAAGCTTTCATGACCTGAGGACGAGGCAACAGAAAGATGAATCCACATATTATACAGTTGCCCTATAGCTATGTCATTATGTATTGACTATTTGCTACTAGTAGTCAACTACAACTCCAGCATGTAGTGCAAAGACAATAAATAAAATAAATTGCAACCACTTGCCGATATTAATAGTGAAAAACTACTCATAACATTGATAACATAGTTTCAGAGTGACTTCATTTAACTGTTTGAAAATTCAAGATAATGATAGTTGATAGGGATGTTAAATAATTATGGTAAATTTAATAAACACTTTATATATATATATATGTTTTGTCTAAAAGTAATCTTTGAACGTAGCCCACTAATTTGATTGGTTTATAGTCCACTAATTTGATTGGTTTACAAGGAAAGAATTTTTAAAGAATCATGGCCTGGATCGGAATGATGAAAGAAGAATGTTAGATTTACAAAAATCAAGTCAATAAAATTAAATGCTATGCTAAGACTAACACTGATTAGACTGAGAATCATCTTTTTAAACTCAGAGAAATTGCTTTTCATATAGTAAATTAATGGAATATTCTGCTTTACAGGCCCAGTGATATCACAAGTGAGGAGTGTGTGTCCTACAATTGTAAGAAGAAAAAAACTGATAATCTGTTCAAAATATAATTTCTACATACATCAAATCAATCAGTTTTTGAAAAAAAGAAATTAGATCAACATCCTTTATATTAAATTATATAGTTTATTATTAAATACCGCCCATTGTATGAAATAAATGTAATTTTATCAGATTAAACTTGTTTCAAAAACAAATGTATTAAATATTTTAAGGCCCAAACAAGATATCATGTTATAGTCTTTATATGTAAAGTATTAGTAAAGTATTACGCATTAGAAAAACATTACCATTTTTCTTGAATCTAGTTTCCACTGCTGCTCTTTCTCATCATCCCACAATCCCAGATTCATCATGTACCGCCGGAAGCGTGAAATTGGATTATCAGTCTTGTCCCAGTGACTGACTTCATCTACAGAACGATAAGCTGAACTGTCATCTGAAGTACTATGATGCCCGATCCTAAAGAAATAATTCATTGCTGGTTTAAATTAGTAAATTTTATCTGTTTCAGAAGGTCAATTTTTTAAACATTAGCATTTCAATGTCAAAAATTAGGAAATTATAGTCCGAAATTAGGAAATTATAGTCCAAAATTAGGAAATTATATAGTCCAAAATTAGGAAATTATAGTCCAAAATTAAGAAATTATAGTCCAAAATTAGGAAATTATAGTCCAAAATTAGGAAATAATAGTCCAAAATTAGGAAATTATAGTCCAAATTTAAGTTGTAATAGACTGATACAAGTAAAGTAATCCTGCCTGATCAAAATGATTCACAGGGCCTCATCACTGGCGAAGTGTGGAAACCACCGCTTGCCTCAAGAGCACAGAGATGGGCTAACGCATGGGGAACAGCACCTGCTACGCGCCCTATTGGCTTGCCTTGGGGTGTTTGGCGCCCGGTTCACTCCTGAACATCCTTACGCCATGGACATAAGAGCCATAAGGCTCATCCGTCTGTCTTTTAGGCAATTTTAGTATGGTATGGTATGGGGCAGGCAAGGCAGCTTTCAACAGTGTTTTTTGTGGCCTTGACATCCTAGGGGATTCTGTTGAAGGCACAACCCCAGCCACCGTTGCTTGCCCCAACTAATGTCAGGTACCCATTGGAGCTGGTTAGAATCAGAAACTCCTTTACAAACTAGAAAAAAAAACTTAGCCTTCACTAGAATTTGAACCCAGGATCTTCAATATGCCAGCCAATCACTCTGTAACTTGGTCACTGTGACACCAATTAAGCCTGACAAGACAAGTATAATGTAGGAAAAAAAATAGCATTGAAAATAGTAAAATAACTCAATACCTACCTGTATGTCATGGCTTCAATGAGGACAGGTCGACACTGTGATATGCAGGTTTCCCTTGCCTTCTTCGTGGCATTGTAAACAGCAAAAACATCATTCCCGTCTACACGAACAGTCAGCATTCCGTAGCCAGCTGCCCGCGAAGCTTAAAAGAAATTATAGACCAGTGTAAACAAACTACAGTTTAAACAAATCTTTCTTTCTCTCGTTACTGTTACAAAATAAGATTTTGAATTCTGGGAAAATTTAACCAACCAGAATGGGAAACAGATCAACAATGGCTGAAATAAAAAGCTATGAGTAGTATGAGCAGCAACATCATTTATTGTTTTATACTACTAAGTCAAAGTAGTTATCAATTAAAAGATGTGCAAAAAATGTATAGTATAACTACCAAAGAAAATAATGTTTCCCTCTTTTGTTAATGCACACTCAGTATTGAAGGCAGTTTTAGAGTTCCTTGGGATGTGCAAACATGACAAAGTAACATATAAATGTATTGTAGCCTGCACATTGCCTCACGAAGAGCAGGATTGTATTGATCTAGTAAATGTTGTGAATACTAAGTGTAGGCTACTTACCTATTCCATCACCTCTGTATTGATCTTTAGTGGGTGTGGAAATTGCATACCCATTGTTGCGGCTGAGTGTGGATGGAAGAACAAGGAATAAAATATGTAGTAATACAGTGGCTCTTACTATAAAATAGTAAAATTATTTTAAATTCCGAAATTTACACAAATATTCCCAAACCAATTTTCACCAGCATGTGTGAAATTTCTTAATGATCACTGGCAGTGCAGTGTATAAAAATAATCCACATTTTTAAATAGGGTTTAAAATTGTAGGTACTTGTGTAACAGAAAAAATATGTTTTATTAATGACTTATAGATATCTAAACTTAATTACATAATTATTAGCTTAAAATAAAAAAAATTAAATCGTTTTTTTTCTCGCTGCTGTGTCCTTTTTTAGTGAAATTCCAAAACTTTCCCAAACCTTTGTCAGTTTCCATAAACAGTATAAGCCTTGTAATTGCATGCAGTAGTAGTGGGTAGTAAAATTATACAAAAAAACATTGAGCTATTTGATCAATTTTAAATGAAGAAAAGGTTTCCCTGTCTTCAAAGTCATTCTATTTAAATTTACAATGAAGCACCCCGTTTACTTTAATACCATTTTTTTTAATTTTTTTGTTGTTAAGATTTAAGCACTGATTGCAGAAACCTCACTGGATAGACACAGGTCCAGCTTTAAGACCAAGTAAAACAAAAAAAAACTGCTTGTTTTTATTCAAGGATTTGAACTTTAAAAATAGTATTACAAAACTCTGACGATAGTCCCAAAGTCATTTTTGAGACTAGTTATACAACATGTAGTGTTCTAGTGTTCAACCAAGCAACAGAATTCTCAATGTTTTCACATTAATAAGGGTGATGGTAGGAACACCTGTATGTGTTTCTTTTTTCTTCTTCTGAAAACTTACCAAAAGAAAATAATGGGACAGTTTAGCACAGCAGCGAAGTTGAAAGCTGCATGAGCATCCCCTTCTGAAGCTGCACCTTCCCCAAAGTAGCAAATGACACAAAGTCCATTCTGTTTTCTTTTAAAGGCATAGGCTGAACCTGAGGCTGTGAAAATAAATAGTTTCAAATCTCTTTTTAACCAAAATCCTGCAACACTTTTTGACTGCTACACACTAGGTGAGAATTAAATTAAAAAACTTGACACATTCTTTAGATATGCAAGGCAACACTTTAAATTTTTACTGTCCTTTTTTGTTCTTATTAAAGACAAATAAATATTTGTATATTAAAGTAATTGTTAAAGCACTTACCCTGAGGCATCTGTGTTGCTAAAGTGGAAGAAATAGTAACAAAGTTAAGTTCTTTTGATCCATAGTGAACTGGCATTTGTCTCCCCTTGCCGATGTCCTTGGCGTTACCATAACACTGATGCATAAACTGGTGCAATGGAAAACCTCGCCACATGAGAACTCCTAGCAAAAAACAAAACAACAACAATAACATAATTATTTCATTAAATATAATGGATGAAAGAAGTAGCCAGCCCATGACTGTAAAAAATGTATGTTGATAGCAGTGATCAATCAGCATAACTTATTATTTCACCTGCTTCTCTGTACTGCCCATATATTAAGTCCTTGGGATCCAGAGCAGCAGCTGAGCCAATGTGTGTTCCTTCCTCTCCATAGTTTGTCATATAGAATGAGATTCTGCCTTGCCTTTGTGAGTCATACAGAACTCTGTCCATGGTGTTCAAAAGGGTCATATCCTTATACATTTTTAGCACTGTATTTTCATCCAACTAGAATAATATATGGTAATAAAAAATATTATATAACAATAGCAGATCACAAATGAATGTTACAGAAATATGTAGAAATATCATAGCATAATGCAATTTTATTTTTTACCAAGTAAGTTTGTGTAAAAATGTCATCTGATAAGAAGTGTTCTATGTGAAATCCATCGTAAGTAACTTTCAGTAAAAATAATTTCAATCTGCTTCATTATAAATAAAAAATGACATGTGACTCTAATCACAAATGAAGCAAATATACTAAAAACAACTCTGTATCAATGTTCATAAATTAAATGCAATGTAATTTTTTTATGTTGAGTCCACACATACATGGAATTCACTTATATCAATTAATTTTGAATTGCATGATTTCCCAGAATCTACCCAACTCTGATGGGTACCTGACTTTAGTTGGGGTAAAGTAAAGGCGGCTGTGCATAGTGCTGGCCACACAATCACCTAGAATGCCGTGGCCACAGAAACTGGTGAACGCTGCTTCATCTGACCTATGGATCAATTCGGTCCGACAGGATACTTTACTTTGGGATGATTTCTGCATATGAGGGGTAAGGCAGTGATGTACAGAACTTTTAAAAGTAAAGGTTTAAGAAATGACATTGTATCAACCTTCTGCCTCCAAGGTATCTCGCATCACTGGGAAAGCAAAAGTTGACCCAGAGGGTGTGAGTGAACAACGAGCAACAAGTCTATTGTGGCTAAAGTCTACATTCACACCTGTGGGAAGTCTCAGAAGATGTATAGTATTCTAAGTCTTCATTGAAATTGAAATTCTTTTGCAAGACATTCTTGCAAAAACTATAAGGTCTCTTAAAAAGCCTGATGGGACTTTGTGAGATAGCAAAAGGTAAAATCTCATAACTTTCTTGAAAAATTAAAATCAGTTTTGAGTACCTACTGATTCATTTATGACAAATAAATGTTTAAAAAATTTTTTACAACTGACAAATTCACCTTTGGATCTTCAGATGTATTAATGAAGTAACCATCTGTATTGAGTGCCCTGTAAACTGGAATACCTTCGGCATTGTCTGGGTCTATAAATTCTAATTTTGAAATGAACTCAGACCTGGAGCCGGGAAAATTTGGTTTTCCTATCTCCGCACTTGTGGAGTAGTGGCTAAGGCAATTTATCTAAAGAAAACAGAAAATAAGCTTTGAGTAAGACTGCATGATAATAATAAGATATATAAACTAGTAATATCACTGGTTTGTTCAGAATTTAAAGACGACCATAACTCATAACTTTTTGTTTATTCTCTACATATACATATTATTGGTGTATATATATTGTCTAACCTGTCCTTTTTCTAAAAACAATTTTTTGGGCATTTAGAAAAAAGCAATATAGTGAGGTCATTTTTTTATTGTTCTGGATGATTATTGTGCATTTTTGGCGTAGGCCCTATTTGTTCTTTGATTAAAAAAAATAATTTTCATTGGCATTATCATTAAGTTAAGAGAAACATAGTTTTTGGGTCTTTGCTGTCATATTTTAACAGGCCAGATGCCAGATGAGTTTCATTTCCATTTATTATATGCCTTCTTACGGATACTTAAATACTTAGGACCTGAACTGTAAACTTAAAATAAGTTAAAAATAACCTAATTTCTAAGACTAAGGCTAAGAGTAGGCTACTCTAAGACTCTAAGTCACTCTAAGACCAACTAATTTTCATACCAAGACTAAGATTATTAAAATTAAAAAAACATGTTTTGACTTTTGAAGTCAATAAAAAAGGAAAAATAATGTAAATCAACACATGCTCACATTCACACTCTCATCATTCACCATTAGATTTAATTCATTCATCTATAATCATTAATATTTTTTTATCATTAATCATAATATTAATATTCATAATTAATAAGAAATAATATATTAATATTATTAATTTTATTTTTACATTTTACATACATTATTTTATTAAAGTTAAAGCAATGTAACATTACCCGATTTATTAAAGAATGGGTTGTCTGTAAATATTTTGGAATAAGAGAAGTGCTTCTAATAAGTTGAGCAAGAAGTCTCATCTTTAATTGTCAATAATAGTTCAAAACATAAACAAATCACTATACTATATTTGCTAATGTATCAAGTCAACGACATGACCCCAGGCCAAGAGACTGCCAACTACGGCTATGAAAAATCCGTTTAGAAATACAACCATAGATATATGTATATCTATGATACAACCCAATAACAACCTGTTGCAAAGCTCAGATAAACATAAAGACAAAAACCTTATTCCCTATGCGAGAACAAATGCATAGGCCTATAAGTTCTCTTTCTTCTCGAGTGGCATTCGGGCATGGAATGGGTTGCCTGAACAAACCAGGAAAACAAGTAACTTATCCCGCAACTGCAACTGCGTCCTCTTCAACTCTTTAGAAAAAAGAATAAAGAAATAATAGAGTTGACCCTTAATAGATTATTAGCATGCTCTAATTATACTAATATAATAATATTTCGTATGTGAACCTATTACTATAATAAGATGTAAGCCTTTGGCTATATGTTAACTTGGTTTGTTTTTTTGTTGTTTTTTTTGGGGGGGGGGGGGGGGGTCGCCTGAGCAGAGCCTAAATAGCCATTTTAGTTTTTATGTCCTAATTTACGAAGGGCATGTCTATACGATGGTAAGTATCTATAATGTAAGTTTAGGAGTGAGTAGGCATTTATACCTAACTAGATTAACTAGTTGGCTTAAAGATCAACTCAGGGAAAACAAAAATCATGAAAGTTAAGACAAGGAGCTCTAAGAGGACAAGTGCCGCATAATGGTGTGGAGGTGGATGAGATTGAAAACTTCAAATACCTTGGCAGTAGGCCTAATATACATCTCTGCTAATGGAAGCATAGACATGGAAATCTCCACCAGACTAGCTATGGCAGCTCAGGCCTTCAACAAACTGGGGAAAATATGGAAGTCATCCTCTCTGCAACTAAGAACAAAACTGAAACTATAGCTACTAGGTCTACAAGTCAAATGTACGCTCAGTCCTTCTCTATGCTGCAGAGACCTGGAAGACCAATACCATAATTGAAAGCCGCTTTAGAGTGTTTGAAGTAAGATATGTCCCCGACGTATACTAAAAGATTAACTGGGAAGACCACATCTCCAGCAATGAAGTCCGCAAGAAAACTGGAATAAACTTCATCATCAAAGAACTCATGAAAAGAAGATGGAGATGGCTGGGTCACATCCTTCGCATGGACAAAAAGAGGCTCCCAAGCAACGCATTAAAATGGACACCACCAGGGAAAAGGCGAAGGGGACGGCCAACGGGAACGTGGAGGAGGACAATGGACAAGGAAGCAAAGGCCACCAATAAAACATGGCATGAAATCCGATGGCTCGCCCAGGATAGGGAGGCCTGGTGGAACTTTGTTGCTGCCTTATGCTCCACGGGGAGCGATACAGACTAAGAGATATTAACTATAAATTATGCTATATAATAATATGTCACAGTCACATGAGTGCACATGTCACATGTGAAGTGTAGCGCACGCTAAATTAAGTATAAAAAAAAGCTTCATAAGGTGATCTTATCTTATACATTACAGACGCACCTTCTATAAAGAAGATTATTGCGTCCTACGCTCATCCGTGGTCCGAGTCTAGACTTGCATTTTTATTAATGTTTTAAATGATGTTAGGTTATTGGTTTTCCTGGTTTGTTTAGGCAACCCATTCCATGCCCGAATGCTACTCGGGAAGAAAGAGTAGGCCTACTTATATGCATTTGTTCTCGCATAAGGGACAAGGAAAGTGTTTTTGTCTTTATGTTTATCGTGATAGGTCAGTTTATATGAATCTATATTTTTAAAGCTACGCATTTGTTTTGCAATTATAAAAAAAAAATGTTTGTTATGTTATTTTTTCATATAAATATATTTCTATTGATGAATGGTGGACTGACGATATAGAATTTTGGAATGTAACATTTTAATAGTAAGTGAAAAGGGAGGTTAGCGCACCCATCTAGTTTCACGATATTTTCAGTTTTAGATAATTTTTGGCTTTTTTTCGCATTTTTAATTATTGTTATTTTGTATATTGAAAACACTATTAAGCAATGCAATCCACGTATATATTTTTTTTATTCAATTATAGTAATTATGAATTTAAATAGACCAAATTATGGACACTTAAAATTTCCATAAAAAAAAATAAATAATAAAACAGTGTCCGTTTTCTTTCGACAGTTTCGGATTATGACTCATCGGAAGTTACGACTTTCGCACTTAGCAGAATTTTCCCATAAACCTACTTTGCTTGATGTATGATTACAGTAATGTAGCGTTTTATGTAAATAATACGTGTATTAATTTTCTATAACTGAATGATGAATATTTTAAGGTATAGTATAATTTATGGATACTGTTAATAACAGTGTTATAACAATTATAACTTCAATTAACTTATTAATTTGTAGCATCAAGTGACGTGTAGCTGTAACACTGTAAACTGTAACTGTACTCTGGTAGTACTGTACTCTGTAGTACAGTAAGTAGGAGTAGTAGTAGTAGTCAGTTAAGTCAGTAGTAAGTAGGTGTAAGACAAGTGTAAGTTAAGCCTACTAAAAAGTTGAATAGTCAATAGCCTACTCACTACTCGATGTTTGAAAATAAAATAATAAAACAAGGCCCTTGGTAGAGGGGGGTGGGGAGAATGTAATTTAGAGATCATAGAGATGCCATCATCACATTGTCTTCCACTTCATAAATCTGTATCAATCTACAATATTCCAGTGAGCTGGACCAGTGACTATTCAGACTATGACTATGACAGTATGAGACAATGAATATGAATCTAATGAGTTTGTCATCATCTGGTTCTGAATGAGAAATAGTTCTGCATGTGATGCGTGTGCTAAGTATAATTAATTTACTGAAATAGGCATCAGAATGCCTATGCTATGCCCTTACACAGGCTATATATTTTTTGGTAATTTTTTACCTGCGTTAGCCCGCAAGTTTTTTGGTTCTCTGTGAAATATTTTTAAAGATCCATGCCAAATTTGGACAAATTAAGTCATTAAATTCATTAAATGACTCGCAAACGATATTTAAAGTTGGAAAAAAAATGTTTTTTTCACAATTTTTTACTATTAATATAGCATAAAACAACGTTATTTTGGCCATTGTCGTCAAGGGTCCCTAACCCAAATAAACTAACCGATACTAACCAAGCGCTATTAAAATTTCATTCATTTTAATAGCGCATGGTTAGTATCGGTTAGTTTTATAGGTTAGGGATGGTTACTCTTCTCCTGTGAAGTCACAAGACAAAAATGCCAAAATGGATTTTTTTTTTGTTAAATTAATAGTAAAAAACTAAAAAATCGCGTTAAAAAATATTTTTTTAATTTTTTCTAAGCCAAAATATAATTTGCAAGACATTTCATGACTTGATTCATGCAAATTTGGCATGGATATTTGAAAATCGTTCCTATAACACCCCAAAACTCGTGGGCTAACGCAGGTAAAGAATGACCAATTTTTTTTGCAGGTCTAACCTCACCGAACCTCTAGTACCAACCTAGGGTACTGTATGAATAGGCCTAAATTAGGGCTATATAAATGACTGTGTAATGTCTTAGCCTTAATTCCCTACTTAATAAATATGATTGACTTGAAAAATCCTTAGCTGTACATAGTTTTTATATGAGATACTTTTTTTTAGGGTTCTTCTAATTCTTGTATAATTTATTTATTAGGTTAGGATTAGGCCTAGGTTATATACAATATATTTATATAATATAAGTGATATAAAGTAGATTAATGTAATAAAAAAAAAGACTTAGGCCTTTTTATTTAATAAAAGTAACTTTAATAAAATGAAATTGTTATTTTTTTGCAAAGGGCAAGTTCAAGTCAGTACTGACAGTCTGAGTGACTGAGTGCTATGAGCTATTTATTCAGCAGTTCAACTAATAACTAATGAAATGAGACTTAAATGAAATGTCTTTAATTATTAGTATCAGACTAAACATAACATAGTAACATATAAGTCAAAGTGTGTGTCCTTCCATATGTCACATTAAGGGCTTGTTTACTACAGTAGTTCAAACTGATCAAGTCTGAATTTTAGAAATATTATGCTGAAGAACAGGTTATTTGTCTGAGGCAAATATCTAAGATTCTAAGATTATTTCAGAATAAATTCGTCTTATGTACAGGAGCCCAAAAATTGTTTTTACAAGCTTCTGTAAAACAAATAATTTTAAAAAAAAGATAAATAATACAGTATCTATTCATGGATTACTGTCAATTCAGTCATTAGGTAAACCCAATAGTGCCCTTCTGCCTATTAAATTGTAAATATAACAAACAAATCAAATGTATAAGTTCTTTAAACTGAATAGAACTTTAGTCATGAGATAGAATTTTCATTTATATATTATCTGGTGTTGGTAGAATAAGTAAAGCCATTGAGGCATTTTTGAAAAGGATCCGTCGGAATGAAGCACGACATCATTTTATATTTTAGTTTTGATGTCTCTCTTCCTGCATGTGTCATCGCTAGTAAAGGGGTTAGTGTCACCGACCATCACGTGGTTGATAGCAATAGTTAGTAAGGCCTACTTTTTACTTCATAATTTTTATTTTTCTAAAATTGTAAAAAAAAAATTTTAGTATCTACTATTAGTTTTTCTTAATTGTTTTCGGTAAGTAAAAAATAATATATATATTTGACACAGACAGTGTTTATAAAATATGGTAATAATATAACAACTAGGTGTAGACCTAACTTTTTTTCAAATAAAAAAATGTAGGCTTACTTTTATTAAATTTATGAAATTTAATTTAAATTGTTTTCCATTAGGTCTACTTTTAGCTTTCCTAAATTTTTCAGTACTTAAAACTCAATATTTGTAATTTGTCTTTAGATTGTGAGGCTTAGCTATAATGATTTAGTATAGGCCACTTATAAAGCATAAATACGTTATTACCGGTTAATACCAATTAGCCTAAATCTATATTATCTAAATTAATAATTAGTTCATCATAATCATAATATTAAAATGATATTGAGAATGTCAAAGTTTATTTGTTAATTATGATTTAACATGAACATATAACTATCTCTTCATTGTGTTTTATGTAAGTAAAGTCAAGTATCCCGTCTGACCAAATTGATCCATAGGGCCGTGAAGCAGCGTTCACCGGTTTCTGTGGCCAGGGCATACTTTACTAGGTGATTGTGTGGTCAGCACTATGCACAGCGCCTTTACTTTACCCCAACTAAGGTCAGGTACCCATCAGAGCTGGGTAGACTCAGGGAACCCCCCAGACCCCGGAAAAATATCCTAGCCAGCGCCAGGATTCGAACCCAGGACCTTTGGTATGCCAGCCAAACGTGCTGCCGCTCGGCCACCGTGCCCTGTGTTATATGTAGCTATAGGTCTATGTAGGTTACTGTTACAGTACTCAATGGGGAATAAAACCCAGGTCACCCGTGTCAAAGGTCTATTTTCTTTAATTGAAACAATGGGAATCGCAATAGGCTCGCCCATTCAAGATTATATATATAAATATATTTCCAAGGATTAATTACAAAATATAAAATCTTTACTTACTGTTCTTTACTTCCTGTTACAAATTGTTCAACAAGAGTACTTATCATATTTGATTTATTCTGGACTAATTGAAATCTATTTATAGATTCCACTCTTCGTGATGATGCCTTTCAACCCCTATTATAAAAGTGGTTTCCAAAGCTAACAAGTTCATTGGTTTGCAGTTGTTTTGTTTATGCTCTTCAGCCGGTTGATTGGACAAGTTAGTTTTAAGCAAGAATGGCACAGGAACCTGTTATTCTTAATGTATATGATATGGTAAGCTATTGAAGTCTTATTTTTTGTTTCTTTAAACTCTGTGAATACAAAGCTCACACCAACAAAAACATATATTCATCCTCTGGCTGAGTCAACATTAAGTAGTTAACATATTTGTAAAAAAAATAAAAAAATTAATTCAATTGTTACTTACAAATACAATAGAAATATAACAAAATTATTTTCTAAATATTCAGAAATTCATATAACAATGACACTTTTGTTATTTCTTATGCTAAGACAAACAGTTTTCTGATTGATCATCAATAAGGATTCAAACAAACACAAAATGAATAAAGCAGAAAAGAAAAACTGATGTTATCACAGGAATGATTTAAGTAAGCGCAAAGGGTTATCCTAAACTAAAAAAAAAAAAAGGTTAAGATACAGCCAGAGGTGCGAAGTGCTGAAATAAATGTAGCCTAGAAGAGGGCGCTCTTTATCAATCAAAGGACAAACAATAAAATATTTACTACTGAGGCTGGTTGATATTAATCTGCAATTTGCTTTTTCTTTGATGATATCCAGTTGCATTTTGGTTGTTTCCATGTTTCAGTATTGGATCAATGAGTACACATCTTCATTAGGAATTGGTGTGTTTCATTCAGGTGTGCAGGTGTATGGAACAGGTAGGTCAGTTTTAATATATATTTTTTATATGATTGGAATCATACTATTTGTTGGTGTAGAGTGATTGTTGCCCGTGAATATCCGCAACTGACTAGTGTAAAACACCAGTAGTTAAATCCCTAAACTAACCTTAACTTTACTTTTTTTTATAAATTTTTTGTGCAAATGACTCTTATCATTTTTATATACATCTTTTTCAGAATATGCCTATGGGGGACACCCTCTTCCTCTATCTGGAGTATTTGAGATTGAGCCACGAGATGCTGATGACCTTGGAGAACAGTTCAAGTTTAAGTAAAAACAAATTACATTTTAACTATTCATTCTTGTTAAGTAAATCTATCAATCTATTTAGAACTGACGTATTCTTCTTTATTTCTTGAATATTTACACAAACAGAGAAGCCATTTGTGTTGGTTACACAGACTTTACAGCAGATGATGTGAGGAAAATAACTGAAGAGCTGGGCAAAGAGTTTCGTGGGGACCAGTACCATCTGTTGAATAAAAACTGCAATCATTTCACGTCTGCTCTTGTTCAGGTAAAATTATTGGATACAGTTAGTCTTGACGGAGGCTTCAAAAACATTTATGCATAAACATTTATGTATTGAAAAACAACTCCAGCCAAACAGTACCATCTGTTGAATAAAAACTGCAATCATTTCACGTCTGCTCTTGTTCAGGTAAAATTATTGGACACAGTTAGTCTTGACAGAGACTTCAAGAACATTTATGCATAAACATTTATGTATTAAAAAAAAAATCCAGCCAAACAGCTATGATCTGGTTTAGTTGTTAATACTGTGAAAATAAAGAAGTGTGTAGCATTACAAACTTTATTTTTGTTATTGGTGTTAACAGGTTCTAATGATTTAATGATCTAATGAAATAACTCAACTTGTTAACAAAATATATGATACTGGTAAGATCCCCTCAAGCTTAAGCAGATCAATTTTCATCACAATACCCAAGAAACCTGGAGCAACAGAGTGTGAATCACACAGAACAATTAGCTTAATGAATCATGTCACAAAAATACTCCTCAGAATAATCATGGAAAGAATAAGAAGCAAAATCCGTCCGGAAATTTCAGAAACCCAGTTTGGATTCATTGCAGATAAAAGCACAAGAAATGCTTTTTTCACCTTATCTATGTTAATTGAAAGATGCATTCAGATGCAAAAAGACCTGTATCTATGCTTTATAGATTATTCTAAGGCATTTGACAAAGTCAAACATCAAGATCTATTTAATATATTACAAGATCTGGACATAGATGGTAAAGACCTCAGAATAATAAGAAATCTATACTGGGAGCAAGAAGCTGCCATTAGATATGAAGGGGAGTTAAGTGCATTCAAACCAATAAAGAGAGGAGTAAGACAGGGATGTGTTTTATCACCAGACCTCTTCAACATCTACAGTGAAATAATACTCCGGAATATCGAACACCTAGATGGTATTAAAGTTGGAGGAAAGAATATAAATAATCTGAGATATGCAGATGACACAGTACTAATAGCAGAATCAGAAAGTGCCCTGCAAACTATTCTAAGGTGGTAGAAGAGAGCCGACTTAAAGGATTAACACTCAATCTCAGTAAGACCGAAGTAATGGTAATCTCTAAGAAAAGACAACCTCCAAGATGCTCTTTATCCAGTGAAGGTGAAAACATCAAGCCAATCAATTCTTTCCAGTATCTAGGCTATACAATAACACAGGAAGGCAAATGCAACAAAGAAATAAAGAGAAGAATCGCAATAGCTAAAAACAGCTTCATGAGCTTAAGCAGTATCATGAAAAACAGGAATATCAGAATATGTACCAAAATGCGCATACTGAAGGGGTATGTTTGGTCTGTTCTTCTATATGGATGTGAATGTTGGACTATTGATAATGAAACAAGGAAAAGATTGGAGGCAGTAGAAATGTGGTTTCTAAGAAGGATGATGAGAATATCATGGACTGAAAAGAAATCTAATGCAGAGGTGTTGAAAACAGCATGTACCTCAAGAGAACTCATTAACACCATTAGGAATAGACAGATGAAATTTCTAGGACACATCTATAGGAAAAATGGTATAGAAAGACTGGCTTTGTGTGGGAAAATATCTGGTAAGAGAGACAGAGGAAGACAAAGGCTAACATATGTAGAAAGCCTGAACGAATGGGCCACGAACAACAACATAAGTAATAATAACTTTCTGCAAAAGGCTAACAACAGGAAAGAATGGAGAGTCATGACCGCCGATATCTGTTCCAGACCTGGCACATAAAGAAGAAGAAGAAGAATTTTTTTAGGGTTCCCTTATTTATTCATAAATTTCTAAAGGTATTTGTTTAGCAAGATACCTGTACTTCATATCAAATTAAAGGAAATTAAACAGGGAATAATAATTAGTTGAAGTTAAAAGAATATTATAATAATATTAACATCCTCATTATTAAATTTTAGAGATCAAATTTTTTAATTTTTTTTTAAAAGGAGCACAAAAATCAATCTTTACAGATTTTTATATGGTATGCGTAGCAGATATCCTATTCGGCCTGAAACCACTAAAAGTGTATCTATTCCTGATCAGAATGCATTTTGAATTTTGAAAATATATCCCATATAGTTACTGAGTTATACACATTTTTGCTATATTAGTATCAGCCGGCAAACGCCATTAGCTTTACATATAGTTTATATAGGCCTAGGCCTAACCACGAATATCGGAACCTTTAATTAGTAAATAAACCGAAAGTCAGCAAAACCAGATTTAAATGATTTAAAGTTATTATCTGATGAATAGAAATGACTAATTAGCAATAAAATTTATATTACTAGCAAATTTGTCAAGCTCCAAGGCCTAGAAACATTTTGAGTAGGCGTGGCTATGCTTTGTTTACAAAAGTTTACACAGAAATCAATTTAAAATCGTCATTATTATTTAAAAACCGAAAGTAAACCAAGCAGAAAGGAAGCAGAAAGAGTTGTCATTCGTTTGAGAATATAAAAAGTCAAATTAATATGCTATAGCAACGAAATAAACCATGAAAACCAAATCGACCATATATCATGGATTGGCACGGAAGCGCCGAGTCTAATCGACCATATATGGTGGATTGGCACGAAATGAGTTAAGTTCTTTTTGAAAGATTCTTTTGTCCCAGATTCTCTCAGTGTCTGAGATAAACTGTTCCATAGAAAAGGCGCCACTGATTCAAATGATAAAAAGCATAAGGACATGACAGACTGCTGTCATTGCCCATTTCTTTGGGCGTGCCTTCAAAATATTTCAAGACAATAGTTAGCTATGCTTAAGAAAAGTCATAACGTAATATAAACTGGAATATGTTAATAACATGGGGTAGAGAGAGAGAGAGCTAAGCACATGCAATGTTTATGATAAAATTGCTGCATATTGCCCCTCTTTTTATCTACCAATGTTTCACTCACTGCCTGCATCAATACTTGTTCCTACTACATTTCATACATATATATATTGAATACTCCAAGTAAGACTATCAGCTATTAAGTGTTTACATTTTGTATAATGAGTTTTCCCCTTCATTTTGCAGATACTGTGCGGGAAGGAGCTGCCCAGCTGGGTCAATCGCCTGGCTTACGTCAGTTCCTGTATACCGTTTCTCGAGAGGGCCATCCCTAAAGAGTGGCTCACCCCTAACGCACTCCACAATGTCATCGAGGGCAACTCTTCTCAAGGCCAGCACAGGCCGGCGGCAGCAGAGGGCGGGAAGAGATGATGGAGGCTGTTCTTTAAATAGTAACAGGGAAAAGCTCTTGTCGGGGGGTGAGGTGTCGTTGCAACCCCCCAAGACATCTGTCAGTGATGCTGTTGTTGTTATTATTGCATTAAGAGGGAATATAAGAAATGATAAAAGCAGGCTTTAGGTCATGTGTACATTGAAAACCAAACCGTGAAGTTGTATTGTGTTGATGTTAGTAGATGTCCTGATTGGAAATAATGCTGGCGAAAAATTGAATGAAAAACTTGACTCTACTTCAGTTCAGCATTGAATAAAACCCAGACCAACTTAGACTTTTGTTGACCAGGTAGGACCCTGAAATTATAAATCAATCTTATACATTACAGATGCTTCTTCTATAAAGAAGATTATTGCGTCTTAAGCAATAATTTAACTGCCACCCTGTTTAGTTGAAGAATTGAGCTTAGAGAAAGACTTACATTTTAAAATAGTACATTGTTTAGTTGAACAATTGAACTTAGAGAAAGACTTACATTTTAAAATAGTACAGTGTTTTAGTTGAACAAATGAACTTACAGAAAGACTTACATTTTAAAATTGTACATTGTTTAGTTGAACAATTGAATTACAGAAAGACTTACATTTTAAAATAGTACATTGTTTAGTTGAACTATTGAACTTAGAGAAAGACTTACATTTTAAAAATAGATTACTTTTATTTAGTCAGTTAATGTAACAGTAAGAATTAAAAATTTTGCCTTGGTTTGTTGTTTCATTTTTTCTTTATAAAAACTGTTAGATATATTTTTTTAAGCATTGTAATGTTAATATTGCTAATGTTGACTTTAAAAAAAAATAATTTGTAATTGTAAGTTAAATTTAAACAATGTCCCCATAGAACCATTAAAAAAATACAAAAAAGGAAGTTAATTTGTTAAAATCTTTAAAAAAAATGTCATTTTGTCAGCATTACAAAAAATGTTTTAAACAATTTGATTGAATTGCAGCAATTTATATGTTTCTATTATGTAAATGAAGTTTTTATCTCTGGGATTTTATATTTGTCAAGTGTTTTCTTCTAAATTGTGGACCGGAAGTTACATTTCCACTTCAATCTTTACAAATTCTAGAATTCAATAATTCCCTATTTATCCAATGTCTTTGAAAATTGCAAAGCCAAGAACAAACTTTACATGTACTAGTGAACATTGTGGAAAGACATACAAAAAAAAAAACCAACACAATAATTTGCAGTGACCTTTTTGTCATGTTATTGTTTTTCTTGTGATATGTTTTGACACGGTTGCCCCCACCTGGCACATTTGCATATAGTCTTGTCAGGGGGAGGTGACTCTTGTAGGTTGTAAGGATACTTTTAAAAACTTTCTTGTTCATGCATGTAATAATGTAATTCCCTTGTTGTTGTTATTATTGGAAGACCAAGCTACTGCTTTGATCAAAGATCTCTAGATACTCATTTGTAGTTTGTTGTTATGGTTGTTTCCCCCTCACACGTTCAATACAAGTCAGAATATTCTGTGTATATAAATATATATAGACAATTTTACTGGTGTAGAATTTATCATTTGATTTTTTATTTGCAGTGTAATGATTTAATAATCTTTTTTGACCCTTTAAACATTTCATGCAAATTATATATTTTTTCTCACTGTATTGCATTTAGTTAAACAAATTTTGTTAGTCTTGTGATCACGGACTTAATCTCTCCCAATAGAATTGACAGTCTTTCTTTATACTTTTATTTCTTACATCAGGTAGAACAAACGTTATTTTGTTAAATTTATTTTATATTTTGAAGATATTAGTACCCGGTAGTATTTTAAACTTAGTGTTACACTGGACTGTAGTTTTCCAAAGAATTGCAAGAACATTTTTTTCTACAGTCTTAGAAACCCTGCGCTGTGGACCTCTTTGTGTTTAGGCTTGTTTCACTCTTGTTAACCCTTTACATTAGATTTCATTGCAATATAGATGAGCAACACTGTAGATAGCCCTGTAGATTTCAATCTTGTCCCCTATGTAGATAAAACAGTTTCAATCTTGACAGCTATGTAGATGGAAAAACTTTCAATCTTGACAGCTATGTAGATAGAACAGTTTCAATCTTGACAGCTATGTAGATAGAATAGTTCCAACCTTGACAACTGTGTAGATAGAGTTTCAATCTTGACAGCTATACTAAGAGTTTCAATCTTGACAGCTTTGTATAAGTTTGTCTTGTCAGCTATGTAGAACAGTTTCAATCTTGACAGCTTTGTATAAGTTTGTCTTGTCAGCTATGTAGAACAGTTTCAATCTTGACAGCTTTGTATAAGTTTGTCTTGTCAGCTATGTAGAACAGTTTCAATCTTGACAGCTTTGTATAAGTTTGTCTTGTCAGCTATGTAGAACAGTTTCAATCTTGACAGCTTTGTATAAGTTTGTCTTGTCAGCTATGTAGAGCAGTTTCAATCTTGACAACTTTGTATAAGTTTGTCTTGTCAGCTATGTAGAACAGTTTCAATCTTGACAGCTTTGTATAAGTTTGTCTTGTCAGCTATGTAGAACAGTTTCAATCTTGACAGCTTTGTATAAGTTTGTCTTGTCAGCTATGTAGAACAGTTTCAATCTTGACAGCTTTGTATAAGTTTGTCTTGTCAGCTATGTAGAACAGTTTCAATCTTGACAACTTTGTATAAGTTTGTCTTGTCAGCTATGTAGAACAGTTTCAATCTTGACAGCTTTGTATAAGTTTGTCTTGTCAGCTATGTAGAACAGTTTCAATCTTGACAGCTTTGTATAAGTTTGTCTTGTCAGCTATGTAGAACAGTTTCAATCTTGACAGCTTTGTATAAGTTTGTCTTGTCAGCTATGTAGAACAGTTTCAATCTTGACAACTACGTAGATAGAACAGTTTCAATCTTGACAATTATGTAGATAAAACTGTTTCAATCTTGACAACTACGTAGATTGAACAGTTTCAACCTTGAAAGCTAGACTGTAGATAGAACAGTTTCAATCTTGATAACTATGTATATAGAACAGTTCAATCTGGACAACTGTGTAGATAGAATAATTACAACTATGCCATTTTTGACTGCTTGTTAAATGAACACAATTTTTGACCCCCTTTATTTCCCTTGACATTACCCAAAGTTCACTCAAGTCTAAGTCATAATTTATGATGAATATTTGGGAATGACATCGACTATTTGATTCAGCTGTAATATATTGAGCTTTGAATATAGCCTCAGACTTAGCCTGAGCAAATAAATTAACCCTTTTGTACATAGTAACTAAAGAAAAAAACTTAGCACTCATGACATAATTTCCTCATCTGATATTTTAGTTGTATTTTTTTATTTATTTACATGTGCATTTAACAAAATCTCATTGATGTCTGTGTGAAATGTGAACTCACAAAGTTTATTTATTACTTGGAGAAAAAAAAACTATTTCTCTGTAAGAATGTGTTTTTTTTTGTGTGTGTGTACAAAATGTACAATACTGTAAAACATTTTTTCTGATGCATTTGTTTAAAAAAAATAGAAATTCCTGTATACTTGCACAATTGGTAGACTTTGTTGACAAATTTTAAATATACTGTTCTTGTTTTTTCTTTATTTGTTTTATGAGTACTTACACTTGTGGTTTTGACTGACATTTTGATATATATATAATCGGTTTGATTTATTTACAGTTGGTTTTAATTTATTCTGAACAAATAAACATTTAATCTACATTAAATCCTTTACTTACTTTTTTTTTTTTATTGTTGTGACCTTTTTGTATTTTCAGTATATAATTGATTTTTTAAAACAACTGTCTGGTGGAGGAACTACATTTGCATGCTTTTAATTGCACTTAATAGAAATGCTAATCCAAAAAAAGTATTCAATATTTGAATAATATTTAGTTTGTGAAACTAATACTAAAGAGTCAAAATATTGGCAAAGTTAAAATACTAGTAGTGTATGTTCTAGCCACCTACCAACTGTTATGCTAGTGGGCCGTATTGCTGCTGAGATACAAGTCAATCTTATATACCGTAATTGTAAAATGGGCAAGGCTGTTAACTCTCAGCAGCAATACGGCCCATTATTGTCCATTGTGTCTATGATGAACAAGTTTTGACCATTATAAATTAACATTTAGTTCCAATGAAATAAAAAGTTCATATAAATACATGCAATCATTTTACTAATGAACAGTTTATTAAATTTTCAATTTACCAATCTAACAATCAACCAACCAATTTAAAAAAAAAAAATTCTTATACTTATATGTGATGAAACCCCACAGAACAGTACAGAAGTAAGCAAAATAAGATTCTTAGTTCTAGGCGTTAATGGAAGCTAATTTCATTTACCTATGTAATGGAGAGAAAAAAAGATTGTAATATTGATAAGTTAGGTCAAAATGTATGCAAACCACATGACGTCATAAAAAATAAAACAGCACCAAATTTCAACACTTGTAGCATCCCAATGGATAAGTAAATAAAATATGGATGAATACAGATTAACCAGTCGCCATGAAATTTAGCAAATGCATTGGTAAGGAATCAATAAACAAGCTGTTAAAAGTTTTAACTATTTAAAATAAAATTTTGTTGACTTTTCAATAATTTATCTAAAAAAAATTGATGCTTTTAAAGACATTTTAAGGACATTTAAAGTAATTACTAGAAAAAAAACTATAGTTTGCAAATTTTGCAGATATAAATTACTTTGCATCTATTGAGAAATCAGTTTGACAGACTTCTGTACTAGTTTGTGGGGTAACACTAAATGTATAAAAAGAAGAAGATTCAGAAGCACAAAAATAAAATGAATATAAGTACTGTATGATGCCATTCAATTTTATTAAAGATCAAGAAAGAAGGAAATAAATATAAAGAACAGGAATTCATTTCACAAGGCTATTCATTGAGATCAAAGAAGGTGATCAGAGCAGAAACCTTCACAAATTGAAACAAGGCATACCTCTTTACATCATGCTCATTAAATGTAAAAACAAAATGATACGCAAGTGATTTTTCCAACATTTGAAGTTTTTTTATATGGTTGTATTGAAGGATTATATATTTAATAATATATGGTATAAAACAGATGAACCTTTGTTTTAAATGTGATTTTTTAAATAATTATTTTATAATTCTAATTTGAATAAAATAAATAAAAAAATTATAATAGTAATTATGTTCCGGTCATCCAGCTAGTATGATCAAAATATAATCTCACCCAGATTGACGTTTCATAAAATAAACAAATTTTTAATGTATCATTAATCAGTACCAGCGACTTATCTATCCTTTTTTTAAGTGCAGGTCAGAAACATTGTTCTTATTCTTCTCTTATAAAGAAAGCCAAAAGCAAAGTTGGAAGCAAGGACAACAACAACAAAAAGTAGGCACCTTCACCATTCATCTATTGCTAATCAACAACTCAAAACATCACATGACTAAATAAATGTCATCAATTTACCACAAGTTTCAACAAAAAGGTTTTTTAAAGAAAAACAAAGATAAAAGAGACAACATCTATCAAAATGTTTGCTTTATGAATGGCATACAAAAAAAATCTTTCATTAAAATAAAAATGAAAAGAAAATACATTATTTCCTAAGTGTGGATTTCAATATCTGATTAAAATTCAATGGATTTTTTAAAAATACAATAGTACAATGTTACAAATCTTTGTAAATAAAATTTGTACAGTTACTACATATGTATGGACAAGGCCATTTGTAGTCAGCATAGAACAGTGATTACCTTCTTTTCTATGGTATTTTAAACACAATGTTTGCAAACTAAATCAGAGCTTGTCTATTTACTACTGCTAACTATAACTTAACGACGACGATGTATGCACATTTGTTGTGCAAAAAGAAAAATAGAATTAGCACCAGGTATTAACTATAGTTTATAATAAAGGTTCTTAATCTATAAGCTTTTGAAAATTAGCTAAATTTTCACAACCTTTTCTCTAACCTAAAAAACAAAATACCGTAATTCACTAACCAACAAATATCTATATGTGTAAAACGACTAGATGTTTTTGGACTACTATTCTGAGAATAATTTCCACAAAAAAAACACAGGAGTGAAGGAAGTTAAAATAGCAAAGTTACTACCCTAATTAGTTTTAACTTTAAAATGTTTACCCTGATCTCTGCATTAAAGTGAAATTTACTATCTCAAACATTGGTCAGTTTTCCAAAACTTTCACAAAAACATATGAACTTTGTGTATAAATGTAAGTTTGTTAAGAGTCAGACAAAAAGTGATAAAAATATTTACAAAATGTAAGTAAGTTTTCCAGGTAATAACTTGTAAGATAGTTTCCTAACTACTAATATAAAAGTTCTTTTCTTAACTAACTTGAAAGTTGCAAAATTGACTAGCAGAATTCTACAAAAAAAAAACATAACTGAAAACTGTAATGAAAAACAAGGTACAGCAAGCGTGTGTATATTGCACTCATAATATCACTGCCTACATAAAATCAGCGCACACAAAAAAAATACTATTTAGCATTGAACTATTATTTATGTGTCAGTGAGCATGCACAAAACAAGTAATAAAAACAAAATGGACGTCCTTTGTGGTTTAAATCCAGGAATATCACACAACCTGTATATAGATGTAGGGCTTTAGCAAATGTGTACAAATAGAAAACAAAAACAGCACATCCCATTAGGCAATGAAAACATTTTTTTTAGGCACAGAAGAAATCACTGAGGGGCAATTTATGAAATAAAAATATTCTTAATAAGTTATCCCTTTTCATTCAATGCTAAATTTATGAAAAGCATTCTTTTCCAGACCTGGTGAAAAATTGAAGTTGCTTTTTTCATAATTCGTGTTATTGGACACCGTGGTTTAGCGGCAGTATGATGGGATTGTCATAAGGTCGAGAAGGTATTCCTTAGTTTACCCGGTTCTGATGGGTACCTGAAATGGCTTGGAGAAAGTAAAGGCGGCTAGCAAAGCTATCAACGCTACTTCACTAGGCTTTTTGACCAACATTGTCTGAAAGTAAAACCTTCATGGTCAATTTATTTTTGAGGTTAACTGGCAGGAATACAGCAAAATTCTACCTTGTCATCCCTAGCCATTGTCTGCTTTGTTCCATGGTGTTTGACATGTCACATTATTTGTGTGGTATTATTATCACTTTTCTGAGTTCTGTTTTCAATTTCCAATCAGCAGAAACTAAAGCTCATTTATTATTGCAGCATTTCACATACATGTCTACAGTGTGGTACTGCACCCATTTCTTTAACACAGTAACAATGTCTACCCATTTCTTTAACACAGTAACAATGTCTACCCATTTCTTTAACACAGTAACAATGTCTACCCATTTCTTTAACACAGTAACAATGTCTACCCATTTCTTTAACACAGTAACAATGTCTAAGGCATTGAATGATACTAGTTATAACCCAACAAAAAGCAGGTATTAAACCTTGAGCAAAAAAAGTGAATAAAAAAATAGAAAAACGAAAAATAATATTATTTTCAAGAATTCAATAATTTTCTCAATTCTTTTTTTTATCATTATTTTAATTTAATTCTCTCTTTCACCTTAAAGATATTTTTTTGCATTTATATAACTGTGATACAGGACATATCTCTTAAGATATTTGAAAAAAAAAATGTTACAACAACATGGCTGAATGTGAATTACAGTTAATATTTTCATGGAAATTAACTCCATCACTGTGTTTATGTTTCCTTGTAAGTTTAAAAGGCAATACAGGGAATTGACATTGTAAAAAAAAATAATGATTGATAAGGCACAACAATTTCTGGAATGGTTCAAGACTGTGCACTATGGACAACATCATCAGTTGAAAAGGGACAAAAAAAGCATGACTTGTGTGAGACTGAAACAAACTTAGATGGGAAATAACAATATTAACAATGAAACCTCCCAATGGAGAAATGACAAGGAAAAGATCAATTTTAGTGTAAATACATAAAGAGCACATAATTCTCAGTGCACACACTCTGGCTAAGCAAAAAGCTTTTTTTTTTTTTTACATATATACATACATTGTAAGTATGATTGAACTATTTCATTTTGCTTTTCATAAAATGATGTTTTTCTACAAAAAAAAACCAACAACAACATTGCATTACCTACAAATTTCTGGAAATTAATTAAGGATTTACATGATTTCAATGCTAAAAAATAGTTACAAGTTGTTCTGATAAAAAAAAAAGTGAAATCAACAAATTTTTTTATGTGGTTAAATTTCTAGCAGTCTCGAACAATCCTCTGCGGAAGAACGGCTCAAAATCAATAAAAACCTGCTTGGTTAAATGTTTGTTCTTTGACGGGTGAAGTGGGCACTCGGGCATCCTCATGCACAGTTCAACAGCATGACGTACATATTCCTGACAACAACAAAAAGATTTAATCAGCACAAATAAAATAATTTTTTCACCTTGAATAAAAACTAAAGAAAGACATTTGTGCAAACAATACTGATGTTAACGGTTTTTAAATTAAGGGATTCAAAACAAATTTTCAAAAGTATATTATTTATTTGAAAGTTATAGGGTTTTATGTAAAGCCCATTTGAAGTAGCACTATTAGAATTTTGTAGTTTGTATAGCACTGATGGAGTTTATTTCTTATAAGTTTACAGACGATCCTTCTAGATAGAAGATTATTACGTCCACTAGGCCCAAAACTCCTGCAGGGTGGCAGGGATCCGTCGGTGGCTGTGATAGAACCAGCGACGTGTCAGTTGGTTTTTGGTTGACAGTCTGGTGAACTGACCACGATGTGTCAGTTGGTTTTTGGTTGACAGTCTCGTGAACTAACCGCAAAGTGTCAGTTGGTTTTTGGTTGACAGTCTGGTGAACTAACTGCGACGTGTCAGTTGGTTTTTGGTTAACAGTCTGGTGAACTAACCGCGACATGTCAGTTGGTTTTTGGTTGACAGTCTGGTGAACTAACCGCGACGTGTCAGTTGGTTTTTGGTTGACAGTCTGGTGAACTAACCGCGACGTGTCAGTTGGTTTTTGGTTGACAGTCTGGTGAACTAACCGCGACGTGTCAGTTGGTTTTTGGTTGACAGTCTGGTGAACTAACCGCGACGTGTCAGTTGGTTTTTGGTTGACAGTCTGGTGAACTAACCGCGACGTGTCAGTTGGTTTTTGGTTGACAGTCTGGTGAACTAACTGCGACGTGTCAGTTGGTTTTTGGTTGACAGTCTGGTGAACTATCTGCGACGCGTCAGTTGGTTTTTGGTTGACAGTCTGGTGAACTAACCGCGACGTGTCAGTTGGTTTTTGGTTGACAGTCCGGTGAACTAACCGCAACGTGTCAGTTGGTTTTTGGTTGACAGTCTGGTGAACTAACGACCTGTCAGTTGGTTTTTGGTTGACTGTCCGGTGAACTAACCGATCTGAAAGTATAAAATGGTTTACCTCTAACAACGTCCTTCTTTCAGATGCAACTTTCTTGTTCTTGTGGAAAAATTTTCTTGGTGGAAAAACCAGCTGGTTGATCTGTAAAATGAGCATTCAGAAATTCGAGAAAATTCAGGTTTTTATTTCTTTTCTTTACAAATATTAAAAAGACTAACTTTTATTAATCATTAAGAAATACAGGACAAAGAAAACAATAGATTCTAGAAACAATTAACAGGGTTAACATGAAAACAATCTTTCGAATTGAAGAAACAATACAATAAAAAAATTGTAAAAAATTATGAAGCTTCTCTTACCAGCGGATATTTCTTTTTCAATGCATTGTGCATTTCTCTAAACCTGCTGTAGCGACGGAACACATACCAAGATTCGTCTCCGATGGTAACCTGCAACAATACAGTGAAAGGAAAATGCATTTTTAAAAACAAACAACAGAAAATTAACAAAATTAAATCGAAGTCGATAAAATGGCAACCAGCAGAATCACCTTTATCAATTTTTAAAAATTGAGAACTTTAAAAAAAATCTTTAAAAAATGTATCTTCATAAAGACTGCTTACTTTCACTAAATATTCATAATGTAGATCCTTTCCACTTCCACGCAAGACAAAGGTGGGAATGGCAATGTTGAGCAGTACAGGGGCCTCGGTCAATGTCAGCTGCCGCATCTGAAACATTTTGATGTGGCTGAACATGAGTAGCTTCTAAAAGAAACTTAACTTTCAACTACAACCTATATATAACATTAGAAATATGTCCATTTTACTGCATAAATCAAATCAGCTTTATTGTTGTTAACCTGATGGCCCTAAGTGTTGAAATCCTTTTCCATTATTCATTGGTTAGGACGTTAAGATATGGCTTTTGTATGCTCTTTTTCTTTGATAACAAATAGTACTTTTTAAATAAATCACAACAGTCTTTAATATTTCTAAACAGATTTTCTAATTTTTCAGCAGGAAGTTCATTAAGAATATTGTATACAGTATCTTTTTATACCATGATATCAACACAATTTTACATTTAGTGTAATAACAGAAAAATAATGACAAACTTAGTTGTGTATTTAATAAACAAAATAAAGAATTTTAAAAAAAAGCTAGTAAAATGGTCATTAAACAAAAAAACACTAACTTACCAGATTTTTTTTCTCTTCTGTCAAAGTCATTGTTTCACACGACTGCAATGTAAGGGAGATAATTGTCAATACATTTTAATCTTTAACTTTAACAGCTACATGGCAAGCATAACTCCACAATGGATGTATAAAGGACATTATAGAAATTAAGCTAAATTCAATCACCAATGTGAATTTTAAATGATACCAAGTTTTATTTTTCTGAAGCTATATTACTTAATTATTTAAAATGTAGTTTTGTTAGAAGTCATTACATACAGCCCTTAAGAAAGATTTGTTTATACCCTACTTCATTTAGACAGTAAAGTTAACCCCCAAAACAACTAATTACATTTTAACTCGTGATATCCTAGGTTGGTGATATAAGTTGAAATGTGGATTAACGCCATCAGACATATTCTAAACAAGTTTGCCTTTAGAAACTAAGTAATTTTTATTACTTTAATGTGTGCCTGCTACTATATAATAGTTAAAACCTCTTCAGGCTTGTATACATGTTAAATCTATGAGGGCAAGGGAAGTAAATCTACATACCTGACTGCGCGTGACCCGATTCGATGACATGTTGTGACCACTAGAAAAATAAATGAAGGCAATTTTATTAGTTGAAGTGAGTAAATAAATTTGTTGAGCTACAATTTTGACCTAATTTATTCTTAATTAATCAATAGGTACAGTAATAGCTTGTCTATCACAGAGGTTATGTTCTGAACTACTTGCAATGGGTGGAAATCTACAAATTAGCAACCTTGTATTTACTTTATTTCAGGCACGTGTTATTAAAGTCTTTGTTTAGTCATCAGCTGTACACTGAGTCTTTTAAATGGACATTTCAATTTAATATTCTTTTAGTTTGCACAAATATTTTGTCCTGATTTTTCAATATTGTTTACAATTTTATAGGCTGACTTATGTTAATTTTACCTCAAAGATAATTTTTAAAGTATGATATATCGATGTACAGTAAAAATCGTCAAAATACATATAAGGATACATATGCAAGGAAAAAATCTGCCATGCATTGAATCACTGAAAATTGATATAGCCTGGGATTACTGTATACACATTTTAATAAAATTGCATCTTTACAAAACCAATTGCTTGTTTAACACCTTAAATACCGTGGACGTCACATCGACGTCACCATTTCTGTACACTTACATACCGTGGGCGTCACATTGATGTCATCATTTCTGTACACTAATACCATGGACGTCACATCGACGTCATCATTTCTGTACACTAATACCATGGACATCACATCGACGTCATCATTTCTGTACACTTAAATACCATGGATGTCACATCGACGTCATCATTTCTGTACACTTAAATACCATGGACGTCCCATCGATGCCATCATTTCTGTACACTTAAATATCGTAGACGTCACATCGACATCATCATTTCTGTACACTTAAATACCATGGACGTCACATCGACATCATCATTTCTGTACACTTAAATACCATGGACGTCACATTGATGTCTTTATTTCTGTACACTAATACCATGGACGTCACATCGACGTCATCATTTCTGTACACTTAAATACCATGGACGTCACATCGACGTCATCATTTCTGTACACTTAAATACCATGGACGTCACATCGACGTCATCATTTCTGTACACTTAAATACCAAGGATGTCACATCGACGTCATAAATAATAAAGAAATGGTAACAATATGCATAGTCAGCAAATATTTATATTAAAAACCTGCTGTAGTTAGAGGGTTGATGAACGGCTTACTTAAACTCCAGCCTGGCTCGAAGCTCATCCATCTCTTTCTGGTGCATGCTCTTCAGCCTCTGGATTTCTTTTTCCCTCTCCAGCTTGTCCTTCTCTCGCTCCATCTTGCGAATTCTCTCCCGCTCCAGCTTTTCTTCAAACAGACGGCATTTTACTTCCTGCTCAACCAGGCTGTTCACTCTGGATTTCATAGAACATTAGTTTTTAACACATGTTAAGCTTCTTTATAAAGTATAGAGATGTTTGAGCAATGTAAGGGCTTACACAGAGAGACATAATGTAGTACAAATTTGTATAAAAAGTGTGCATGTTAATGATTTTCTATGCAAGCAATTAGAATAAAAAGAAACTTGGTCTTATACTAATAATTAACTAATCTTATAAAAATGTGATTGTCTTGAATAAAAATTAAATGGTCTTTTGTTTGATTGTTGAACTTTTTCTTTGCTTCCACATAATTCATTAGTTTACAATTCATTGCCATCGTTGTTGTTGTAAATATGCTGTAAGCATTAGTTAAGTAACCCTTTAAGATAAAGTTGATCCATAGGGTCTGTGAAGCAGCATTCATAATTTTCTGTGGCCACAGCAAACAAGGGGATGTGTGGCCATCACAATGCCCAGCAGTCTATTTTATCCCTTACCGACTGTCAGGTAACACTCTGATCTGGGTTGACTCAGGGACACCCTCAACACCTGGGAACAAATCCTAGCCTTCAACAGGGGCTTAGATCCCAGCACCCTCTTTATGACAGCCTGGGCACAAGTTGCTAGGCCACACTGCCCCCATAGCATTACACAGAGAAAATGTTTACCTGTCTAGCCTCTCCATGTCAAACAGCTTCAGTTTCTCAAACTCAATAGTATCCAGCTGTTTGTCTCTCTCTTCCTCAAACTCTCTCTGCTTGGCTTCCAGCAGCTGCGTGGACAGCTCCAGCCTTTCTTTGATCTCTTCCAATTGCTGAACGGGGGGAAAGTAGATAAACGAGTTAATCAATAAACTCAAAATGTTTCGGTCTCTGACACTGAGCCTTTAACACCTGAATTTGTTTCTGATCAAAGACAAAATTTAATTTGTTCAGAATAGTTGTTTTAACTACAACCGGTGGATTGGATGAATAATTATTCCAATACATCCTGAGGAAGGTTTTGGATTGGAAACACATCAACTGACATTGTACGTATATATATGTATGTATATGTGTGTATATATATATATAAATATATTATATACTCCAGCTTCTCTGCTGACAACCATGAGACGGTTTGATGCATTTTCCCTACTTGTGTCTGTAGAGGTTAACTATCAGCCTAATAAAAAGAGTTGAGAAACTTGAGATGAAAATAGAAAGTCATTTGATGTACAGAAGACAAAAGGGTTCACAACAGAGTTTTCTGAAGTAGTTTAAGACAACACTCTGATGTTAGTTTTTGTTTTTAAAAAAAGCTTAATGTGTATGAATAAGGAGCTACTCTAGGCTTGGTGAGAAAAAAACAACATTTAGTTACACACAATAGCCAATTTAAAAAGGAGGGTTTACAAATTTTCTTTGGAACCACAAATAAATCCTTTGATAAAACAAATTTTAACACGTTATATACCCTCACAACATCCAACCTGGCATGGCCAAGAGTTAGAGAAAAGGAACAAGTAAATGAAACAAAACAAAAACCTTCTGTTTCTCCACAAGCTGCTCCCTCTGTTCCTCCAGCTGTTCAGTCCCGCACTTCTCAGTGATGCCAATTTTTTTCAAAACTTCCTCTTGAAGGCCAACTAATCTGAGAATTGAATGTTCAACTTAATATTACAGTTGAACTTAAAATGGGCATGATGATCAAAGACAACTTGACATTAAAAAATACTGACCTATACAACAATTTACTGACCAGTCTTCTTAGAATTTCAAAAATTAAAACAAACAAAAATTGTAATTTGGTCTGAAAATGTGTAATCTTAATTGAAATAACACTGTCACAATACTTTACTTACTGTAGCAACCGCATGCTTTTTTTTAATAATGATACTCAATTTTGCAAGCCAAAACAGTTATGTCACTTATGTGCTGTTGATTTATTTTTACCTCTGACCTAGTATCCAAAATTTAATTGGTGGCACATTGACATTTTTAAAATTTTTGATGCAAGCTTGTCTCCCGCTAATGTAACACTTTAGGACTTTAGTGTAAGAAATGCATTTTACTTTCAGATCATTAAAATTAATAATTTGTGTATATACAAATGGGAAATTATTGTAAACAAAAGATTAACAAGGAATTAACAAACTTTCCAGACTTAAACCTAATTTTTTTAAAATATCTGAACTTATTGTTGAGAACAAAATAGTCTTTTTTCCCTTAAATATTTCATAATTTTGTAATCGGTTCAAAAATGTGTGAAATCACAAATTTATCATAAAAATAGGTAGTTCTGAGAACTTAAGTAGAAAGATAGCCCTGACCTGTATTATAAAAAAAAATTTTTTTAATAAAAAAAATATATTTTTAAATGCTTACCTTAACCTTTCCTGCTGAATATCAACCAGATTTAATTTATACATGTCTTCCAAAGATTCAATTTCTGCTTCAAGCTCTTCTATCTAAAAAAAAAATCAAAATAAATACCAATTTAGTCCTTATTTCTACAATTTCTAATCATTGTTATTGTTTCAAAAGAATACTTATTTATATATATATATGTTACGGCCAAAGCCCGAAGTCGGCCAGATCGCGATCTGGCCGGCCAGATCGCGAAGTGGCCAATATCACCTCACATTTGACCGGCCAAAGCCCGATCTGCTCTTGATTTCGGACCTTGGCCGGCCAGATCGCGAAATGGCCAGGGGCGATCGGCCAAAGCCCGATTAAGAAGGTCTTGATGAGATTTCGAGTGTTTATATACCGTAATTATCACATTAGGCCTATATTGATTATTAATTATACTAAATTACATAATCAGTAAAAATAGTTGATTATATAGTAAATGATCAATCTTTAATTAAAATAAATTAAAAAATCAGTCAAATTTGTTTATTATAGATTAGTAAATTATCAATCTTTAATTAAAATAAATTAAAAAATCAGTCAAATTTGTTTAATATAGATTAGTAAATTATCAATCTTTAATTAAAATAAATCAACATCGACAAGTTATTAGTGACTATTTTGCAAATGTAGTTCACACATTTCAAAACAAGATCCGTGAAAACATTGTCAATTAGCCTACGGTTCAGATGACAAATGGATACCGCAAATCCACCTACAAAGGCACACAGTCTAAAAATAAATTAGTAAAAATGTTCAGTTTAAATTTTAATGGTTCATTTTCAGTTTGTCGTCTAGTTTATTATTTAATGTCACAATGCTTGTAATATTATTTAATACATAATTAATGCTCAAAAATGTTTTTTTCATAAAATTTATATTTTTGGACCAAATAAAAGTAGCCCCATGTCGGGGTTACTTTGTCCACCCAACAAAATATTAAAATAAAACTTAAATCTCCATAATAATTGTATTTTACTTGTTTATTCCTTTTTATGTTGTTGTTCCCCCTAGTTAGTGCTATTAACATCACTGATCTATAAAAAGATCAGTGATTTAGATCATTAAAATAATTAATTTCCTTGATAATTAGTGACCACTTCGGCAGGACTTTCTCTGAAAAGCAGAAGATGAACAGAAAATTATCGTCACACCGTATGTATCACTGTCCTTGCTACCTTATGCAAGCCGCCACCACACCTGTGCCGCCTACCAAACATTCTTGTATCAGCACATCGGACATTGGCCAGAGATTGCCAGCCACATCGCGAAGTGGCCGGCCAAAGTAGCGTAAACACTAGCAATTTCAAGCACATCGGACATTGGCCAAGCGCGTCGGCCAAAGCGCGATCTGGCCGGCCAGATCGCGATCTGTCCGCACTTCGGGCTTTGGCCGTAACATATATATATATAGTGCAGGGGAAGGGCATGTCTTTACTTTTTCTTTTCTTTGCTTTTCTTTTTCAGCCGTCCTCCTCTCCATCTCTTCTTTTTCATTGGTCAGTGAGATCAGTTCATTTTCCAGACGCAGAACTTCAGGATCTGGGTTGTTCAACTGCCTGTTCATCTGCATGAATAAATCTATTTGTAAATAACAAATGGTCAAAACAATAAAGTAGTAAAGTAATTCAGTCTGACCGATTTGATCCATAGGTCAAACAGCTTTTACCAGTTTCTGTGGTCATGGCATACTATTGGATTTTGTGGCCAGCACAATTGCCCAGTCATTTACCCCAACTAAAGTCAGGTACCTATCAAAGCTAAGTAGACTCTGGGAAACCCTCTAGACCAGAGAACAAATTCTAACCTTCACCAGGATTCTTTGGTATGCCACCCGGCCACCCAGCCCCATTTTCAAAATAATAGCAGAAAACAATTCTGAGTTTAAAACAAAGATATTGATAAAACCTGAATAATTCATTATTGAAAAAATACTCTCTTAAACATTTTTTTTCTTCAATAAATGCTTTTCTTTGAAAAAATATTTAGTTACATGAATTACAAATTTTGTCCTGAATGATACAGAAACTGTAAACGTAGCCAATATATTATGACTTTATAAGGTCATGAATGGTCATTTCTATATGATCCTGGATCCAAGGGATTGAGTGCTGTGTTTGGCAGTAACCATTGTGTAAGGGCATGACAATATTTCATCTTGAAGAACCTTCTTAGTTTGTAAACAAGTCCTGGAGATGTGACCTGCTCTTAAAGGTCACACATCTCCCTTGAAGTAGACAATAAAGCGCAGGAACATGGAGCACCAATGCTCCCGAGAGGCCCCAAAGGCTAAATGTCAATAACAAAAGGGGTATTCAGCCAAATGTTTCGATAGGCTTATGTTGCTAGTCAGTAGGCAGCATGTGGCATGCCTCTGGCAGGAGTCATTCCTCTAAGCTTTACTGAAAAATTCCATATAAAACATCTAAATTGTCATTCCTATCAAAATGGATTCACACTCTAAAACCATTTTAAAATGTCCCAAACTTTTCATAAACTTTATGTCTTTATGTTAGCTGGTAGTGTTTATAGGTAGCCCAAATAAAAAGAATGTTTGTGGCTGTAAAAGTGTGTTGATGTTATGTGTAAACAAAAACTGAACACAATATTATTATCCTTTTAAAAAATAACAAGTTATTTTCTTTTCTAAAATTAAAATCAAATATTATTCACTCCACTTTGTTCATTTCAGTAAAATTCACAACCTTTTTTAACCCTCGATCAGTTTTCATAAACTTTACCAACTCATATTAACCCTGCAAAAATGATTAAGCTAAGATGGTAAGAAAGTTAAAATGCATAGCTTATAAAAGAGATGTAGAAATAACGTTCTTATTTATTGTAATATTAACATTTCTCACATCTTTAAGTGATGTTCTCAATTCTTCCAATTTCATCTGCTTCTCCTCCATCCCCATACACATGCCCTGGAGCTTGTCGCTGTGCTGCCATAGCAACTGTTGCCTGGCCACCTCCAGGGACTCAACTTCGGACTGCCTCTGCTTCTCCCAGACCTCGATCTCTCTCTCCACCCTTGACATCTCTTCCTGCTGGTGCTGGCTGAAATCTGTCTCCTCTTTCTGCAGCAGGATGCGGGCCTGCAGCAGCTGATGGAACTCTTCCTCAAGTTCAGCTCTGTCTTCTCCAGACTCACCACTGCCAGCATAAAAAAAAAGATTTTAATTAAGAAAAGAGCAAAAATATTTATCAATAAATTACGACCCCTCAAACAAAGTAAAGTATATCTTTCCATAAGCTAGAGAAGCAGGGTTCAACAGTTTCATTGGTGATGGATTACAAGGGGATTGTGCGGCCAGCACTATGATCTGCCAGCTTTAATTATCCCAATAAGGTCAGGTACCCATTATTGCTGGGTAGGCCAAGGAACACCATTACAAGATTTTAAAAACTTATTATTTAACCTGGATTCAAACTGAAGAACCATGGAATGGTAATCAGAACAGAAAGGTTTTCACCATGTCCCATTAGTGGGTGAAGTGCAAACCTAAATCTAAACAGTGACGCTAAATTGAAATCTTTTCCCATTTACATCTGCCGATGATGGTTACTTATATAGTGATTCTCTCCAGGCTATTACATTTAGCATGCTCAGTGAGCTCTTGGTATACATTTCAGTGGCAGATGTTTGGGTATGTAAAACACACATCCACTAGCTAAAGAGAAAAGTCTCTAAACTCTCTTATCTCAGAATCTTTCACTGTCTGGGGCAAGCTGTTCCATGTAGAAGGTTCAAACGAGCACACTCCAAAAGACTTCTATTTGTGTTCATCCACACTGAGATTCTAAGGAGTGACTGTGATGCGGAGTGCAGCACATTTTATGGCGCATGCTTTGGTATGAGTTCTTGAAGTTACGAGGGAGCTTAGGCTATTTTTTAAGAGTTGTATTTTAATTGTAAGAATATTGCTCTGTGTTTAAATTATAAATTCTTTAATTAAAATCAATTATCAGCACCCAACCATTAGGTAACTTAAAACTTCTTCACTCTGACTGATGGTCAAAAAAATACTTAAGAATATGGTAATAATTTAAACCCAAATACCAACCAGGCTTGCAATCTGTGTTTGCATTGAGCTTCATGTTCTTTCAGATCGCTCCAAGCTTCCTCTATCTTTAACCCGTGCTCATTTAAAGCCTCCAGTTCCTCTTTCCAGCGCCTTCTGTTTTCTTCTTCAATCTCATCCTGCTGCGCCCTCAGCTCAGATGCCCTGATGTCAAGGTCTTGGGTCTCCAGCAGAAGATTGGAGTTGGTGGCCAAGAGTTGTCTCTCTTCCTCCTCATAGTCAGACTTCATTGTTGATATAGCAGTTTCCTCATTTACTATAGTTTGCTCCAGCTGAAAATTAAATCAAATTTTGTGTTCTTCTTAATTCATCAAGAATTTAATAATTTAAATACTTTTAGTTATGTATTCATTTTTTTTTAATTCTTTAAAACTCTTCTCTGAAAATTTTTATTTATTTTATTTGGTAAGCCTTAAATAAAAAAAAAATTTAGTTTTTTTTTGGGTCAAAAATACTTTTATTATTATTTAAAAACATCAGCAGAAAAAAAAATCAATTTTATGTTATAAAAACTTTCTTTTTTTTTTAAAGTGAAAACATATTTGTTTTGTAATATTTTAAAAAGCTTCTATTAGAAGGTAGTCAAATTTCATCCAAAATGTCTATAAATATGGCAAAAGAATATAACAGGCTAGAACTACAAAAGAATATAACAGGCTAGAACTACAAAAGAATATAACAGGCTAGAACTACAAAAGAATATAACAGGCTAGAACTACAAAAGAATATAACAGGCTAGAACTACAAAAGAATCTAACAGGCTAGAACTACAAAAGAATATAACAGGCTAGAACTACAAAAGAATATAACAGGCTAGAACTACAAAAGAATATAACAGGCTAGAACTACAAAAGAATATAACAGGCTAGAACTACAAAAGAATATAACAGGCTAGAACTACAAAAGAATATAACAGGCTAGAACTACAAAAGAATATAACAGGCTAGAACTACAAAAGAATAGAACAGGCTAGAACTACAAAAGAATAGAACAGGCTAGAACTACAAAAGAATAGAACAGGCTAGAACTACAAAAGAATAGAACAGGCTAGAACTACAAAAGAATAGAACAGGCTAGAACTACAAAAGAATATAACAGGCTAGAACTACAAAAGAATATAACAGGCTAGAACTACAAAAGAATATAACAGGCTAGAACTACAAAAGAATATAACAGGCTAGAACTACAAAAGAATATAACAGGCTAGAACTACAAAAGAATATAACAGGCTAGAACTACAAAAGAATATAACAGGCTAGAACTACAAAAGAATCTAACAGGCTAGAACTACAAAAGAATATAACAGGCTAGAACTACAAAAGAATATAACAGGCTAGAACTACAAAAGAATATAACAGGCTAGAACTACAAAAGAATATAACAGGCTAGAACTACAAAAGAATATAACAGGCTAGAACTACAAAAGAATATAACAGGCTAGAACTACAAAAGAATATAACAGGCTAGAACTACAAAAGAATATAACAGGCTAGAACTACAAAAGAATATAACAGGCTAGAACTACAAAAGAATATAACAGGCTAGAACTACAAAAGAATATAACAGGCTAGAACTACAAAAGAATAGAACAGGCTAGAACTACAAAAGAATATAACAGGCTAGAACTACAAAAGAATATAACAGGCTAGAACTACAAAAGAATATAACAGGCTAGAACTACAAAAGAATAGAACAGGCTAGAACTACAAAAGAATAGAACAGGCTAGAACTACAAAAGAATAGAACAGGCTAGAACTACAAAAGAATAGAACAGGCTAGAACTACAAAAGAATAGAACAGGCTAGAACTACAAAAGAATATAACAGGCTAGAACTACAAAAGAATATAACAGGCTAGAACTACAAAAGAATATAACAGGCTAGAACTACAAAAGAATATAACAGGCTAGAACTACAAAAGAATATAACAGGCTAGAACTACAAAAGAATATAACAGGCTAGAACTACAAAAGAATATAACAGGCTAGAACTACAAAAGAATATAACAGGCTAGAACTACAAAAGAATATAACAGGCTAGAACTACAAAAGAATATAACAGGCTAGAACTACAAAAGAATATAACAGGCTAGAACTACAAAAGAATATAACAGGCTAGAACTACAAAAGAATCTAACAGGCTAGAACTACAAAAGAATATAACAGGCTAGAACTACAAAAGAATAGAACAGGCTAGAACTACAAAAGAATATAACAAGCTAGAACTACAAAAGAATATAACAGGCTAGAACTAAGTCCAAATTAAGTTCTCACTTGTTTTTTTGCCTCATTTAGAGCTTGGCGCTTTTCTTCATATTTCTGCTTCACCGTTGTTATCTCCTGCTGCTTCTCTGACATTTGTCTCTCCAAATCCTGAAGCACTTCAGCAATGGATGCTTCTTCCTGCACTTGATCAGGAAACCAGGTTAGATTTTCTATTTCCTAAATGGAAAAAAAAAAGAAAAAAAAAACTTGATTTAGTTTTAATTTGATCAAAGAAATAATTTAAGGCCAAAGAAAACAAAAAGCTAACAATTGTGTAATATATCTATATTTCCTTAAAGAAAGCCATTTTTTAAACAATGCTGCATTTAATAAAACAAAAGGCTTTAGCACCACAAGTGCTGAAGAGATTCAAAACACCATGGGGTGAAACATTATATCAACATCTGCCTAAATAAAACTAACTGCTTGAAAAACTAAGCACTGAAAGTTTGCAAACTTCAAATTTAACTAAAATTATAAATTTTTAAAAAACCTTGTAATGACTTTTTTAAACAATAAACGTAAAAGAAATATTTGTAAAATGCAGTATTAGGTGAAATATTCATTACAGGCCACAATTCTAACAGGAAAATGAATTCCATTATTTTGATAAAAATTGTGTGGCCAGTAGAAATGACTGCAGCCTGAAAAGGTCACCCACCGGATTTTAACAAAAACAACCTATTTGTACCAGTACAACTAGATGGCCCAACACATTTCTTTGTTTCCATTGGTGTACAGATGTTACACACAAACATTTTTTTTCTAAGACCAGCTTCTACAGTTGTTATATGTTACCTCAAGCAAATTACCTTCAGCAAATTTTCTTTTGAGATTTTCAAATCCTCCATAAGTTCCTCCTCCTGCCTATCCAGCTGTCTCAAGCCTTGTACAATAGTTTCATAGGGATTGCCCTGGATAAACAATTGAAAAAAAAATTGTTTAAAAAACGGATTAAAAAAAGCAATTATTTAAATATTACCATGTTGACTAGTATTGTTTTGATTCATGTCATGTTTGCCACAAATCAGAGCAAGGGATAAACTAGCAAGTTGAAATGAAATTAGGTCATCCTCAAACTTTACAGTTGATGAAATTGGGTGATAAACTTAATTTACACTTGATGAAAGTAGATCATCAACTTACTTTACACTTGGTGAAACTAGGTCAGCAACTTAATTTACACTTGATGAAATTAGGTCATTAACTTACTTTATTCTTGACGAGTTCAAGCTGCTCCTCCAACTCACTTAGCTGCTTACTCTTTTCTTCTAGCTCTATGAGAATCAGTCTTTCCTGTTCCCTCCTCTCATCCTCTTTCTTGACATACAAATCCTCCAGTTCCACAATCTCTAATCTGTAAACATAATTACATAGAGAAGCACACTTCTTTGATTTAAACCAATAGCTGAAATTTAACATAACAGTGCAAAGTCAAGCTATGTATGTTGGTGTTATGGTCTAGCTGCAACTCTCAACTTTCCAGAGCTCAATTCCAGGCAGATGGCTAAAGCTCGTCACCAGTAAACTATTACAGTTCTGAGCAAAAAACTCATTAGTCAATTTAAAAGTAAATAAATAATTAGACTTCTTCTCCGTCAAATAAACATTCTAACGTTTAAGACAGAAGTGAAATTAAATCCAGATTTTTGTACTAAAATAGACCAAGATATTGTTGTTTTGTATTAGGTAAATTAACCCCCGAGGACAACTTTTTAAAAATCAGCTTGTGGAAATATGCACACCTGGTACTGAAAGGGTTAATATAACATAACAGAATTGCATGAGGCAGCAACTAACTTCAAAATCACTTTTCTTACTAAATACAATATAAACAACCCAGTAGAAGATATTTGGAAACATAAAAAAAATTATAAAAGCAATAATGGATGATTTTGTGCCAACAAAACAAACATCAAATAAAATAAGACAAATGCTGGTTTAATGCCAAAATATAAATAAACAAATGCTGGTTTACTGCCAACTTAAAGAAATTTTGTAAACAACAGCATAGGAGGCAAGAAACTTCTGTAAAGAAGGAGGGTCTGTAATATATAAGCTAGAGGTTCTGCTGGACTAAAACTGCCCCAATCCCTGAGTAGAACAGATTTGTACATGTCCTACAGCACAATTCACAATGGATATAACATGTAAATGAAATTAGAGATTACAGCAGAAAAAAAACTCAGTTTGTTTAGTTAAAATTATATTGTGATATTCTTATTGGCTAACAACAGTAATATCTTTTGAAGGGCCTGGTTGATCAAACTATTTAAAGGTATAAACTCATCTTCATCAACACCCAACATTAATTACCATGTTACCTTTTCTGTTCCAGCAGTTCCTGATCTTCCCTGTAAGTCGTTGATGAGATGTCCCATCTGAAAAATACATGTACAGTGTTAATGCTCCATTTCAAGACTCTCAAAATATTACGGTAATTGTTTACCTGCGTTAGCCCACGAGTTTTGGGGTGTTATAGGAACAATTTTCAAATATCCATGGCAAATTCATACGAATCAAGTCATTAAATGTCTCGCAAACCATATTTAGGCTTAGAAAAAATTAAGAAAATATTTTTAAACGCGATTTTTTAGTTTTTTTTCTATTAATTTAACATAAACAACGCCATTTTGGCATTTTTGTCTTGTGACTTCACAGGAGAAAAGTTACCAACCCTAACCTATAAAAGTAACCGATACTAACCATGCGCTATTAAAATGAATGAAATTTTAATAGCGCTTGGTTTGTATTGGTTAGTTTATATAGGTTAGGGATGGAAACCCCTTGACGACAATGGCCGAAATAACTTTGTTTTATGCTATATTAATAGTAAAAAATCGCAAATAAAAATATTTTTTTCTAAGTCTAAATATCGTTTGCGAGACATTTAATGACTTGATTTGTCCGAATTTGGCATGTATCTTTAAAAATATTTCACAGAGAACCAAAAAACTCGTGGGCTAACGCAGGTAAACAATTACCACAATCTTAAACGTAAATAGGTAGCCAACTATGAAGGATAAATAAGGAATTAGTTACTAATAATGATGAATAGCAAATGTGTAGAAAAAAAAAAGACTGACTGACCCAGATCCATTAAGTGCCAGACTTTCATTTGACCTATACAGCTCTGACATTGACTGGCTCAAGATGTTCAACCGAGGAGAAGAGTTCAGCTCTCCAGGTGGAAGACTCAATGTTGAAGAAGACTGGAGATAATAAAAGGAGGGAAACTAGTTAGGGTTGAATTAAAACACTCAAAATAATAACGGAAACGTTTTAAAAAATGATATTATAAATACATCAAACAAGCAAACTATATACAATATAACTAAACATATAAAGGAAGGAGAAAAACAGAAGAGTACTTCAGCTTTTTATGTAAACATTGCAGAACTGTCAGAATATTGAGAACATTTTTTGTACCTTTCGAACTTGTAGATTTTTCTTCATCTGTTTGGCTTCTTCTGGGTTGTTGTAGCGAAATAAATTGGACTGACCCAAAGTAATGACCATACCTGGAAATACAAATTGTCTTATGTTAAGGGGCAGTAAGTTAATAATTATGGCCCAGTCATTGTTAACCGCTAATGAAGCCGTACAGGACAGACTGCCTCCCACTATGACCAGAGATGCAATTAAATTCAAATGATAAAAAAAGCACAAATATTGCGCAAACAATTTTACCATACATACAGCACCAACAAGAACTATTCACACAATTACCGGCAGAGTAAGAAAACTAACATCTAGAGTACTATTCAGAAATATCATAAACTTTTATTCAATGCATCAAAGTATCATACACCAGAGCCACAGATAGCTAGTACATTCCAATCATTTAGACAGTTGGACTAACCTTGTTGAAGCTTGGTTGGTTCCTTGATGACATGGTTGTTGATAGAACACAGAGCGCCCTCTATCGGGTGCAGTACAACATTGCCTCCTATGGACTCAATGATACAATGGTCTGGCTCAACACCTTGACCTAATATGGCTAGAAAAAAAACAAGAGAAACTTTCTTATGCTTCTTCAATCTCATTTTTTTAATGTAATAAATCAAACATTCCACTGAATTTAACAAACTAAAAGATAAACCTTTTCTAAAACTAACAATTATAGTTATAGTTTTATTAGAGTTATTAGCTCAAAGTTGTTACTTACTGATATCTTGGATTTCTTCCGATTCCTCTGATCCAATTTTTGTTATTCCTTCCTGAACAATGCCACAACAAACAAAAAAGTAATATATATTATATTTCTATACCAAATAAAATGCATTAAGGTCATTGTTATTACAAATTAGAATTTTTAAAATATATGTTCTCATGTTCACCTTTAAGTGAAACAGCTTGATGCCTGTACTGAGGATGTCATCATCAATACTTATGAGGTGTGGCAAGGAAGAGTCTAGCACAACTCCGACACCTTCTTGACGCAGCGCCAGATTTTTCTCCTTGATTAGCTTGGCCGATTCACTCCACTTCTCTGCCCATTCTTCAGTCAACACTTTTATCTGGCCAAAACAAAATGTAAATAAGAACAATTCTTAAATAACAGACCATAAAAAAATTTTAAGTAAATTTTCTACATCAAGTTGAGCTTAAATTGTACAAATAAAAATTAAGCACTTGTTAAGCCATTACATGATTTTTATTTTCAAGACTGACTGTTCTTTTTTAACAGTACCTTCTTTCAATACAATAACACCTATGCTAATCTGATCTACAAATGATTCTAACATTTAACATAAGCGGGAAGTCAATCTTACTCTGGCCTCATTTTCATGCAGTTTCTCTTGAACTTTTGGTGAAGCCTCCTGTAGGGAAATACAAAAAAATACAAAAAAATGCATTATGAAAAGTAAATAACAAATATATCATCCAATAAAATTATTTTTAAGTACAAGAATGTTTTTTATTGGTCCAATGTGAAGTCAATTTATGACTTACACTTTTTATAAAACACTTTAAATAAAATTCAGTGACTCAATTTTAATGTAAAAAAAAAAAAGAAAGTACATCTTACCCCACTACCTTCCAACAATGATTTCAATCTTGCTATTTCCTCTCTAAGTTCTCGGATTAATTTCACATTGGCATCCTAAATTCATTGCAACAAAATTTTTTTTTAAATGTATTTGGATAACATTATATATCATTCATATATAATTCTAATATGTTTCTAACTCCACACAGTCCCTTACCTCATTCACAGTAGGTCTGTTGATGATATTCTTAGCTCTGTTTGCGTAACGTAAAGTGCTTAATGTTTCTCCATAGTTGACGTCTGCTGGTGAAATGGCTACACACACAAAATATTTAAGACATTTTAAAATTTGTATCATTAATTGTCTCTAAATTAGGACTTAACCCTACTAGACCTGACCCCCCCCAAGCTAACTCGCCCCCATACCTGACCTCCCTGGCAAAAAAAAAAAGATAAACATACAAGGGTTAGTAAAGTGCTAGTAGCCTAAGTGCCTTCATCAAGGCTAAAGTAGGCCTATTGTTTTGATGTCGAAACTTTGGAAGAAAGGGCCTTACCTTATATATTCTGTATGTTTTGTCAAATTAAGTATCTTCTTCATCAAGAACATTTAGAAAATTCCACAGAGCAAGGAGATTGGGGGACACGCCCCCTTCCCGTATCTTTTCATGGTCAATTTGAGAAAAATATAACAAAAAAACACTGAAATGGACCATCCTTCAAGGTAGCCACCATTTGCAATGACTATCTTGCAGTAAATGCGATATTTGACCATGATTGGCTGTTATTTTTAGCACTATGTCCAATTACCTAAAATTCGGTAACTCGGCATTGAGGAAATAAATTAATTACCTAATATTCGGTAACTCGGTCTGAAAGGGTTAATAGAAGAATATAAGAAATATGTGTTGTGATGAGAATAAAATTTGTCTATATTTTTTTAAGGAGATTCTCTGGCATTGTTATTCAATGTGTTCTAATTGATGATTAACATATGATCAACAATATGTTTTTTATTTACATGCATGCTGGTCCCACTTTGAAATCCCCAAACCATGAGACTACAATCGATTATTTTTAAAAAGCCCTCATAACCTCCGTACAGTCATAGCACCGTTAAATAAACTTGAGATTTTATAAAAATTTCTCAGCATAAATTGTCCCCTTATTCTCCAGGACATAGTTTGACGCATGAAAAATAAAAGAAATAGTCCCTTTAAAAAGTGCAACCCTCTAGGAAAAACTTTCTACTAAAGACCTACCAAGCTGTCACTTGTAATTTGTCTTTCATTTAATTCTATTTTAATGCTGTCTTTTAATCAATAAATAGTAAAAAATATTAAATGAATTCTTTGTTGTTTTTTTATCTTTATTAAATAATTTACACATAAATATTGTGCCTATTGAAGTTAAAGTTGTCTAATGCAGGACTCACTGGCAATCATGATTGTCTTCGCATTACCACCAAGGCTGTCTTTGAGGAGCCAAGTTAACACTGAATCTCTGTACGGTATAAAGTTGGATTTACCTCGACTGCCCATCTCAGACCTTTCAGCTGTTCGTAGATTAAATACGACAAAATTTTTTTAATGTAACTTGAATAATAAAATGTTAGTAATTTATACTTTAATGTACGAAAGTGGAAAAAATATATGTACAATATTACCCTAAAGTTGTGATTTTAAATATTCTTTACTATAAATTTCATAAGTCTATACACTTTTTTTTTAAGTATAAGGTAAATAAGATCAATTTAATAGCCTGTCTGTGGGCACATTCTGCTGGCATAATGAAGGTACTGGGTTCAAATCCTGGTGAAGGCTAGGATATGTATGTTTCCGGATCTGGAGGGTTTCCCTGAGTTTACCCAACTTTGATAAGTACCTGGCATTAGTTGGGGCAAAGTAAAGGCTGCTGGGCACACAATCCCCTAGTATGCCATGGCCACAGATGAATGCTGCTTCACTGTCTGTATGGATCAATTTGGTCCGATGAGAGTAATTTCTTTTAAAAGCGTGTCTAGAACCATCAATAAGTTGCTACAAAGCCTATTACTGTATAAAATGTATTTCTAAAAAGCAATTGGAAGCACATGGAAGTTTATTTCATACATGATGATACAAAAAATCTTAACCGTCAAAAAAGAAAAAGGTAAGAAAAAAAAAACACTAAAATAAACTCACCTAATAAAGAAATGACGTTTCCTAGACTCACTAATGATTTGTTTATGCTGCCACCTTCTTTCAAACGAATGCCTGTGGCACCTGATGCATCTGCCCTTTCACTGAAATAACACAAAAACGTAAGATGACAAAAACATAAGCAGTTGAAGTTTTAATTTTGTAATTTTATAATTTCAAATAGAGGTATAAACAGATCCCATTAAAGTTTTAACTGTTTAGTTTGTTAATGAAAGCAAAAAAAAAAAAGATACATTAAAGAGAACAAAATATTTTTTAACTGTATCCCTTATCCCTTATGTGAGAACAAATGCATATAAGTACTCTTTCTTCCCAAGTGGCATCTTGGCATGGAATGGGTTGCCTGAACAAACCAGGAAAACCAGTAACTTAATATCATTTAAAACACTAAACATTATACAAAACCAGACTCAGACCAAGGATGAGTGTAGGACACAATAATCTTCTTTATAGAAGGAGCGTCTGTAATATATAAGATAAGATAAATGTTGTCAATGTTTTAAACTTTTAATACCTCCCCGCCAGATCCACAAGGTTAATTTTACTTTGTCTCTCACTGGGCAAGCCATCAAGATATCTGGCCTGTGGAAATAAAAATGAAAAGAAACTAATGCCTTATATTACTGCCTTCATAGTGAGTGATATTTTTTTTTAAAATGGGAATACAATTTTTTTATAGCAGACACAATCTATATAAACATGATTAACCGATCCCGCACTGAACTACTTTTCTGCTATGTATAACTTCAGTACCGGCCATTATTTTACTAATTACTCACCAAGGTCCAGACTTTATTTTAGAATGGGTTGTAATGGATTAAACGTTACTCTTACTAAAATATAATATTTTTCAAAGGGATTGTTTGTTTCTAGGTTGTTGTTTTTTTTGTAGACTAGTTTTAGACCATTTCTTTCTAAACATTGTGTCAATTTCTGATTGAGTCACTTTGTGTGTGAGATATATTCTTTTTCTAGTAAAGTTGTCACTGGTGAAAACACAACAACACATGGTTTGAAAAAGCTTTAAGCTGAGCTGCAGATAATAGTGTGGCTCTACACATCAAGATTAAGATAACAAAACCTTCCATCAACGCTCTAACCCTTACCATTTGAAAAGAATAAACTACCCTTTGGACCAAACTGATCATAAGGCTGGTGAAGCAGCTTTCACCAGTTTCTGTGTCCAAGGTATACTAGGGGATGAGTGGCCAGCACAATACCCTGCCGCCTTTACATTACCCCAACTAATGTCAGGTACCCATCAGAGCTGGGTAGACTCAGGGGCACCCTCAAGTCCTGGAAAAAAATCCTACCCTCCACCAGGATTCGAACGCAGAACCTTCAGATCGCCAGTCAAACACGCTGCCACTCGGCCATCATGTCCTAAAAACCCATAAACTATGATTTCTGATAACCTAGATACTCAACAAAACCTGCAGTCAAAGGCATATTTATTTGTAAGAACTTTACAAGTCACATTGAAGAGCTCCCCAAACCTTCTATTGCTTGTACCTGAGTAAATGTGATGGTAAAGATAGCATGTGACCTGCTGCTGACATCATTCATATTGGTCGAAGCTGTGGTTCGGTTACTGTTGCCCTTCCTCATTAAATTGGCCAGTGCCTCGTAAGTTATCACAGAATGCTTAGATAAATCTGCAAGAAATGTCAATACAGTAATGAATTTTCAGAACCTGCATGTTAACCTTTTTTTAAAAGATTCTCTCAAATATATATTTAATTTTATATTTCTTTTTAATCTTTTCTTCAAGTAAGCCTTTTTCTTAAATTTAAGTAAAGAAAATATTTTGCAATCTTGTTTTAGTAAATAAAAAAAATAAAAGAAATATACTGATATATTTATAAAAACAAAAACATCATCTCTAAGTTTCAGTAAGTAAAGTACCCTTTGGACCAAACGGATCATGGGTCTGGTGAAGCAGCCTTCACCAGTTTCTGTGGCCATGGCATACTAGTGTATGTGTGGCCAGCACAATGCCCAGCTGCCTTTACTTTACCCCAACTAATGTCAGGTATTCATCAGAGCTGGGTAAACTCAGGGACACCCTTAAATCCCGAGAAAAACATCCTAGCCTCCACCAGGATTCGAACCCAGAACCTTCGGAACACCAGTTGAACTTGCTGCTGCTCGGCAACCATGTTAACAGAACATACATAAAATAGCATGGCAATACATTTTTTTAAAAATAGCATTCTCCTTTACCTTGAACATAAGGCCCATCTCTGGGGTGTTCTCTAACTCGCAGATTGTGAGTTGACTTGGTGAAGTTGCTGTTTACATTTTTCAATAGGTCTCTTACTTTTTCATTATAAATCTCTAGATAACTGGGTTTAAACAAAACAAAGTTCATAGTGTCATAGTGGCCACATCAAGATGTCAATACCTAACCCTAACCTTAATCAAACCAAACACTAAACTAATAAATTAAATGAGTAGATAGTTTCTTTACCTGACATGTATTTGATATGATGATGTGTTGTCACTTAATCTGGAGAAAAGGGCCTATAAAAATATAAAGTAACAAAATTGAATGTTCGCTCCTCAATTACACAAATTAAAAGAAAGATTTATGTTTAAATGTGAATGTTATAATATTAGCGTGCACTATAAGTCGTAATACAAACTTACATTACAATATCTAGGAATTAAGCCTGGGTCATCCTAAGAAAAGAAGACAAAAAAATATTTTAGAAATGATGTAAAAATTATAGTGCATAAAATAACCATCACCCCAAGCTGTCAACTTTTCTCTTCATTGATGAATGTCTTGAAAAAAGATTGCCTAATTGACATCATTTGCTAAAAATTCACTGTCAAATACCCAAAAAGGTCTCAGTGACATGAGCATTAATTGTGAATCACTAAATAAAAGCCAAAAATAAAGCCCATGCTTTTGCATTAAATAGGCCAACTTTTACAAGAAATGGAATTAGATTAGCCTAAATTGAAAGTGGGAAGTCTTTGGCAATGCTGTTTACTGTACAAGACCTTAAAAGATTTTGTCATTTTTAATGATAATTCTACTTTTCCTGCAATTTTCAAAAAGTGAAAACAGTTTTATCATATCAGGCCATAAAGGCTAAACAATTTTTGACAATAACGTAATATTGTAATTTGGGTATGAAAATAGTAATGTTACTGCCAAGACTGTAAGAGTAGGCACCCATGTGTTTAACTGAGCCGTTCTGAATTGTTTTTATATGAGACAAATTAAAACAATGAGAAACTTTATGCAAAATTATTATAAAAAGGTTTTATGGAGAATGAGTTAAAGGAAAGCTTACTTCTGTCCCCATCATTGTGTGTGTCTTTCCAGAGCCAGTCTGTCCATAAGCAAATATACAAATGTTGTAGCCATCAAAGGCTGACTGGACTACATCCTCACCAATACTTGAAAAGACCTGAAGAAGAAAAAATTAAACAATTCATGAACATAGATATAGAATTAGAAGCATATCTGTTTTGCTCTGGTGCTGTCATTTGTACCGTACACATAGTTCACTGTGCTTAGTAGGCTGAGTGGTTATTGTATGACAGTGATAAACATTAAGGAAAATAGTAGGCACAAATAAAAATATATAAGTGTCATAAATTAACTTCATGTGAGTTAAAAGCATAAAAACAATATGATAAAGTATTGAGAAAGACAAAATGATAAAACACTTCTTCTTATTCCATATATGCAAGGATGAATGAAATCTCTTTCTTCTCAAGTAGCATTTAGCAGAGAAGCAGTATTTTTCTATGCAGAAAGAGATTCTGTTATTTCTAAGATAAATCTGTGTGACACAAATACTACAGAGCAGATATTGTTTCTTACAGAACAAGCAAGGGAGACTATCATTATTATATTTTTGTTTCAAGTTACCTACCATTTCCTGCGTAACATAGTGGGAATCTTTTTCATCCACTGACCAGAAAGAATGGTCGAATGTGAACTCCCTGACCTTCATGGAGTCTCTGCCCGTGTCTCCATCAGCTGCATGATCAGGGACCTAGCAAGACAGAACATTAAGCTCAATATGAGATTACAGTCAGTCAAAATGTTGTTCCAACAAACCAAATATGGAGTTAAGCCAATGGTCATATTCTTTTTTAAAACCCAACTCATCTTTAGCAGCATGTGCCAAGCTTATAATATATTTTGTAAGTGTTCTTTAGTTCTTCTAATCGACTGTCAAATTCTGATGGGTTATGGTTTGGTGGTAAAGTAATATGAACTGCGTTAATGTGCTCTAATCCAGGGGTCGGCAACCTATGGCACGCATGCCAGACTTGGCATGCAGAGTGATTTTCAATGGAATGCAAAAGACCCATAAAAAGGCTATTGAAGTCTCTTCTGAAAGAAATTGGGTGTTAGAACAGTGTTACTTTTAGACTGTTGCCAGTCTCTAAAAAACCCAAATGCACTGATCAACCAGTCACTCAGTACAGAACTAAAGAAACTGGTTCTCCGATGGATCCCTGGGCATATACAAAATGAAGGGAATGACACTGCGGACACTTTAGCTAAAGCTGGAGGCCGACAAAACAAGACAGATCCATCTCTACACCCCAAAGAAATTAAGGCAATACTCAAAAGGAATCAATCTGAAAGATGGTCTGAGCTGCAACAAAACAACCCAAAGATTGATGCTTACTACAAACTCTCCCGCCAATTTCAACACATCATCTTCAGACTAAGGACTGGTCACAACTAAGGACTGGTCACAACAGGCTGAAGCAACACCTTTGAATCAGAGCAAGCTAAATGTGCACCTGCGAAACAGCTCACGAAAATGCGGAACATGTCCTTCAGACCTGCCCTCTGTATCATTCTACCCGGTCAGCTATTTGGCCCCAGGAGGCTACCTTCAACAACAAACTGTTTGGTGGACTAGAGCAACTGACAGCCACGGCGCAGTTCATTACAACTATCGGACTTGTTGTCTGAATCCTCCCTATCATAACACTTGAGAATGAAGAAGACTCTTGGCACGCTGAATGAATTTGAAATTCTGCTTTGGCACACTGTTATCAAAAGGCTGCCAACCCCTGCTCTAACCCATTATATTTCAATTGTGATATGAAATTGGTGTGCAGAAGTCTCAGGTGATCAGACTAATTAATCTTATTTCCATACTAACAATTTTTATTACAAGCTCTTATTTAACTTCTTTTATCCATCTGTGTTATTTTCCACTACAAATCTTTCAATCAAAATTTGACCCACATCACAGCAAGCTATTGCTCTAAAAACTGGAATATAAGCTTATGCTGGTTGACAATACAAGGCCACCAGCCTAACTAAATTGCTGTCCCTAACACAGTGTGCCTCCCATTGATAATTTATAATTCAACACTATCACAGTACACCCGACTATTATCTCTGAGGGTGAGAAGTGTATCACATAAAGATTTAGACACTGATTGCTTACCTTAAGATTAACAATCCTGGTCTTGTCACCTTCCATTTGTATAATAACCTGACTTGATAAGCCATCCTCTCTATTCAAAAAGAGAAGAAAAAAGGTACTTAAACATGTTTATAACTGCTCACAGCAAGTCAAAGCTATGTAGTTTGGCGGAATAGCCACTCAAAGGCTCATCTACTTCAGCACTTTGGCTGATAAAATGAATCAGGCTGTCCTTAAGATGGTTCAGACTCATAAGAGTTATTAACCCTTACAGTCCCGGGCGCATATATAGCGGAACTGAAGGCAGCATAGATAGAAGTAGGTCGGACCGAGAAGGGTTAAATGGCATGATAAGCATACACAATGTTGCAGGGGATTGCATAGAAAAGTAAATAACTGTGTTTCACTCCTCAACGTTGACATCTTTTAATTGTGGCGAGTCCCAGTTTGACCTAAATATACCAAACGTGAATGTGTTTGTAAATACCATATATATATATATTGCTCTTTTTGCATACTGAGTGATCTCAGCCTCTTGTTTTCCTTTATAATATATAAATTAATGGTTATAACATAATTACGGTAGATGTGTCTACAGTGAAGCTACAGGAACAGCAAAAAAAACATATTCCTGTTCCTATTAAAAAGGATGATACTGTGATCCAGTGAATATGGTTAAGTATTGACTGTGCAGAAATAAATACTTGAATAATGTTTATTATACGCGGTTTAGATTGGCTATATGGTGAAAACAAATGTGGTCTGGGGGTATTTTGGGTCAATTTCTATAAACACAGGGATTGTTTGAACTACAGAAGATCAATAGAATTGGCTGGGAATAGTGCCATGTTGGTAAAAATCTCGACATTAAAATTTTAATTTACTCGTAATTAAATATACAAGGTTTAAAATTAAATTTTAATACGATTTGATGCTCGTACACATATTAATTGGATATTTGTATACAAATACGGTAATTAAAACAAAAAAAAAAGTAATACTAAATATTGTCAAAATTAGATTAATAAAGAAAAAAAAACGTTTGAAAGAAATTGAACTTCATATAAACAAAGTACAATTAACTATTATTGGTTTAGAAGATAAAGTTATAGAGCCAAATACTCAAATACATTTATAGTATAAATTCTTAATGGTTGTCATAAACAATATGTTAAGTGATCATTCTAAGAGAGAAAAAAAAAAAAGGCCTAGCCTATAAAAAAAGCGAGTGAATCAATCTATTGTTTGTCAGTGGCTTAGATTAGTTTGTGCAATCAATAAGAGTGTCCTTCTTTTGTCGTAGTCACAGGGAAAGAATGTGTTGCAATGAAGTGGCAGCAGATGCTAACACTTAGAAATGGTTCTCAAATGGGAAACTGCTTTGGCATCAACATGTTTGTGAACCTACATGTGTAACTTTAAATTAAGCACTGAAAGCAAAGTTGTTTTTAAATAAATCTTTTAGATGCATTTTTATTAAGCTTTCCATAGATTTGCCCATTGCCACTAACATAGTAAGAAAAAATGCATTAGCGAAAATAATAAAAAGGCACATAGCCTAATTAGGCTTAGTAAGAAAATATAAATTAAAACTAAAACAAACCTATTGACTAGGCCTATATGCCTATATAAGGAGAGAAACACATGAGTAAATCAAAGTTTGACACAATTTTCATGTTTACATTTGTGACAGTAACAGTGACTGCATAACTGTAAGTGTGTAAGGGACAGAATAATTATAAACTGCCTGAGATTTAGTGACACACATTGGACTGTATTATTGTAATGTGTTGACTGGGCTAAGAGACCTGATGTGCTCTATGTTATTGTTTATGTGACTGGCTGGACAGAGTGAGCTTTGTTCATGGATGTGAGGTGGAGGTGTATGAACAGTGAGTGAATGGCTGTGATGTGCTAATGTAATGTGCTATAAAAAGATGGTAGAATGAGAATAAAGATAGGGTTGCCAGATACATGGGTGCCAAAAGGAGGACACATAGAGACAAAAAGGAGGACAAAGGAGGACACATGGGTACCAAAAGGAGGACACAAAGGAGTGTTTCATTTACATTTGTTTTAATTAAATGCGGAATAACCAGCAATCAGTACCATTTTACTACAAATGGTTGCCAATAATTATCTATTAGTAAATTAACCAAGAAAAAGTCTTGTAAAAAAATTAATTCAATTGACTTTTTTTTCAAAAGGCAACAATACTATATTAATCTATTTGAAAACAGTCAATTCTACAGTTTATACATTATCATCTTTCTTATTTGTATAACATATTTCTACGACTAGCGACATGTGAGATTTTTAAAGTTGTACTTTGTAAGAATGATGCCCTTCACAGAGTTAACTGAGAGTCTGTTTCTTTCCTTTGTCTATTGAGCGTTTATCAATGAGAACACTCTTTTCACATTACCATTGTGTCCAGGGATACAGAAAAAAAGTTCACACATTTATTAATAACTCTGAAAAGCAACTTGCTTTAGGGGAAAGTTAACAAAAACGAACTCCACTGCAATTATTAACCTAACAACACATTAGATAACACAATCTAATTCATTACATTTTCTGCTAAATATTTTTTGCTTTATCCGACCTAGCCATTTATTGGCAGTAAAAAAGAACATAAAAAGTGCACTAAGGATTTCAAAAACCTTTGGCGTACAAAAGCCGGACATTTTAAGGGTTTTTAGCTTTGCCTGCCGGACAGAGGACACAGGGCTAAAAAGGAGGACATGTCCTCCTTTTGCCGGACGTCTGGCAACCCTAAATAAAGATGACTTGTTACACAAAGCTATTGGTTAAAGATGTACTTTCACAATATTCATTTCTGTATGCATTAGCCATCAGAAGATTTTGACCCCTTTTTTTGCCACCCACACAGAAAATAAAAATCAAGGTTAATACTTAATAGGCTTAGAAACAAGACTATCAATGAAAAACCTTATGGCATAATGATATTATGCTGTCCATTGGTTTAAACAAAACAAACATGAACATATTATATAGTGAATGAAACATTTTAAATAAATTATATTTAGCAATATTATGTTCTTAAAGTGTGTTTTTCTTATGCATTAGCATTCTTAAGATTTACCATTTGCCACCCAGAGAAATAAAGAAAGATCTGAAGCACAACTGCAGTACACGCTAAAGCATGGTTAATTACAGGTGTGTTCAATAGGGGATTCCCCAATGCACACAGTAAAGTGTAAAGAAAAAAAGTTTTTAAAAAAGCTATTTTAAGAACATGGTGTGGGCCTATGTGCCTGAAAATTTTAAGCAATGTGTTGACCAGGGCTTCACATATATTTGTCTAGTTTCTGCTTGATGGGAGTCAATTAGCCTTCAGAAGGTCAGATTGATCACCAGCCAGTTAGAAACAAAGTCTTGCAAAGTTAATATAAAGGATTTTAAAAGTTTAAAATCTTGGCTTCATATAGGACAGACTGGAAACTATAACAAACACATGTTTTGAGTATGCTAAATAAAAAAAATGCATTTTATGGAAACTTCTAGATTACAAGATTCCTTTGTCTCTTACATGATATGGTTACCAATGCATTTTATGGAAACTTCTAGATTACAAGATTCCTTTCTTTGTCTCTTACATGATTTAATAATCTTCTTTATAGCAATAATCTTCTTTATAGAAAGAGCGTCTGTAATATATAAGAAGATATGGTTACCAATGGAAACTTCTAGATTACAAGATTCCTTTCTTTGTCTCTTACATGATTTAATAATCTTCTTTATAGCAATAATCTTCTTTATAGAAAGAGCGTCTGTAATATATAAGAAGATATGGTTACCAATGGAAACTTCTAGATTACAAGATTCATTTCTTTGTCTCTTATGTGATATGGTTACCAATGCATTTTATGGAAACTTCTAGATTACAAGATTCATTTCTTTGTCTCTTATGTGATATGGTTACCAATGCATTTTATGGAAACTTCTAGATTACAAGATTCATTTCTTTGTCTCTTATGTGATATGGTTACTAATGCATTTTATGGAAACTTCTAGATTACAAGATTCATTTCTTTGTCTCTTATGTGATATGGTTACCAATGCATTTTATGGAAACTTCTAGATTACAAGATTCATTTCTTTGTCTCTTATGTGATATGGTTACCAATGCATTTTATGGAAACTTCTAGATTACAAGATTCATTTCTTTGTCTCTTATGTGATATGGTTACCGTAATAGTTTCACAAGACTAAATTTTTTTAATCAACCTTATTCTCACAAACACTAATTACTTAAGAGATTTGGGTGATTTAAGTTGTGTAATTTGTTAGTATTTTAAGTGTGATTTAAGCAAATTGCTTGATTAGACTTGAACATGATCTGTGTTAATAGTGTTATATGCAGACACATAGAAAACTTTTTTTGAAACTTTGTAAATTTGAAGGTTTGAATAACTGTGTGCTGTCAACTCAATGATCTTCTACAAGGCCACCATGTTCCATTAATTAATATGTTTCTTTTAATCAACCAATTTTTAATTTCACCAAGTTTGTTTAATAAAAGTGTAGGGGCCTATTGGTAATTTTAATAGAAAAAGTGTCTTTTTAAATAAAATTTAATTTGTATAACAGATTTAATATAAAATTATAAATACTCATTTAATAACAGTTTCAAGCTTGATTATATAGGCCTGCTTGATATTTAAAAATTGGTCAGTAAGAGTAGGAGTGTAAGAAAGAAAAAAACCTTTCTAAAATATTTATAAAAGGGTTATAAGGAACATATCTGTAATAAGAAAAATGAATATAAAAGATAATTCATATATATATTTCATATAAATTATAAATAAGTTCAGTAAAATTATTAAAATTATGTCATTAATTAATGATTCTCATTGGCATTGCCTTAATCGTAAAATAAGACTAATTAGTAGTAAGTAGGCCTATAAGTCTATAAGATAACTAGATAAAATATTACGTAGGCTTTGACTTTGACTTATCATATTATGACTTATGACATGACGCTATGCTATTTTAATACTACTATTCAAAGTATTATTATTATTATTTATTATTATCTTTTAGAAAAGCATTTTCAATGTAGCCTAACTAATAGATTTTATTATTATATATATTTAATATATTACCGTATATACTCGCGTATAAGTCGCACCGGTGTATAAGTCGCACCCCTAGTTTAAGATTTTTTTTCTTATATGTTGTCATTGACCCGCACATAAGTCGCACCCCAACTTCCCGGGTTACACTGCATTTTAATATCTAAAAGATGCATACCTTTTAAACATAAAAGTTACTAAATATTCACCCTAATTTGGAAACTTTCCTTAAAAAATGGTTTTAATCGTGCATAAGGCAAACATAATCAAATAAAGGCAGGGCTTCATTTAATTTAAACCACCGATCAATAGGCCTACAGACATTAGTGAGATGGGAAAGTAAGGTATCTGTTTCTTCATCTTTTCCCTACTTAAGTTCCTATCTCTATAGTAACTCTACACACAAAAAGTCTTTGAAGTACGTCATTTATAGACTCAATGTCGCCTAGATTGGAGACTGGGAGGCGCCGGCATTTTCGACGCGCTATACATGTGTCCTAATTACCATTAACATTGTTTGATTTCAAGTGCGTCTGCGCGACCGACAAATAATAGGCTGGGTTTTTTTTTCAAGTCTTACATGCAATAAATGAAAAATAAAACACACTTGACATTTAACGCGTCCATCTGCCGATCGTAGTTGCCTAGATATGCCGCGTTTTTATCGGAATGCTCAACACTGCCTTATTAGTAGGCTATAGCCTATAAGCCTAGACCTTAAGTAGGCCTACTAAATAAAACGCATCTTAAGCTTATTAAGCTTAAGCCAAACCTACATTATAGGCCTAGACAGGCTTTCACACATTTACGATTATTTCCATACTGTAATTTGGGTTCAATAAGCCTACCCAAAAATGACGCCTTTAGGCCTAAACTTACGCTACGTTTCGGCAATACAAAATCGGTCCAAAAGTTCAAAAGAAAAGCTGGGGAGGTCGGGTGTCTGTAAAACCTAAAATATTTGTCGATCTTAATTTCAGTTATATAAAGATAGTAAGTAATATGTACACCTACGAAAGTTTTCTAAATGTAAAATGTAAGCCTACGCATATCCTAGTAATTCTACATTACTACAGTCAACTATACGGGTTATGTAGCAAACTGTATGACAGAGTAGTGATGTTTTTCAAACTTTTCAAAAACAGTGTTGGGTGTATAAGTCGCACCCCTACTTTTTGTCGAAATTTTCGGTAAAAAAAAGTGCGACTTATACGCGAGTATATACGGTATATATAGTATATAGGCATAGTATAGGTCTATCATATGACATATAGACATGATATAGAATATTATATATATAGAAGACACGATAGACTTGGTCGATAATTCTATGAATTCTATGTCTATATGTATATCATAGTATATGGCTACTATTACTATATCAAACTATATAGCCTAGGCCTATTTATGGCCTATGGGCTATGGCCCTAACTATGGTAATAATTCATGGATCTGACTTGGAAAAGACTGTAAATTTAGGAATAGTTATATCACTTATATCCTAGAGTCCTAGCCCTTTTTATTTTAAATTGAAATTAAATTTGTTGTATTAGTATTTGAATTTGACTTCTTGTTTGACTTGTTTATAACTTTATAACAATAACATATAATAAATAATATAATTAGGATATAATTTCATATAATCTATTGAACTATTCACTATTCTTAGTTATTCTAAGTCTCTAAGTTGTTTACCTCAAGTTGAGAGGCCTCACCCTCACTGCAACTTTGACACTCGTCATATTTTCAATCCGATATTGAATAGGCTATTTATGAATTATATCAACATCACTGCAATAATAATTTAAACAAAGTATAAAAACATCCGATACTGTGTTAGTCATTTTAGGACATACACAAAATAACGCAATTTTGTTTTAGTTCTCTGTGTTATGACATGTGACCTATCTATAAAAAGCAGTGTGTACGGCACACCAATTCTAAAACTACCCATTATAAATAGTCATATCCCCTTCCTTGGCTTATACTTATAGTTATATGTTAAAATTACAAACTCTCTCTCTTTACAGGGGCAGCTCGAACTTTTTGCTTACCCGTGACTTCAGTTGTGTATTTTGATAGGTGCCTGTAATAGTTAATAGGTTAATAGGTGTTTTCCCGATTATTTAGATGGCCCATAGTTTAACTTTGCATTATGTTAAGTATAATAAAGGCAGCGACCATGCCATAGATAGACCATAGCATAGCACATTCCTTGCAAAATTGTTAATTTTTTTTTATTTATTACTTTATTCATTGACCTTATTACCCTGAGCTATGCATAGGCCTATAGGCCTATACTTCTTTGTAGTCCTACCCACAAATACATATAACTAGGCTTCTATGTGATGTATGTTGTCAGTGTTGTCCTATATATGCCAGGGCTGCGGAGTCGGTAGATAAATTATGTTCCGACTCCGACTCCTCTGTATTAATATATGGCGTCCTTCCATATACAAGGGACGATGGCGCAGTCTCCTTTTTCTCTGCCTCTCGCCTTTCTCCTGGCTCGTTTCTCTTCACTTCTTTCTGTGAGGGTGGCTTCTGCAGCTTGAGTGCCTTCGCGCACCTTGGACCGCCAGGAGGTGCGTGCCTCAGCAAGGCTCTCCCACGTTTTGGGCTCAATACGGGCCAGTAATAAGTCTTTTTTGCAAACGTCTTTGAAACGCAGGCAAGGGCGACCTCTCTTTCTTGTTCCGGCTGCCAGCTCTCCATACAGCAGGGCTCTCTGTATTAATATGCGAATGTATTTTGTACATTCCTTGAAGGAAAGAAAGGCAACATACATCTACATGTCATTACCACAGGACTACTGGCTGGGATTTACTGTATTTAATTTAAAATATTCATGGGCCCCCTAAACTCTTGAGGGCCCCGGTAGGGCGTACCGGCTGTACCCCCCTCTCGTGGGGCCTTATCAGTAGAGGTGACGATCGGCGACTCCAAGGGACATTAAACGGTTAATCCCTACCAGTGAGAGGCTAGGTTACACATGGGCGCTGCGTTCCCTGTAACAGCAGAACTGGGGATGTTAAAACCGATTATCGGTTCTATAAAACCGGTTTAAAATCGGATTTCGGTTTCCCCCTCTCCCCCCCCCCACCCCCGCGCAATGTCACAAGTCATATGCCGGAACAACCAAATGTGCGTAGTTTTGTAGGTAGCTTATAGCCCTATTTGAAAAATACATCAAACTTAATTAGTGTTTGCAGGGCATATTCAAGGGGTTGATTTGTGTGAATACAATATGATTTTGTACTCTTTACCATAAAATTCTTTAGAACTAAAAAAATCTGGGCTAATTTATTAAAACCGATAATAGCTTTCAATTTTTCAATAGTGATTATCAAATTACCGATTATCGTTGACCATAATATTGAGAAGCATATGAAGAGGCATTTATGATAACTTGTAAAATAATGTGTTGAAAGAGAATCAAAAGAATATGTATTTAATAGTGGCGTTAATAATAAAGCACAGATCGACGCGGTGTTTTGAAAATCAAAACCGAATCCGGTATTTCGGTTTTCGTTTAACATCCCTAAGCAAAACACAACAACTTATGAAAAGTATAAATATTGCCACCAGGGTCGTATTTAGGATTATGGGGGCCCTGTTCCTAAATTTATGTGGGGGCCCTGTTCCTAATTTTATGTGGGGCCCCTCGTGGTATCGCCCTGCCGTCTACATAGGGCCTACCTCAGAAAAGGGCCGTTAATTCATATTACATTCTGTAAAATCATACATTTCATGTTGCACGTAGCTTGGTTGAACTGGAGCGCTTTAAATTGTATGGCAATAAATGAATTTTATTTTACATTTTCAAACAAATATGGGGATGTCACTCAAACCTTTCTTTTTGGGATGTGTGGGGGCCTATTTGTGTGGGGGCCCCTGTTCCAATGGAACATGTGGAACATGCCTAAATACGCCACTGATTGCCGCTCCTAATAATTGTGCGTTGTGTGCGTAGCGCATTTATAAGTCGTAAAGGCGGTATTTTTTTGTAGGCCTATTGAACGCAAATTACTTTATGGAAAGAATCGTAAATGTGCAAAAGCCTCTCTAGGTCTCTATGCTTGTAGCCTACACTAGTAGCTAAAGATACGTTTTATTTAGGACCTATGGCCTAGGCCTATAGCCTACTAAATAAGCAGTGTTTAGCATTCCGAGAAAACCGCGCGTGCCATGTCCTAGCATTTGAAATCATTACAAACAATGTTAATGGTAATTAGTAATTTGGGCACTTGTATAGCGTCATCAATACCGGCGCCGAGCAGTCTCTATGACGTTCAGTCTAATGACGCATTTCAAATTAGTTCAAAAGACTTTTTTTGTGTGTCGTCCCGCTATAGTATGACAATAGGGACAGGATCTTGAGTAGGGATGGGGGCTTAGAGGAAGAAACAGATATTTTACTTTCTCATATCACTAGTTTCTGTAGGCCTATTGATCGGTTGTTTAAAATAAATGAAGCCCTGTCTTTTTCCAATCTAAATTTAGTCGGAGTCGGTGCATTATTTGCCGACTCCGACTCCAGGTACCCAAATTTACTCCGACTCCTCGACTCCGACTCCACAGCCCTGGTTTACACACTTTGCCAGTCTTTGAGGCCCATGGATACAGTTTTGCCAGACTTGAACCCCACTTCTCTTCTTTTAGGGCTCGGAGAACAAATTCTGATGTATCACAATAAGACTTACAATTTGATACATCAACATGTCACAGATGGTAATGGTCGTATTCCTGTTCCTGCAAGGCGGGGCAATCAAATAGCACCGTCTCTTCTGCGATCCCTACTAAAGTAGGCCCCTATCGGACAGTGAGCAGTTCGAAACCGCCCAGTGCAGGACATGGTAATTAACCTATATACATGCAATGCTGCCATGATCCGAGGGAAATTTTGCATTGGGTAAAAGCATTGGTAAAAGCATGGTAAAAGTAATTTTTATTGTATAGATCAGTGTCAGTGGGTAAAAGTGTATAGCCTATATATACTGCTAGTGCTCGTGAATGCTGAGACAAAAATCGCCTATGTTATGCGGAATGCCTTACTTATCGGCAAGCAGTAGTGCGGCATGGCATGTCTCGGACAGGGTTTTGGTGTGCACCCCTCCTTGGCCCACCCCTTTCCAACGTTACGTCCTGTCGTCCTGGAAAACTAACTTTTTTATGTAGATCAGTTATATAGATCAGTGCATAACGACCATTTCACGACCCGGAAATAATAGCTAAATTTGCGCGAAAATAAACATTAAATTGTACACAAAAAACATTACCCAAAACCATTTGTTCCTCATTTATTATTTCTTGATGGCATTATAACTAAAAGGTTTAAAAAAAAAGAAGAAAACAATGGCAGGCGTTACATGCGATGATATTTCGGACGCATTTGATATATTTGGAGAGGAAGTGGATAACGAACAGACGTCTAAATGTTAGTTTTCTTACTTTATTTTTCTTACTAAAACTTAGCCTACTAAAACTAAAATATAAAATTACTTAACTAAAGCAAAAACGATTCAAATTCAAATGCCAAACAAAGGTGTTTATATTTAATAAATTATTTTTATAGCCGGACGTTCGGCCTTGAAGCCGGCTGGTCCAGCGGTTTGTTCACCGGCTTGTCAACCAAAAAAAACCTGACAGGTCGCGGGTTCTATCCCTGCCACCGACGGACCCCTGTCGCCGTCGCCCTGCAGTCTGCAGGAGTAATTAGGGCCTCGGCCTAGTGACCAGTGGACTAATAATCTTAAACTTATATCAAGTCAAAGAGCCGCTATCCGCTATGGACTATGACACTGACACTATGACTATGACAACACATTCTCATTCACATTCTAATGTCATAAATCATCATGTCTAATCAGACTCTATGATAGAGTCATCAATGGCATCCTTCCGTCTCGCGAGACGATGGTGCATCACCGTGATTCGAGGTTGCACTTCCTCGTGTGGCTGAGCAGGCCTATCCTTGAATGACAGTCTTTTTTACAGCCTTTGCACACGTGTTCTGTCGGTCCTATTTTTTCCGCTTTTCTTTTAGCCCTTTTATTTATGCTCTCCTCCATTCTATTTTCCTCTGCCGTTTTAACCCCTTTCCTGACAGCAGTGCGCCAGGTGGACCGATCCTCTGCCTTCTCCTCCCAGTCACTTGTACTTATTCTGGCTGCTCTCATGTCTCTCATACAGACATCTTTATAGCGGAGGCGTGGGCGACCTGTCTTTCTCTTCCCAGATGCCAATTCTCCATATAGGAGGTCCTTTGGGATTCTGCCTGGACTCATTCTTCTTACATGTCCTAGCCATCTTAGGCGCCTTTCACTGAGGACTGCGAACATGCTTTGGGCGCTGGCGCGCGTCAGTACCTCACTGTTAGGGACTTTGTCCTGCCATTTAATGCCAAGGACGCGACGCAGACACCTCAGGTGGAAGCTATTTAGCTTGCGCTCATGGGACGCATAGATTGTCCATGATTCGCTACCATAAAGCAGCGTGCTGATGACGCAGGCCTGGTAGACACATAGTTTGGTCCTTTCTGTCAGCCTGGTGTTTTCCCAAACCCGTTTACCAAGTATAGCCATTGTGGCAGCTGCCTTGCCGATTCTGCTATTTAGTTCATCCTCTATGGACAATGAGCTGGAAATCTTGGACCCCAAGTAGGTGAAACAGTCCACAACTTCCAGGTTTTCGTTTTCTATAGTAATGATAGGAACGGAGCATGTGTCTTGGGCCATGATATTTGTCTTCTTTATGCTCACCTGCAGGCCGAATTCTTTGCAGGCGTTGGCGAAGCTTGACACAAGCTGTTGTAGGCCTGTTTCTGTGTGTGATATCAGGGCCGCATCGTCAGCAAAAAGTAGCTCGCGAATTAGGACCTCTTTCGTTTTGGTTTTGGCTCGGAGACGGGCAGTGTTGAAAAGTCCTCCATCAGCTCTGGTGTGTAACCAGATTCCATCACTACTATCCTTGAAGGCGTATCGGAGCAGTATAGAGAAGAATATTGCGAACAGTGTTGGTGCGAGTACACAGCCTTGCTTTACACCGCTACTGACTGGGAAGGCTTCAGAGGTGGCTCCGTTGAAGTGCACTGTGCCCTGCATGTTATCATGGAACTGTCTGATGATGGCGAGTAAGTGTGGGGGACAGCCAATTTTTTCCAGAATTTGGAACAGCCCACTGCGACTAACTAAATCAAAGGCTTTTGTCACAGTCTCCAGCACCGCCCTAGATGACATCCCCGACATGCCGCTCATGGAAGAACTAGATGCCATTCCCACACAGGAAGAGCTAAGCAAAGCCATCGACCGCCTAGCCTGTGGAAAAGCCCCTGGGAGCGATGGAATACCTCCAGAAGCTCTGAAGAACGGTAAGACAGTGCTGCTCCAGCCCTTACACGAGCTGCTAGTCCTCTGCTGGGAACAGGGATACATCCCCCAGGACATGAAGGACGCAAACATAGTGACGCTATATAAGAATAAGGGCGATAGAAGCGACTGCAATAACTACCGCGGTATCTCGCTTCTGAGCATCGTAGGAAAGGCTTTTGCCCGCGTCACTCTTACTCGCTTGCAGAGTTTAGCCTCCCGAGTTTATCCAGAGTCACAATGTGGTTTTCGGGCGGGTCGGTCTACCATAGACATGGTGTTCTCCATACGGCAGATGCAGGAAAAATGTAGAGAGCAGCAGATGCCACTATACATCGATAGAGTCATAGAGTCTATCTAATCTAATTCTAATTGTATCCACATCTCATTTCAATCTCCCTGGGCCTACCCCCCCCCCCCCTCCCTAATCCTTTATTTTGGAAAACCTGCCTTTGGGATATTTCCAAGTCCCATATATTATGACTTGAAAGGTCTTTTTACGCTGATTACGGAACAGTGTGCAGTTGGTTTTAATTTAATTCTTGTTCACGCTTCTGTGATTTTTAACATTAAATTTTGTGAAAATTTGGTAGCCAATGAAAGGCAGTATATGGGTCAGGTGACCAGACAAATAGGCTGGGAGATTTTGTTCTGGTGGACATATCACAAGACGACAAGCACAGGAAATATTATTTCTGCAGACCTAAGTCTATCATGTATTAGGCCTACTATTACATTATATCATTTATAATACATAATATACTATATATGCCATAGCCATAGGCCTACATATAACAAGAGGTTGCCGTAAAAAATAGAAGGCCAATTCCTACGCCCAACTAAAGCTTTCAGATTACCCTAAGCTTAAAATAGAATTAATTAAATAAAAGAAAATAAAATGGGGGTTAGTTAGGTATTTGTATTGGGGATGTTTAGTAAAAATTATAATGGTGATTAAGTTTCAATACAGTGTAGGGCCAGTGTATGCATAAAGTATAAGTTAGGCCTAGGCCTACTAATAAACTTTTACTAAAATGACTAAAGTTACAAAATTTACAGTGACATGGTTTTATTGTTTCAAGCACAAACTTTATTCTATTGTAAGCATATATTGAAAAAAGAAAGTTATTTTGTAATGATCTGTTGGGCTAGGCTAGGGATGTTAACATTATCGGCAATACAGAGAGTTTTTTTCTTATTTTTATGTCAAAACTATGTTGATTCCATAAGCTTGATACAGTAGGCCTACTAAATTAATTCAGTAATTTCATTTTTTATTAAATGTATGATTTTATTCATAATAGTAATAGTCTGTGAACAATTTTTTTTATGAACTGATCTCATAATGCCCATACACATCTCCAACCAACACCATGTTTCCTATCGATAGCAGGTGACATGGTTGCTGGACTAATATCTTGTGCACTATTATTCCGGTGGCCAGACTCGAAACACTACTCCGTTTATGAAATATTTTTGCTTCCCTTGAGCACTTTGTGTTGTAAATAAACACTTTGTTACGTCCCTTTTATTTGTTTATTTTTTGTTGTTGTTTTTTTTCTTTTATCCCATAGTTTTGAAACGCAAAATCATACCAATCATTCATGATCGCTTGTTTTAGGGGAAAAAAAACATATATGAAAAGCGACTAATTTTGTGGTGGAGGATCATATATTTCCCCGATTTTAAAAATAATTAATTTAATCATTTGATCATTTTTGTATTAAATATTATAGGTCCATCTAATTCTCTTTCTTTTTCTTTCCGCCTTTGTCATTTGTATTATAATGATTTATTATAATATACTATCAAATTTAATTTTCATTTAGTAGCAAAAATATTTTTTTCAGTACGAGAACTTTGTCTATCATATGATATTGATGCAAATACACTAGTAAATAATTGGATGGCGTTTTCTTCTACCCGCAAAGTAGATCTAACTATTGAAACTATTCTCACATTTGACAGAGAGGTAAGGCTTATTTTTGACACTGCACACTGCACACACCCTAATATGTTTTTTTTCTTTTTTTCTACTTCTAAATTTGGTTGTTGAAGATAATTAATGGAAATTCAGTTATCGGCTTAAAAAACGATAAACATATTTGAAAGTGATCTCAGTCTAGTTGGCATGTAATTTTTTTTACCTAAAGTAGCCCACAATTATTGGTCGTGAGGGAAATATATATTTAAAGAATCATTTTAGATTTGCCTGATTCAAGTCACTAAATGCCTAGAAAACCCTGATATAGCTTACATTTTTTGGGATAATATAAATCTTATTCTTAGTCATTGATTACGATACAGTAATAATAGGCGTAGTATAAACAAAAGTAAAAATGTAAAAAAAAACGATAATCTATATGTTAAATCAGGTTTCTATAGATGATAATCGGTTTTGGAGAAGAAAAAAAAAATTAACATCCCTATTTCTCAGCTCCTTTTTTACCCTCTACCTTTTAAGTAAGAATTAGCCATCAATCATAATGTAATCAAATGTTGATGGATCGTTCTCTTAATCCTTTACTAATTTAAATTCACATTAGATTATGTTTTCTTTATATTATGCTAAATATAATTATTAATCTCACTTACTGTAAAAAAATTTTTTTCAAATTATTTTTTTTCAGTGGCTCCAAAAAAAGGTTTCTGGTTTCCATTCCAAAATACAAAAGCCAAAAAGTAATGTATTACTAAATAAAGATACAATAGACAGGTTAGTATATTATAAGATTTGTTTATCAATTAAAAATTTGGCTGAGATGCTATAGCAACTGGTTCTCTTGTATTATTCTCATTTTAGGTTTAGAGAATTTAAAATCAATGTAGGCGCTAGTGGAAATCTGTTTATTTAAGGTTTTGCAGAGATATTGATAGAGCTTGTTTTATATTATATATAAACAATCTCTCTGGCAGCCCGAAAAGTTGCAAATCCCTTAACCATAAGAACTCTGCAAATATATATCTCTATCAGTCATTAGAATATGGGGCACGGTAGCCGAGCGGCAGCGCGTTCGACTGGCGAGCCGAAGGTCCCAGGTTTGAATCCTGGTGCAGGCTAGGATTTTTTCCCGGGTCTGAAGGGTGTCCCTGAGTCTACCTAGCTCTGATGGGTACCTGGCCTTAGTTGGGGTAAAGTAAAGGCGGCTGTGCATAGTGCTGGCCACACATTTACCTAGTATGCCGTGGCCACAGAAACTGGTGAACGCTGCTTTATCGAACCTATGGATCAACTCGGTCCGACTGGTTCTTTACTTACTTACTTACTTACATTAGAATAAATAATATGTATTATTATATTATGTAGGCCTGTTAATTATGTTTACAGGCAATGGTAGGCAGTAGCCTCCCATTAAATTTAGTCTTTATTTCCATTTCCTATCTTAATCTTTAGATTTGGTAAAATAGTTTAAATTTGTATTAATGCAAGCTACAAAGCTGCTATACTATCTGTGTACAATAGTTTAAATTTGTATTAATGCAAGTTACAAAGCTACTATACTCTCTGTGTACAAGCTAAATTTTTCACAATAATTATTGCATTTTTTGAAACATATACATAATTATAATTTTTTTTATTCTTACTTACATTAATTATAAAGAAATTTAGAATTTTCTAATATATTTTTTTTCTGTTTTGAAAGAGACCATTTTTTTTTTTAATAATTATAATTTTTTTCTTCTTTTAAGCATTTCAGATGATCAAATTGAAATCATAGGAACATATGCAACCCCAGAGCAGAAGGTGCATACTTTTTTATTTTTTTTAGAAATCTCAGAAAACCATTTTTTTTACACCTTATTTCAATTGGTTATTTTTAATTTTACTAACCTTTCTATATTTTGTTATAGAAACATTTAATACAAGCTAAAAGGCAACTTACTCCTGAGGATGTAAATAATGGTAGTAAAAGATTTGTTGGATCTAACAGAAGTCCAACTGTTAAGACTGCATATTCTCCTAAAGTACTGACTCAAGCAGGGTAATAAACTTGATTATATAGTTATAATAAGCAGGGTAAAAGACTTGATTATATAGTTATAATCATCATCATCAATCCCATGACTTTTGAGGTCGTTGGGGGTAGCAAATGGACACTAATAATAAGCAGGATAAAAGACTTGATTATATAGTTCTAATTAGCAGGGAAAAAGACTTGATTATATAGTTCTAATTAGCAGGGAAAAATACTTGATTATAAAGTTATAATAAGCAAGGTAAAAGACTTGATTATATAGTTCTAATTAGCAGGGGAAAAGACTTGATTATAAAGTTATAATAAGCAGGGGAAAAGACTTGATATTTATAATTTGTGAATAGCTTCATTAGAATATATAATATATGTGTTTTGCAAATGTTTGTTAAAATACCTAACAGAAAATACATGCCAATGTAAAAAAAAATATTATTTTTTGTTTCTTTAAAACAAGCTTTAAAAAAAAACTTAAAATGGGATGTTTTTCTTAGGTCTTTTGTAATTATGAAACTGTCTCAAAAAATAAAATAATTGTCTACTAGCAAATAAAGCAAAAAAATCTTCATTTTTTTTCTAGCTTAACGCCTTCATCAAAGTTTTCATCAAGATCTAATTCTGGTGATGTTATTCAGAAGTTTGGGGACAGCAATAATTTATCCTGGCAAGGGGAAGTTCAGTTGTTGAAGATAATGCCCTCTTCAGAAGTTACATTAAGCTCTCAAACAAAATACATGTTTCAGAAAATGTGTGAGAAAGCAAGCAGTGAGTTTCCTCCCCCTTTCTGTATAGAACACACTTAAATTATTATTTTTTTATCAATTAGTATTTGATATTTAGAAAAAGTACTTTTTTTGTTCTTTTATTTATTTTGTAATTAATTTCAATTTCATTTGTTTAAAAAAGTTCTGAATGACATTATTCAAGACATGTCTTCACTGCTGCAAAATGCTCATGGAATTGAAGAATTTTCACATGTGGCACTTCCTGCTCAGGTTTTGATACATTTTTTTATACTTGAGCTAAAATATTGATTTTAGTAAAGTCAATGTAAATCATTTATATTTATATAACCCTTCTTTAGAAATAAATATTATCATTTTCAAACTAAAAATCACCTAAATTATTCTACTCATAGACTTTGTTTTATTGTGATAAAATTTAGCTAAGAAAAAAAAAAATTAAATCCTTTTTAAATCATAATAAATGCTGAGAATTATATGTTTTAAAATGTTGTTAATAAAAATAGTAGATTCTAGGATTAAAATCTCAAATTCATTTAAATAAATTTTAAGCATTTTCCTGGACTTTTATGCTGGACTATTTTAGAAAAGACATTTACTTTCATAAAAGAAAAAAGTCACCATTTGTTTGCAACATGTAATAATAGACTTTCTTCACATACATAAATAGTTCAGATGCTAATAAATATCAAAATCTGTTTTATTTTTGTTGATGCAACACTAATTCACTCTTCATGTTAAGATTCTAATGTACTTTTGATGTCTCAGGAATGTGTTTCCGTTTCTGGAAGGATTTGTTGCGACAGCGTTGGTCGTCTTAATAATCAATCTGTTCTTTTGGAAGGCTCGCATGAAACATCCTCAGGAAAATGTATTAGTCTAGATCTTTCAGAGGTCTCAAATTTTAGTCTTTTTCCAGGTCAGGTAAGTGCTATATGTTTTTCATGCACCTTAATTTTTATAACCTATTGAATTTAAGAAAATATATAACAATATTGCACAAGTTTAAGAATTATTATAATTCTGTTTCATTTTGTTGATATTAGGAAGGAAAAAAAATTGAGCTGCCTTGATATTTTTTGGCTATTACTACTATTAGGCAAATTATCTGAGCAATCCAGTCAATGGTCCTCCTTTAAAGTTTGATTTTGCAGTCTTTAAGGTCATAAAAGTAGACATTTTTCTTCAGTAATTTGTCTTAATCTTAATTATATGACATTTATTCTGGTTATCCAATTTGATTATTGTTTTGATTTATGTAGGCTTAGGGCAAAGCTTTACCTTATCATTTTTCATTTTTCATTTAACCTAATAATTATCCACGCTCCTTTCCATATCCTAAACCTCAAATAAATTTTAGCTAGCATGGGAGAGTAGTTTTTAACAGTAACAAACTAAATTTTGTTCTAATTGATGATTTTTTTGTATCCTGTTTATAGATTATAGCATGTGAAGGTGTCAACACTACTGGTAAAAAGTTAATGGTGCAGAAGATATATCCTGTAAGTCTTTTAGAATCTACAGAGAAGTTTTTAAAATCTACATTGTTGTAGATAAAAAAGTAACACAAAAGAATCCACTGTTATTTTTAAACTGAAGAAAGGAGATAATTTGTTTATTTTTTTTTTAAACTTTACTGATTGTGTGCATTTTAAAATATAATAAAAAGTACCAAATAGTTTGCAAATAGTTAGACTGATTACATTTTTGAACACATATTTTTATTTTACTAATACCTAATACATTTTCTCCCTCTTTTTTCCAGACTGTGCCGTTACCATTCCCAGAATTCACAAACAAACAAAGTTTGGGTTAGTCCTTTCAATTATACTTGAGTTTTTAGTCAGCCTTGTGTGATTTAAAGTCAACGATGATGCATGCAATATTTCATTTCATATAAGGCACACATTCAATAAAGACATGTGTTTACATTTCGCTCCATTACTTCCCATTTTATTTTCATTCTTTGTTTTTTTTTATTGAATTTAAACACATGTCCTCTTTCCCTCCCACCTCCAAACTCCTTCCCCGGATCTAATATACAGTGCTCATATCAAAATTCCTACTTTAGGACTAAAGTTATACATTATCTTTATTCCTGAAAAGTATTTGAGGTTTGGAATGAGTTGCCCTAACTAATTTCCATGTGTATTGGTTAGCCTGTGTGTTTGATGTCCATGAAAATCATCACAATGAATAATATATGACATCCTATTCCCATCCTAAAAGAATTGTTTCTATGATCCTTTTGCTTAGGTTATATATATATATATACCTGTTGTTTTATCTTTACATTATTCTAAAAAAAAATCTTAGAGCAATGACAACTATGATATCCATGAATGAAATTAAACGACATGCCTATCTATGTTCTAATAAAACTACACAATATCTGAATCTGTTATATATTGGTAAAAGAACAAAAAAATAATTGTGTACTTATAAAAATAATCTGGCAAGATAGGCAGAAGTAAGATTTTTTTCTAAAATTGCTATTTAAGGGATTTTATGTATAATCAGACAATAGGGACACCATTTTTTTTTTCACAAAGCTCACTAGCAATCATTTCCAACAAAAAATAATAATTGTAAAACTCACTATGTTGGCAGGTAAACTTCGACTCTACATAGCTGCTGGGCCATACACACCTAGTGATGTTCTTGACTATTCTCCATTGTCTGATCTCATCCAAAAAATACTTAGAGACAAGCCTGATCTTTGCATTCTGGTAAGTAATGCTTTCAAGTATACATATTTGTTTCTGTTTAGTTAATTGCAAACGTTTTATTTTTTTTTCACACTGGCTTCCAATAAGTTTACATTTTTATTTAACATATTTTATTTTGTCTACAGATGGGACCTTTTGTTGATACCAAACATGTTATGATTAATGTAAGTATCTAATGTTTAATTTTAAAAGTATATTTCTAAAATGTGTGCATTTCTTTTTTTTTATTATAAATACCGTATAATTTGCCGTATATACTCGCGTATAAGTCACAATTTTTTAACACAATGTCAATCAAAAGTAGGGGTGTGACTTAATACAGCTGACACTGTTCTTGAAAAGTTTGAAAAACATGACTACTATATTGTTAAGTTGAAACTATCACTCACATGATATGAATTACTAGGCTATTGCTTAGGCCTACATTTTTCATGTCGTAGAAAAATAATCCTAAATAGGGGTGCGACTTATCCACCGGTGCAACTTATACGGTATATACTTTTTTTTAACATTAATCATTTAAGAGTAGGAAAAAAAATAACATTAGACATGAGTTGAAATTTCTTACTATTAATCTGTTTCAATTTATATAAAATGAATATTTATTTTCTACATTATTCTATTTATATAAATAGAATGGTGAATTGTTAGACACATACGAAGAACTCTTTATAAAACAAATGGAAGAAATAGGAAAAGCAACACAAGGGTAAGACTATTTAACAACTTTTCAAAATGTTGATTTATACTGTGAATAATTTTAGAAAACATTATCCAATGTATTAAAACTGTGAAATATAGTCATAATATTTTTAAAATCTTTTTTTCTATATGTATTTCAACCTTTAGTTTACGGACTAAAATTGTGATAGTGCCATCATATCGAGATGCTCATCACTGTTACAATGTATATCCACAACCTGGATATAGTATTCCTGAATATAATCCAAACGGCTCAAAGGTAAGGCCTAATTTGACAAATAAAGAAAACGGCAAAAGAAATATTAGGATTAAAAGGAAGTCTAGGAAGAAACTATTTACCTTAATGAATATTTATTAATAGAAAAGATATGCAGTGTCTCACGTATAATTAATTTAGCAAACATAAAAATAAATAAATAAACATAATAATAATAACATAATAAGGTTCGAAAACAAAATCACGAAAGAATCCCTTCTGACCATGTCAGTTTTCCTGACCCAAAACCGTTAGAGCCAATCAGCTATTGAGTCCAGGCGTAACATAAAGGAGTGGTAGATATGCATGATAGGACATCATAGTTATAGGTACACTGAATTTAAATCCTAGTTGAATTTCCCTTGGGTCACTGACTTGGATCTCTAGATTCCTGTAATTTCACCTGACTCTGCAGAGTGTAAGCTATGATCGACCGTGAACATGTCTAGAGCATTAAAAATGGCCCTTTGTTCAACAGGCCTGCGAGACTGTTTAGTCATGTTCCTCCTCCTCCCCTTCCCAGAAGCTTGTTGCCCATACCATGCAGCCTACATCAGAGCCACAACATGGGTTGTCTCCCTTGTGTTAGCCCACCTATTGACTCGAGTGAGGTGCTGGTTTGCACACACTTAACCAGCTTAGACTACTTAGAGTGAGGCCTATGTGTACAGAAATTATGTTGGTTCAACATTCACCAGTTTCCCTGACACACTAAGTATGCTGTGCTGCTATTACTATTATATTACTATTATATTACTATTATATTACTATTATATTACTATTATATTACTATTATATTACTATTATATTACTATTATATTACTATTATATTACTATTATATTACTATTATATTACTATTATATTACTATTATATTACTATTATATTACTATTATAGCAAGTAAAAACATTTCCAATTGTACTTAAAGTCTAGACAAGGATAACTACATTTAATGTGAATCATTAACGATTTTCACTATTGTTTTAGTTGCATTGAATAGATTTCTTTGTTATTTCCTTGTACAGAAAAGTAATGCTGAATTAGAATGCACAAAGCACTTGATCTTTGTCTCGGACCCATCCACTCTGAATGTCAACAATGTGATCATTGGACTTACCTCAACTGATATTCTTATGCATCTTTCCAAGTCAGAAATTTCATAGTGAGTATAATTTTTGCTTATTGACATTTCATGTTAGAGTTTTAGTCTACTATATAAAACAAGTGTTGTTGTTTTTTAAGAAATAATTAATAGTAGTAATTATATTAATTGTCAGATTTCTTGTGGCATTGTTCGTGTAGGTGGAATGTATAGCTTATAAATAATTTTGATAATCTTTTTTTTTTCCAGTGGTCAAATGGGTAAAATGGACAGAATCAGTCGTTTGGCTCAGCATATCCTGCATCAGCACAGGTAATTGATGCAGAATTTTTTTACATAACATTTATTTAACATAAATTTTTATTGGAATGGAAATTTGTTTTCAAAATATGTTTATTGAATTGTAATAAGCTTAGTATTTTTTCATTATACATTTTGTTTCACTTGCCATAAATGTAACTTTTGAAATAAGTATATCATAATATATTAGTTGTATTGTATTGTTTACAGTTATTACCCGCTATATCCACCATTTGAGGATGTTAATGTGGATTATGAATTGTTTGATGTTCATGGAAAGCTTCCTGTTACTCCTCACTTGCTAATATTACCTTCAGACCTCAAAGCTTTTATTAAGGTTAATGTTGTTTTTAATTCCTAAACTTAATCTTTATTGAAAAAGAAAATTAAATATGCCACATAATGCAACTAAAATATTAGTTACTTAAAATTAAAATAATTATGTCTTAAATAAAGGCTTAAGTTAAAATAATTTAGTATATAACATTCGATTTTGTGACCAAAATTATATTATATAAAGTTGAAAAGAATGCATTAAAAAAAATGTTTAGATGCTTCTTATTTATTCAACAACCTTTTTATAAACTTAGAAATCATATCTTTTACTTATCTTGTGTGTTATTTGTTATATCAGGGGAGTTAAAAAATTAGATGTTAAAAACAAGTCAGATCCATATACCATAGATATATTGTTCAAACTCAAAGCTATTGAATTTTCCATCTACAAAAATATAATCTTCTTTATCGAAGGAGCATCTGTTATATATAAGATATATAAGATAAGATATAAAGTTGTATTATAAAAATAATTTTAAGAGACGTGTAGAAAATATTGTGAATTTTTGTTTGCATAAACAGTGATTTCATTTCAGAACATAGATGGATGTTGCTGTGTTAACCCAGGGAGGTTGACCACTGGAACTGTAGGTGGCACCTTTGCCCAGATCCTTATCAATACTGACATTTTGCCTGATGCCAGCCAGACAGCTGAAGCCTGTGCTGGACAGATTATTAAAGTCTAAATTTTTAAGCTACCTAATTTGAATTTTATTTTTAAAAAACTTGAGCTCACAAAATAAATGTATATATTTATAACAAAGATCTATTTGTTTCCTTCATTTTCTTAATTAAGCTTCATCTTTGTACCTAATATTAAACTGAAAAGTCACTATGAAGTCATAGAAAAAATGTATATTTTGCAACTGTATGGTTATGTGCAAAATTAATTTCTGTGAAACTTATAAGAAAGAAACCTTTTGCATAAATTCTCAGGATTATCCCTAGGTACTGTGTACATTTTGATATAGAATATTTCAAAGATTTTAACCTTCTAATTTAAAATGCATATTTAAAACTCAGAAAAATCTTTTTATATTCAAATATCCACAATACTGCCTGTAACGTTGTTGACACATTTGGCAGCAACAAAGCCTTTCAATAAATCTCCACAATAGTTTGGTATAATAATATCCATCAAATTTTAGACTCCCTGACAAAGTTTGTTCATGAATATTCAATGTTACTTGTAATTACCCCACCAACATATTAAAAAATAAAGACTTAACAAAAATAATAATAAATAATTGGATTTATATACTACAATACAAATCTATAGCTGGTATGGTAATACCACCCCATTGAACAAACACCGGATAGACCGCCTAATAAACAAAGCCTCTCATACTACACAGACAGAATTACCATCTCTTGCGGATATTTTCAGTTCAAGTTGCCTGTCTATGATAGATAAAATCCTCCAAGATCATGCACACCCGCTTCACGATAGTTACACAACATCTAGTCGAAGTGGTCGGCTTCTTTCAATAAGGGCAAGAACAGAGAGATTTAGGAACTCTTTTGTTCCACTGTCAGTGAGATTCTTTCAAAAGAATCATCTTTCAGCCAGGAAATACAATGGCTCAATAGCTGACTCCTAAATAATAGGCCTACTTTTTTTCTTGTATGATAAATGGTATGACAGTATGCGTGAATGTCTATTGTGTTTGAGTACGAATGGTTCTTTAATATTGTTTTAGGTATGCTGAAAGACGGAATTTATGTAATCAAGTCAATTTTCCATTCATTTGGATCAATAAAGCAATCTTATCTTATCTTTATAGCAGCATTACATAGAATATTATATTCTTGTAAAAGATGATGCAGGTTTTACTATATAAAACCCTGTGCATTAGCTTAGATTAGATCATTGTCTGGAAAAGAGTGAATGGCTTTTTTTTTAATCTGTATTTGGTGGAGAGATGAAAACCAAATTTTTATATCATGAAAACATTTTGGGAAGAGGCTTGACAGCTTATGCAGTGAGTTTTCTTCCAAGTGGTGAAGTTAACATATTTTTTTGTTTGCTGTAAATTACATATGAAGGAGAATCACTGAAAAAATTGGCATCAGTATTATAGTGAGGCTGGAAAAATTAATGGTTCTAGATATTAGGTTTCCAATTGTTTTTGTGGCCCTCAAAATAAAATAAAAATGATTTTCTAAGAAAGGCTATGAGCTTGATCCAATTACAGTGTTCTATGTAGGCTTATAATATGCTTTGATTATTTTTAATTTCACTCTTTTGAGCAATTATAAAACAGTGTCATGGTTTAATGATTAAACCTTTGCTTCAATCAAACCCTGCATACTATTTCATACTAGTACATCGAATCTGTAGCTTACTATTTACAGAATTGACATATCACAATGCCTAAGGTTTCCACTATGGCCTTCAAGTCATTCAAATCTGTTTTTCCCATGTCCTACTAACAAGATGGGGAGAACCTTTTGGGACCCTCTATGAACGTAGGGGTTTGGTTTGGGCAAGTGCGAGTTATATTGTATAATATTGGCTTAGACTATAATACTAGATCTATAATATGACAATTACGGTATATGGCTCCTATCTGTATCGCAAGACAATGGATGTGCCCTTAGGATTTTAATGAGGCACAGCGTTTGCTGTGGCTGAACAGCCCGATCCTCTAGTGACAGTCCCTTGAGCATCCCTCGCATTTGAACAGTGAGGGCGGCTGTGTGGAGGATGCTATTGCCTTCCTTTTCTGCCTTCTGTCAATGTGAGCCCTGGCCCTTTTTGCTTTCAGGGAGGTTATCACATTATAGAAGGCCTGTCGCCAGACTCCACGGTCAGCTGCAACCTCCTCCCATGAATCTTCGTCCATTTCCCCGAAGTCCCGCTTGCACACATCTTTATATCGTAGAAGACGCCGGCCTGTGGCTCGAGATCCTGCGGCCATTTCTCCGTACAGGATATCCATCGGTATTCGGCCATCATTCATGCGCCTGGTGTGGCCAAGGGCTGCGCTGTGATAGCAATATGCATACATGCCTGGTATATTGGCCTGGCTTAGGACTTCCTGGTTTGATTTGCGTTCTTCCCAGGTGGTGCCCAAAATTCGACACAAACGCGTAGGTGGAACGTACCGGTATTTAAGCGGTGTTCCTGTGACATATGCATATATAGCCTATGTTGTGACAACTTTCTGTTTTCCCAAACTCTTTTTGATAACTTTGACATGGCAGCAGATGTTTTCCCTATCCATTTGTTTAGTTCATTTTCAAGGGACATGTTACTGGATATAGTGGATCCAAGGTAGGTGAACTCTTTCCACCACTTGCAGGGTGTGGTTTCCAATGTTGATGGTGGGGACATCGGTTACATCTTGACCCATTACCTCTGTCTTGTTAAAGCTAACTCTGCTAACCGAATTCTGAAGACCTGACTGTGCGTGGGATAAGAGAGCTGCGTCATCAGCAAATAGAATTTCTTGTTTTAGAACATGGCGTACTTTGGTTTTGGCGCTGTGACGTGATAGGTTAAATAGTTTGCCATCAGATCTGTTGCGTATTAATACACCGCCCTCAGAGATCTCAAAGGCTCTGGACAGCACAGTGGAGAAAAATATTCCAAATAATGTTGGAGCAAGTACGCAGCCTTGCTTTACACCACTTTTAATGGGAAATGGGTGGGACGCGGAGCCGTCATATTGCACCGTTCCTTGCATGTTGTCGCGAAATGAGGTGCTAAGCTTGAGCAATTTTGGGAGGCAAACAATCTTCTCTAGGATAGTAAAAAGACCACTTCTGCTAACCAAGTCGAAAGCTTTTGTGAGGTCAATAAAGCTGATGTAGGCTATAATGGCTGCCGCTGTTCTCTGCTCTTTTCTTGCAGTTGTTTAAGAGAGAAGATCATGTCTATTGTAGATCTCTCAGCCCTAAAACCGCATTGAGATTCTGGAGATATGCGTTCAGCTAGGCCTAGTAGATGTAGCCTCTTCAGGGTCAAACGGGCGAAAGCCTTGCCAATGATGCTGAGGAGGGAAATGCCTCTGTAACTGTTTCAGTCTGTGCGATCTCCTTTATTTTTATACAGCGTGATAATATTTGCATCTCGCATATCTTAGGGAACTTTTCCTTCCTCCCAGCACCGACAGAGCAGCTCATGCAGGTGCTTTAGTAGGGCTAGTTTCCCATACTGTATCGCTTCTGCTGGGATGCCATCCCCACCAGAAGCTTTCCTGGGTGCAAACTTATCGATGGCTTCACTGAGCTCTAAGCTTATTTCTGTTGGGAGTGTATCCAAGTCCTCCATTACCTCCATAGTTGGTAAACCCTATATTAGCGAGAGCAGTTGCAGTGACAGTATTTTCTGTTGCATAAAGGCTCTGGTACTGCATTTCTCTGTCTTTATGATGGGGCCGTCTAATGCTTTTAAGGGTGCAACCTTACTGATTGAGGGCCCGAATGCTTTTTTCATCCCCTCGTAGGCCTATAGGCCTACGCCGCGAATATTTCCGCGGTCAGCGCATGACTGGATATTTGTGCATAAGTCCTGCCAGTATTTGTTTGCGCATTGTCTGGCAGTCTTTTGTGCATCTTTTCTTAAACTTTTTTAAGTCGCGAGGTTTTTCTGCGAGGGATCTTTTCTATACCTATATTTATAACCCATAAGCTTATATATATTATATAACATATATAAAATATAATTAACCTATTAAAAGGTGTGTTTTTAACAGATCTCTTCCCTTACACAAATTTGTTATAAGCATACCTTACTACACCCTCTCTCAAAATAATACATTTGAATCATTATATCATTTTTTTTTTAAGCTATCGACTTAGTTTATAGTGATTCGCTTTCAAAAAATGTAGTCGAAACATTGTGAACACCGCCTACGTGGTAAGAATAAAGGGAAAGAACTGAACACGGGAAGTAAGTTTGTTTATAATCAGATGGCAAACATCTATCATATTTATCACTAAAAAAACATTTTGTTTTAAAAGGTTTGGATGTTGTTGTTTTTTAAATAACAAATGTATGAATTTGTCTTTATCTACTATACCTATACTTATTGTTAAATTTTTATCGTTTTTAATTTAAAAATATTGTAATCTATTATTTATATGATAAACACAGTCGACACAGACAGACAGGACGGTGGTCACAGTCACAGTGACAGCATATTGCAGCATTCATATTTTCATAAGACGTCCATTATAATTATAATAGCTTTTATAGGCCTATATTATATAAATCTATTGACTATTGATCTACTATTTGTCGTCTCAGAAGCTAAATAAGGTCCGGAATAGATTTAATTCCACTTTGAATTTAAAGTAGGCTATTAAACAATTTGGTAATTGTTTACCTGCGTTAACCTACGAGTTTTTTTTTATAACAATAAAATAAAATCAATAAAATATTAACCTTAATAATAAGTTCACTAGTGCTAGGGCTCAGTTACTACTTAGTAGGGTTAAGCGTAAGCTAATATAAAATAAATATAAAACTTCAATTTCAATTAGACCAAGAAGTGTAAGGATTATGATTGGGAGAGGTAGATTATTAAACTTTGCCAGTAGGCCTACCTGTTTGAGTGTTTCATTCTTTTTATGTCGTTAACTTCTGTTATATATGCAGTGTGGACACATTTTTGGCTATTTAAATAAAACATTTTAGTTTTAGAAACAAATGTATAAAAAGTAATGCAAAAGATAGTATAACAACTGGTGACTTTTGTTTATTAAGTGAAACACTGCTTATAATGTTAGATATATATTAGCAGTGTTTTCCCCCATTATTTTTCTCAAATTGATGTGTTTACACATTTAAATATTTGTTATTGTTGCTTTTATTAGGTCTAATTGTTGGAGTGCTTTTTAAAGACAAACCTATAAAGCCGTGAAAATGGTGCTAGCAGACTTGGGCAGAAAGATTACATCTGCCCTTAAATCTCTCAGCAATGCAACAATTATTAATGAAGAGGTAAGATTAGATTATCTATTTGTTAAGTAGACCCCCCCAAAAAAATTTTTAGAATTTTTTTATAAACATAAATGTTTAGTATACAAATTAAAACAAATTCAGAAAATAAAAAAAAAATCTGTTCTCTTGGTTGTGAGTGCAGAATAAAAAACAGCCTTTCAAATCAGAATTATATAGTGTGACGTTCGAGTTCTTTATATTAGAATAATATACTCAAAGACTACGACAGTACTCAACACGCTAGTAAACACCAAAATAAACACTCGTATACTCAGAATAAACTAAGTCGAGCTTTAATTAGAATAAATTCAATGTAACTAATAAAAAAGAATGACAATTCCAATAGTAAATAATATCCTTTGAAAACACACACATTACATCAACACAACCTTCCTTTATAATGAACTACCATCCGCCATTTATCCCACAGCCACAACAATCAGACAATGACATCACTTCCTCAACTCACAACAAGTCATACCTCGAGACATATGGTTTAGAGATTACTACAAACAAAACACTAAAATATCTAACAACAAAATAATACACCAATGAACAATACATCACATAAAGGAGCTCACAACAAACACACAAATACGCTATTGCTGGACAACGCTCCGTGACATATAGCTTTCTGTCAATTTCTGATTGTCAATCCATGGCACCTCTGTTTAACCATTAAGTCCTATAAATCAAAGATATCTTATTCTTAATAATAATAATAATTGTTTTTATATAGCCCTTCTATCATGCTGTTAGCATGCTCAGTGCGCTCTAGTAGATTATTACGTCCACTTGGCCCAAAAATCCTGCAGGGAAACAGGGATCGGTTGGCAGCAGGGATAGAACCTGCGGCATGTCGGTTAACAGTCTGGTGAACTAACCACAGGACACCGTAAGACCATTGAGTCCCTAAAATCAATAAGTAAACCAAAAAAAAGAAAATAAACAGACAATATTTCATTTTTAATAAAATTATTCTCCAATGGCTATTTCATTTCTGCATTTTGATAACGTATATTAAATTATCATGGGCATATTTTATTGTGTACTGTATACAGGTTCTTAATGGCATGCTTAAAGAAATCTGTGCAGCCTTGCTGGAAGCTGATGTCAACATTCGCTTAGTCAAACAACTTAGAGAAAATGTTAGGTAAAGTCCTTTAATGTTACAATGAATATATACAGTTAGATGTGGCAACAATCATTTCATTAAAAAGAAATATCCAACATACAAATATTTTTATTATAGATTTTTTATATTGAATATATTATTTGATGCCTTATAACTTATAATATAACCCTTCCCGTACCGACCTACTTTCCCATGCATACCTTCAGTCCCGCTATATACGCGCCCGGGACTGTAAGGGTTCAATGTATATAATAAGTGTGTTACATTATTCATTAGATCTGTGATAGATTTTGATGAGATGGCCGGAGGTTTGAACAAACGCAGAATGATTCAGTCTGCAGTTTTTAAAGAGTTGGTAAAGGTAAGTCTCCTACACAAATTCTTCTTCTTTTAAAAATCTGTTCATTTTTTGTCAACTTATACAATTATATTATTCAAGGATTTAAAATGGTTGATAAAATGAATAAAATACTTCACCTCAAACACAGACCTTTCAGACTATATGTGAGTTTGTAATTCAAATAAGAACTCAGGGCTTTCAGCCTTAACTGCAATTTTTTTTGTTGCCACAATTAATACTGGTAAATAAAACAATCAGCATGTGCAAACTAAATTTGATATCAAAATATTTATTCATGAATTCCTTTTTGGTAATAGACATATTTGTACATATGTAACATGTTAAAATTCTATATCAACATTGTTTTTATGCTTGTTACATCATTCAGCTCATAGATCCTGGAGTGAAGGCCTGGCAGCCCAGCAAAGGAAGAAATAATGTAATTATGTTTGTTGGTCTCCAAGGTAGCGGCAAAACTACAACCTGTACAAAGGTAAATTAAATTTCTATCTCTCGCTCTTGCTTTAATCACAAACCTGCTCTTTAAGCTCATCTATTAGTCAGTGCTCTCCCTGGAAAACATTAAGCTAAAGAAATATCTTTTTTTTTTGTAATCTATAGTCTATAGTATTGCCTGTCTATATTGTCATTTCACAGGTCTTTTTGTAATAATAGTCTTCTAAAATATTTCATATTTCTTCATTTTATTAAGACTCTACTTCCTTGGTGTTTGTTTAAAAGTAGAATAATTGAAAACTTTTTTTATTCTTTTTAAGCTGGCCTATTATTATCAACGAAAAGGATGGAAAACTTGTTTGATCTGTGCTGACACTTTCCGTGCTGGTGCCTTTGACCAGCTGAAACAAAATGCAACCAAAGCTCGTATACCTTTCTACGGCAGGTAAGTTTTAAAAAACAGCTGATGTGGTGCAATTGAACTACACTCTGCTTCTATGCTAAATTCAATCAGATTATAATATTGCACACTTGTCTATTTTGTAAAAGTTCATACATACATAGATATATTTTGGTGCAATGGTCATGAACCTACTGTTACTAGAGAATTACAAAGAGCTTTTTTTTTTGTCTCTCATCAGTTACACAGAAATTGATCCAGTAGTCATTGCCCAGGAAGGTGTTGAGAAGTTTAAGGCAGAGAACTTTGAGATTATAATTGTTGATACCAGCGGTCGTCACAAGCAACAGGATTCTTTGTTTGAGGAAATGTTGCAAGTGGAGCAAGCCATTGTAAGTTGTTTTGTTTCTTTCTGTAAGGTATATATGTCAGATGTGTATTTTATAAAATGCTAATTCTTATGGACAGACACTGTAAGCTTATTATCAGTGTTATTAAATCTCTGTTGAGACTGACTGTTACAGGGACATATAACTAATTGTGACTTTGTCTCTATACTAATATAATAAGGCTTTCTGCCAGCACAGTATATATAGAATATATATATATATGTTTAAGCATTTTACTACAGGGGGTGACCCTGGCATTATGAAATCATTATACATCTTTACTTTGTTCTTAGTTTTTCAATACCGGTAAAAAGATGATTCAAAGGCTAACAAATTGGCCAATGTTATGAGTTGTAAATGCAAAGAAACATTTCACAATTTCTTTCAGAGACCAGATAACATCATCTTTGTTATGGATGCCACCATTGGTCAAGCTTGTGAGTCCCAGGTAAGATTGGTCTATTAAAATTTTTTTTTTACATCAAACTTTGTTTGTAATCCAGGCAATTCTTTTGGTATTTTTATAACCAGGCGATTTGATAGTTATAGTTGTTGTAGTGTCTTAAAGGTGTTCTTGTTGTTAATGGTTTTTATTAAACTCTGTCGACTCTTCCTGACTTCCATAGTTATGAATTGTTAATGCACAAACTGCGATCCCAGAGCATTCGTTATCACATCGCCCAAAATTGTGGACTTTTCCCTCGTCTAATGGGGTCTCCACAGTATAATAAGAAAGAAGAAGTTATTTACACAAAATAGTAAAGAATTTCTGTCTATTTACCTTGTTGAAATAGTTTTATCTCATGATACTTCTACTTGAACGTAACATATATTTCTGTTATAAAAAATATTTTTTTTAACTGAACATATTTATCTGCTAATAATATCTTTAAAATCTTTGTTTGATTTTGTCTAAAAGGCCAAAGCATTTAAAGATAAGGTTGATGTAGCATCTGTGATCATTACAAAGCTAGATGGTCATGCTAAAGGTGGTGGAGCCCTCAGTGCGTAAGTACAAAGACCCTTCATGTGTGTCTCACAGATATATGCAAGTGTTTGTACATAATGTATTCTTGTATTTGATGCCTGCGGCTATTGTGTTTTTCTTTCCCCATTCAAATAGTGTGGCTGCCACCAAAAGTCCAGTCATTTTCATCGGTACCGGTGAACACACAGATGATTTTGAACCATTTAAAGTTCAGCCTTTCGTCAGTAAATTATTAGGTATGGAACAAAAGCTTGTGTACAAAACTTTATACTGGTCAAAACCTTAAATCTTTTATTTATAATTTTAATCATGTGTTTCTAACGGGATTAAATGTCATGCATATGTTTTGTTTACAGGTATGGGAGACATTGAAGGTCTCATTGACAAGGTGAATGAGTTGAAATTAGATGACAATGAAGAGCTGATGAAGAAACTCAAACATGGTGAGTTTTGGTTCTGTGTGAGTGCTATTTTCAAATACACAAGAAGTCACTGACTAGAAGAATGCAATAAAATCATAGACATTTAGTTCTAACCTCTGACCTACAATAACCAATCTTTGCTTATGTTGCTTTTCCACTAAATTTTTTTGCCATAATATCAATTCTGGAAAATACTTTTTGTGTGTTTCTAACTGACCTTCATGTCTATTAGATCACCATTCTATTTGCCAATGAGTATGCCTAAATGCTGCTGGTGAGGTCTTATTGAGGACTTGAATCCTTATTATACCAGACTTGAACTCTGTTTGGACTGAGAGCTGAGATGATTTAATCCCTAATAGCCCTGGATAAGAACTCTGCATCTGAGCACGTTTTAATCTCAGTAGAGAACAGTAGAAAGCTCTCACAGGATATGCGTAGAGAACAGTAGAAAGCTCTCACAGGATATGCTCCACCGTCTTCTCCTTCATTTTGACTGAATGTCTATTAGATCACCATTCTATTTGCCAATGAGTATGCCTAGAAGTAGAAGCTTCTGGTGAGGTTTGAGGGCTTGAATCATTATTTAACCAGAAAATAATAGACTAATCATAATGTAAATTTAAAATAAATAGTAATTTAAGGGGAATAAAAAAAGAATTGAGAACTTTAAGGATAAGCCCCATTGAGTTAGTGCCAATGAGCATTAGCACTACCTACATGACTATCAGCTGTGACAATAGCCAGCCTACCCACCAGCTCAGTCCATAGGACCTCCCAGCTTTATTGTAGGTGTGTTATGTAGTACTGGTGTTTCCAATCAATGGACTGGTATTTCTACCTCTGGTCTGGGGACTTTTCCATGGGCAAAGGGAAGAACAAGTCTCCAGTATGTAGCCCCTATAGTAGGTTCTCCAAGTTCTCAGACATTAATGTATGGGAGAGCAGGCATTATATAGAGCCAGTTCATTGAAAATTCTAATTTATAGGATTTTGTATTAGAATTTTAGCAAGCTAAAGAAGATATACTTTTATTTCAAATTTAGTTTCAATGTGATATTTTCTGTTTAATATTTTTTAACAACTTGTAAGAAACCTTTTACATAATCAAAAATAGCATTTAGTTGTATACTCTTTTTTTCACAAAATATTACTGCTAAGACTATGTTTTTGCTTTGCCTAGGTTTCCCAATTACCTCCCTTGAATAGCATTGAAAATATTAATTTCCATTACTTCCCCTTAGAATTCAATTTTTTTATAAAAATTGTTTTTCCTTTTTGGTTAACTTTATTTCATCTTACGATAATTCTTTATTTCTTTTGTCATTTTTGTGTAGGTCAATTTACTCTTAGAGACATGTATGAACAGTTTCAAAATATCATGAAAATGGGACCATTTAGCCAAATTATGGTATGTTTTGTACAACTTTGTAGTGCTTTAACTTTAATTTAAATACTTTTATTATAGCCTAGAGGGAGGCTCCTATTCTGTGAGTTGATCTTGATGTAGTTTTTGTTAAATATCATTGTTTAGGGAATTCTTTGTTAAATATGATTGTTTAGAGAATTTTTTGTTAAATATCATTGTTTAGGGAATTCTTTGTTAAATATCATTGTATAGAGAATTTTTTGTTAAATATCATTGTTTAGGGAATTTTTTGTTAAATATCATTGTTTAGGGAATTTTTTGTTAAATATCATTGTTTAGGGTATGATACCAGGCTTCAGTTCAGACTTTATGACCAAAGGAAGTGAGCAAGAATCAATGGCCAGACTAAAAAAGTTGATGACAATCATGGACAGTATGAATGATCAAGGTTAGTTATTGTAGTCTATAAAGTAATGATGCATGGATAGATATTTTTCATATTAGTAATTAGGCTCATCTTTTCCATTGTATATATTTAAAAATCCTTGTTTTAAATTTATGGTGTGTGAACTCTTTTCTGTAATAGTAATATTATTGATGTAAACAATATAAAAAAAAGTTAAGAACAGACCCCTGTTGGTTCATGTAGATTTCACCAGTTTCCTTAAACTAATGTCAGGTATTCATCAGAGCTACTTATAGACCTCAGGGACAGCCCTCCAGACCCGGGAAATACATGACACTGGGGTTTATACTGATTTTGAACCCAGGGCTGTCAGAGTTTCCATCCGTTAGACCAAAGGTTCTCAACCTTTTTCAGCTCACCGCCCCCTTTTACACTATTTTTCCGCTCACCGCCCCCCCCCCCCCTTCCGCCCATCTGGCCTATAGTTTCCGCATTTTTTTTAGGCGGACTAGACTTCTTGTGTGATTAATTATCTTTAAAAAGACTGAAAAGGAGACATATTCACTTGTAAGAATTAATAGATAAAAAAAATTGCCTTAACAAAAAGTTTAAATAAATCAATATTAATGCGAATCCTTTGCCTGATGTGTTGCTAGCAATTTGTCAATTTTTGTTTCAATTTTGGTTGCAAAAGCCCTAGGTCTAATCATCAGTAATATTTGTTATATTACAAAACAGAACTTGTTTGGCAGCAATATTGAATCAAATGTGGAAACATTTTTTAGTTAAAGGGAGATAATTAACCCGTTTTATTTGATCTAATATTTTTGTTGTTTCTTTCTTTTATAAAAAATAAATGGCTTACAATTTATAACTTTGAAATGATCAAACTGTAAAAAGTATTTGAAAATTATATAAATATTATATGACTAAAGAATTTATATGTATATTTTCAAGCATTACAATAACTACCCAGTTTGTATAATTACTTCTTATCTATACCGCCATAACAATATTGCTATAGCTACATATCTCCTGATTGTTTAAAACAATTAAGTACATCTAGGTTAAACTAAGATCAAACTATCATTAATATTAGCAGAAGACCCCTACTTCATCAAAAAGTCACTGTGATTCCTATTTCTTATTAAATATAATAATATGTGGGCATACTGTTGGGGGATATCAGATATTTAGCAGCACTTGCGTTTACATCACATTTCATCCTCCAAAAACTAATCGATTCAAATAGCTGAGGTGTTAAAATATATCAGGTATGTTTATACCGCCCTCTTGCCCTTCATCGCCCCGGGAATGTCAGTGCCCCCCCTAAAGCTTCTCACCGCTCCCGCTGAGAACCTATGCGTTAGACTATCAATGGCCTATCCCATTAATAACATAAACCAACTCATTTGTAAATTGAAAATTTAACCTAAACAGACATCATTGCTTTATTATTTAAAAAAAAATTTTTGTCAAGAAATCTGTAGTGCTCTATAGCTCTGTAACATTGCTTTGTATATTATAAAGAAAGTTTCTATTTTTTAATTATTTTTTTTTATTTAAACAATGCACAACATCAATATCATGACTTTGCAATTTTTCCTACCAATTGTAGAGTTAGACAGCCTTGAGGGTGAAAAACTATTCTCCAGATGTCCTGGCCGAGTAACAAGAGTGGCAAGAGGGGCTGGAGTTTCCATCAGAGAAGTCAACGAACTTTTAACACAGTACAAGAAATTTGCACAAATGGTGAAGAAAATGGGTGGAATCAAGGGGCTGTTTAAAGGTACATTGATTTGTGATCACAAGAAGTTTTAACTATACTGTCCGAACCTGCACACTTTTTGTGTATGTGGAAACTTTAATTTTGTTCTTTATTATTGTTCCCTAGGTGGCGACATGAATAGGAATGTTAATCAAGGGCAGATAACTAAACTAAACCAACAGATGGCTAAAATGATGGATCCAAGAGTTTTGCAACAAATGGGTTAGTAAACATAGAAGCAGTTAATTTAAATCTACTTCCTTATATATAATCCTGCACATTATTATTAATAGAGTCAATAAACTAAACATCATTTAAACACTAATCAAAGTGGAAGACTAGACTTAATACACATTATAATCGTAGGATGCAATCTTTTGTATTCTCTTTTATTGTTTCTAATTTGATGCCCTTTTCATCACTCCATCAGGTGGCATGCAAGGACTCCAGAGCATGATGAGACAGTTCCAGCAAGGAGCGACAGGGAAATTCGGAAACATGTTTAACTTCACTGATAGATAATTACGGAGATATGTTCCTCTGCAATAACATCTGGGAAATATTTATAGCAGTAAACTTCTGCACTCAAAGTCACAGTTGTGTGTGTTTTATTTTTTATATGTTGAGATATATTTCATTCTATAGTTTTGTTATTGAAATGAACTCTTGAAATTTAATTTTTTGGACACCAAAAGTTCTATACTAAAAAAAAACGCCTTGTCAGTAAGTTAAAGATATTGAGGAGGTTCTTAAGAAAAAAAAAGAAAAAACATGAAAGTATTGACAATGAATTTGGAAATTAGTTCCTATTTTGTTAAAATCTTTACATTTTATTTTCATTTGATTAAATGAATACATTGCACTGTTGGGTTTCTGAGTTAGTCATTTGTCTCTTTATTTATGAACATATGTAAATATATATTCCTAATAGTATTTTAAATCTTGAAAGCTATTGCGTAATCGTTATAACCCCTAACACCAACTACCTTTTTTTTTGCTATAAATTCCCAAGTACCCTGTTTTATTTTACTAATTACTCTCCACGACCCAAACTATTTAAGAATGGCTGAAACATTGATAGGGTTCCGAAATTAAATGTTTATGTTAGTAAAAAGAAATAATATAATTATATAATAAAATGTAGAGAGTAAATAGTTTCATGGAAAACTTACTTAAATTCTTATAATAATTGGATTTTTTTGTAATATTAATTTATAAGAAAGTTTCATCAAACCACATTTCATTAGAACATTTTGCTAAGAGAAACTCAGTAAATGATCAATTTTCTTAATTTAAAAAGCTAACATAAATTCTACTATTTATCTATAGAATAAACATTCTGCCCAAAGCTATGATGAAAGGTCATAACCTTATTTTTTTGGCTTTAAATAGACAACCTTCTATGAGGGAAATATACGCGCTTGGGATGGAGGAAATATACGCGATTGGGATGGAGGAAATATACGCGCTTGGGATGGAGGAAAAGAATTATGTCGGTAGAAATATACATGTCGGGATTATTCCCTTTGTTAACATATTCTAATGCAATCAAAGCAACATCAGCCATCATATTTGATGGCATTTTATTAGATGAATGATTTCACTAAACTATTCAAAATATGGCTTCATTTCCTAAATGGTTTGTCAAAAGATATGTTTTTTCAGTTATATTTTTAAAGTAATTTTATGAAAACAATTTACAGAAGAAATGGGACACAAGTAACTTTTTTTTTCTAAACAAAATGTATTGTATAAAGAGAAAACATAAAAACAAACTAAAAAAATATCCATTGATGATTCTGCCTTATACTTGTATAACATAACATTATTACATTAGTGTTGACCTTAGTTCTAAAAATAAATATAATTATATATTACAATTATATATTATCTTAATAAAATAATTCAATAATGTTTTAAGCAAGAAAAAAAAAAACACTACTAGTCATGAAATATTTCACCATAATATGACAATGACCAAAATTCAATAATCTTCTGCTGTAGTCTTGATTTCCCTGCAAGTATAATATAATGATATGTAAATTCTGTCAACCTGCTTTATTAACAGCAGCATCCCATTGATCATTTGATGCAGACAAAGCCTGCAGTGATTCATCTGTCAGCTGTGATTTAAAAAAAAGTTTAAAATGGTTTAGTCACAAAATTACTGTCAACTTTTTCAAGGCATATGTTTCATAACAGTAAATAATAAATAAAAAAAACAAAACAAATAAAACCAACCTTGCTGCTGTTCTCTGCATCAGCCTGGCCAGAGTTTGAAGGGACTGTACTCCACCTATTGGATGGGGCAGACAGTTTGGCCCCCAGAGGTAGGTTCCCAGGGCCTATCAGCAGGGACGGAGATGGGCTAACACAAGGGCTGGAACAACGCGAGGAGCTCAGATCCACCTGTTCCAGTAATCTCACAAGTTCAGCAGCTGTTGGCCCTGACTCGCCTTAAATTATTAGTTTTACATTCCATTAATGTTAAATGGAAGTTAAAATGCAAACAAATACATTTTATTTAACAAACACAACAAAAATATTTCTAAGTTTTTTTCGTATATAGTAGATTAAATATTTAAATACAGAAGGTATTCCTAAGCTTTCCACAAATCTATAAGTACCTTTCTGTCAACAACTGCTACTAGTTTTGTAGCAATTGCCTGTATTTAGTATAAGATACATTCTAATCATATTATGCAAAACATAAAAAAAATGAACCTTTGTTTCCCTGCTTGTAAAGATCTAAGGCTGTCGTCAAGTCCCACATCTTATATGCAACAAAAACAAAACAACTGATTAATATATAAGATCTAAAAACATTTTGCAATCCAAGACATCATATACAATTTTAACAGCACTGTGTTTTCCAATTCACAAAAATCTTATGTATAACTTAGTTTTAATCTACTCTGTCATTATAGTCATACTGATACTTTTAATTTTCTCTCTCTCTATTTACACGTTACAACAATTAGTTATGTACATACTACCAGTAGAACCAAGAATTTAGCCAAGAAATATTTATGTAATAACTACATTAAAGAATGTAGTAACAAAATATTTATGTAATAACTACATTTAAAAATGTAGCCAAGAAATATTTATGTAATAACTACATTTAAAAATGTGGCCAAGAAGTATTTATGTAATGACTACATTTAAAAATGTAGCCAATTATCAAGAAGTATTGATGTAATAAATACATTTAAAAATGTAGCCAAGAAGTATTTATGTAATAACTACATTTAAAAATGTGGCCAAGAAGTATTGATGTAATAACTACATTTAAAAATGTGGCCAAGAGGTATTTATGGAATAACTACATTTAAAAATGTAGCCAAGAAATATTGATGTAATAACTACATTTAAAAATGTGGTAAAGAAGTATTTATGTAATAACTACATTTAAAAATATGGCCAAGAAGTATTTATTTAATAACTACATTTAAAAATGTGGCCAAGAAGTATTGATGTAATAACTACATTTAAAAATGTGGCCAAGAAGTATTTATGTAATAAACTCCAGGTCTCACCTGAACACTGCCATTGCTATGTCCTGTGAACAGGTAGCGCCTCGGACAGGAGCCCATCCTGTTAGAGCCCTCACATTCATGGACACAGAACGAGCTGATGGTGCTGCCATCTACAGCTTTTATGACACAGATCCTGTCCAGGTAAAATTATATTGATACTTATGCTGTTGTAAGACAGAAGTCTACATTCTATACCTACTTCCATGCTATTGTAAAATTTTGATGTTGACAGAAGACAACATACTATGCCTACCTTTTGCCAGTAGCACTTTGTCGAATAAAGAGTTGGTCAGTATTAGAGACAACTTTCTGAACAAACAGTTGCTGGTCATCTTGTTCCCCAAACGGACCTGTTCATTTAAAAAAAAAAAAGAAAACAATTAATAAATGAATCCATTTAGAGATATATAATGAAAGAGAAACTGATTTTTACAAAGTATTATCTTACCTTAATTAAAATACTGATAAAATAAATATGAGATATAATTAGTGTATTTTATACTTATAATAGTTATAATGTCATTAACAGTTCAATCAACAATAAGAGTCTCAAATAATAATGTATTGAAATCTAATTTATCTGTCTGATCTGAATGATCTACAAAAAGAGTGGATCATCATCATCAATCCAATGACCATTGAAAGTCATTGGGGGGAGCGAATGAACACTTCGGCAGTCAAAGAGTGATTACATCGGGGTGAGCAAATTAACACAGTCAAAGAGTGAATAGCGCCTCCTTAATAAATGTGTATGTGCAAATTGAAGCTAGAATGGACTACACTATCAACACTATTCACTTATCCATATAAGTGAGTTTTATAGGAATTAGATCTAGTGAGTTAGATAGGAATAAAACATTTATAATTAGAAAATCAATCTATACGTTAAATAGGAAGTCTAAGTCACTTGAAATTTATTTATAGTCGGTGTTTAGGAAATCTAATTTTATATAGATAGGTGAAAGCTATTTCATTTTGGCATCAAGAATATAGTTTCCCCGGGCCCAATCAATTCTTTTTATAGATCAGTGGTCTGATCTGCTTAGGAAATAAATTAGTAGCACTGTTATTTACTACAGATCTCACAATGTTCTGATTTCATATACTGATATTTTCTGTTTTAATTTCTTAAATGAGAGAGTAATATACCTTCCAAAATCTACACACACAAATTTAGCAAATACCCTTATTGTTCATTTTATTAAATCTGGGCTATTTAACAAACTGTGTAACTTCAAAGCTGGATCTAAAACAAACAGACACCTCTTCCCAGCTTTGAAATCAACATATTAAGACTACCAGAAATTATTAAGCCTCCAAAATGAGTGTAATTTACCAAAATCATTTCCAGCTGAGTAACTGACGAGCGAGTCCAAATCATCCAATGATACAATTTTAAAGGATGCTAAGGGAGTGGACCCTGGCTGTGTGGAGATCATGCCCCGGAACCTGGTCACATTCCATGTCCGCACATGATTGTATTCCGCACACACTGAAACAACATATAATTATAATAGAATAAATTTGATATCAGTCTCACAGAATACAAACCATAGACAATCAAGCACATCAAATCTGCATACTATTAGGTGTGTCAGTGGCAAGTAGCAAAACAATATTCTGTAACTGTATGGCTTGTCATATACATAATTGTGTGATCAATGATGGGGAAAATATTGAACATTAACTAAAATATGTTTTAACAAACTTAGCTTTCTGTATTAAGTTGGAAAAATATTAAATTTAGACCATGTAGGTCCATGGGGGAAAGTGAAACAGCAATCGCAAGTTTCCATGGCCACAGCTTAATACCCAGCCGCCTTTACTTTTCCCAAACTAATGTAAGGAACCCATCAGTACTGGGTAGGCTACACCCAGGGTCATCCTCAAGTCCCAGAAGAAAGAAAACTAGCATTATTTACAAAAATTGAGCCCCTGGACATTGTGTAGGGTAATCTGAGCATGCTGCAGCTAGACCGCCATGCCCTACTATATATTTTATGAAAACGTATCCAACGTATACAATTGTAAACATTTCCCTTTCTTAACTTTTTTTTATGATGTAGAAACATTCTATAATTTATGTTGTATGTAACATCATCATTTTCTAAGATGTGTCAGAACTCAAAGTAACTGTTATGGTACTGGTACCTGAGACTAAATGTTTCTCAGACAGCATGACCTTGGTGACAGGACTGCGATGCACTGTGAATGTCTGAAAGAGCTGAGGTCCATGCCCGACTGTTTCTGGGTGCTGTACAATCACTCTCACTGTGCCAGAGCTGGTCCCATAGGCTATTTCAATCCAATTGCCACTTAGGCCTGAAAGTCAGTGAAAGACAAGGTACAATGTAAAATGGTCATAATTAATACAACAATAAACTTCAAGACCTGAGTATGTCTTTTACAAGTGTTGCATTAAGTTTTACTTTCTAAAACAGTTATGATAAAATGTGGGATTGATTTCATATTTTTATAAAAAGTGGTTTTTAGTATATAAAAAAAACAAAAAAAAAAAAAACACTATAAAATTTTATTTTGTGTTTAATTTCATATTTAATGGTACTAAGAGTTAAAAGTTTTGAAACTCACTAGTCTTAGGAGTTAAGTAAACACTCAGAGCCGTCACCATGTCGCAGGCAGGATCACTGTATAGCACTGTCACAAGTAAGTCATTGTCTTTCATACGCAGTGGGAACTTCTGCATATCTGGAGGATCACACAAACATTTGCATGAAAAGTAAAAATATTTTGTTTTAAATAAAGTCTATTATCTAGTGAGACTATAACAATAAGTTCTCTCCAAGTTAGAAACAGCAATAATTATTATTTGGAGACAGCTTGGCTATCAAAGAACTTTCTTCTTTGTTACTTTTTGTTATGTGACCCATATTAGTGTCAGCCACTTACCTATGTAATAAATAGAACCATCTTCACAGCCAAGCAAAAGAAAAGACCCTGCAGTGTCATAACTTGTAATAGGCACAACATCTTGAATCTTTGAATCATAAAGGCCCACAGTTAGCAGTTTAATAAATAACATACAAGAAGCACTAAAATACTTTTTTTAAACATCTGGAAACTGTATGACACTTAACTGCTATATAAAACTATGGCTATATTATATTAACAAGATATTTGAATAAGTTCTGTTACATGTTTTTCTGGTCACTATTTATAAGAAGATGAACAAAAGTAAAAAAATTATAAAATAAATAGTTATATTTTATGGCGTAAATTGCTTTATATTACTGTGGCATTGTTAGGATTAAAATCTCAGTATCTGTTTATCACAGGTACGCAATTTCCACTTTCAAAATTTCTGCTTGTATAATGTGTATCTAAGATATTTATAACTATTTTTTTGCTCTATTACCATTATTAATTGACATACAGAAGCTACATTATGTATATATATATATAAACATAATATATATATATATATATATATATATATATATATATATATATATATATATATATATATATATATATACGGTATGTTTATGTGCATACAAACCTGCCAGTGTTGTGTCATAGAATGCCAGACTCCAACTTTGCCAGTTCTGCTTAAGGCGACCAGCTGACTGCCAATGAAGAACAAGTTATCAACTGACACATGCAGGTCAAATATACCTTTTGGATTAGAAAAAACAACAACAAAAAAAATGTCAGTCAAGGGAACACTAAGAGAAGCAATCTCTAAACTATATCAAAAGTCAATGTGCACATTTTTATCACTCAGTGTGTTCTGACCAACCTATTTGTTTACTTTCACCATCGTCCCAGACTGCCCACAGCCATACAGTGGAACCTGATGATGCAGCAACCATTTTGCTGTTGGAGTTTTCCTGGCTAGAGCTGATAACTTTAGCATTCAGGGCAACTCTCTCTACCTGATACTCCATGTGCTGGCTCATCCAGAGCAGGTGCCAGCCTGTTGAGTCTTTCATCCTGCAAGTAACGTTTATGGGAATTTTATCCAGTGTAAGTGGCACATTTCTGGTATTATATATACACACTCCTGTAACCATGGGCCTCAAAGATGGCGTAGTGTGTAAACCACCGATACATTCCTATTAAAAGTACACTAGTGGGCTAACGCATGGGGGACAACCCCTGTTGCACGTCAGATATTTCATTGCACAGGCAGGAGCCACAGTGACTTAGTAGGGAGGAAGAAATGTGTGCAACAGCCCATCTCAGTCAAGCTGGGTGCCTGTGCAATGAAATATCTGACGTGCAACAGGGGCTGTCCCTAATATAGTCTGGAATTTGTGCTACTGGGCAAAAGTGCAGGAATACAAGCAAACCACCAAGCTAATGATCCAGGAGAATTCCACAGATAAGGAGAAAGTGCAGCTGCATGTGACTGCGGAAACCGTACCCTACGTTACACGGCGGCTAGTCTCGGACAGGATCTTGGTGAGTCCCCCTTTTCATGTTAGGCCCTGGACTTAAGAGCCTTCGGCTCATCCCTTTTTTAAAGAGACATTTAAGATTGGTATTACACAACATTTGATCAGAGTTCCCCCTTTACAGACCTTGAATATCATATGTCTGATGAAAAGGAGTTAGGAGTTTCACAGGTAACAGCATTTGAGAAATTGTGTTGCCAACACACAATTCACATTCAACTCTGACTTTCCCTAAATGTCAGGTACCCAGGAATGTCATCAGGCCTTGAGTAAAAATCTGGCCATGCTATATATGAACCCTTCAGTAATATTCCATTGTGCCACTAGACAAAGGGTCAGAAACATACGGCGCGCGTGCCAGCTTTGGCATGCCGAGGGATTTTCAATGGCACGCAGATGAGGCCTTAAAAGTCTATTCAAGTCTCTTCTAAACTAAATTTAGTGCTACAGAAGGATGACTTTAAGACTTTTGGCACGCTGAATGAATTAGAAATCATACTTTGGCACACTGTTTTCAAAAGGTTGCCAACCCATGCACTAGACCATGTTGTAATATTTAATAATGTATATTGATAGTCAGAGAATACAATGATAATATTATTAATTTTCCAAGAAAATTTTCCAATGAAACAAGACAGTCTACTCACTTGTAGCAGCAGACAAAATGAGGATAAGCTGCACAAATCCAGTTCTGATGTCCTCTTAGCATTGTTACCCTCAAAGGGTCCACATAAGTAACTGAAAACATATTTTAAAAAGCCTTTAGAATTTGAATAAAAATCACAAGATAAAAAACTTTTGACCTTGTCACTCTTGCGGTGGAAGAGCCCCAAATAACATCTCAACCACTGTAAACCTGAATCAATAGCTAAGCAGACACTGTCATAAGAAATTGTCTGTCTTCATAATCATGACTTTTACAGTCACAAACCAACGCATCAACAACCAATGATTAAGATTAAACAAGGGGATGAGGTTAAATACCTTGAGCACTAACTGTTTCTGTGGGCTTTTTGTTGCTAAGCACCTGAGATGACGCCCCTCCTGTTTTAGCCGCAGTACTTCTTCTTTCTCCTGATGCATTTCTAAATGAAAAATAATGAAGATTAAAAAAAAACACAAAAGAACAGCTGTTTAAAATTTAAACATTACTTTTGTCCAGTAGTCCTTTTAGACTGATGGCGCATTAAAGTAAAAAGTAAGCAACCCTGAAGGACCAAATTGATCTTTAAGGCTGGTCAAGCAGAGGCCACCAGTTTCTGTAGCCATGGCATACTAGGGGCTTGTATGGCCAGCATAAAACCCAGCTGACTATTGTCAGATACCGATCAGAACTTGGTAGACAAAGGGATACCTACCTACTGGGGAAAAATCCTAGCCTTCACCAGGATTCAAACCTAGGACCGTTGTTTTGCCAGCCAAATGCACTCACTGCTGCTCTCCCACAGCACCCCGTATCTTCATATAACAGCCCCAATATATTACATGATGAGAAGCTTTAGTTACCTGGGCAGTGTGCTCCCTCCATCAACACTCACAACAGATTGTCTTAGATTTGACAAACTTCTCTGAGGAGGGGCTGGAGAATAAATAAAAAATCATTTTTTTTAAATATAATATTCTATTGAAGAGTAGCACAGCTTACATTTATCAAAAAGGCATAGCACAAAACTGCATCAGCTTGATGATAATGTGATTATAAAATGTATCACAGTACTGCATTTGCTTAATGATATTGTGATTATATAATGTAATGAACTCACTTGGAGGCTGAAAATATCCATGAAACAAAACGTCCCCACAAGAAGAATGCTCCAAATCTTCACACAACGCTAGTCTCCCAACTAACAAAATGAAACAACAATATACAACCAAATAAATGTATTCAGCATAGAACTTACTTAAATAAAAATGTAAATAACAACAACAAATAATTGTTTTAGCTCCCTTTTCTGTAATTGTTAGCAATTTTACATTAGAAAAAAAAATTTTGTTTACAATTTTTTTAGGATTAAAAGCTATAAGTCTTTCTAACTGCAATTAGGCCTCGTACTTGAGAAGAAAAAAAAATGTGTAGAGTGACTTTAAACGTATTGATGAACAAGACAGGGTTAACTTAACTGCTATGAATTCAGTTAATTGACTTACCAAGGGCATTAATACCATAGAACTCGGCTTCATGGCGTAAAGCTGATAAATCGATGTTTCTAAAAAAGCAGTGATGTACATTAATAAGATGTATAATTATAATTTATACAGAAATAGAACACATACTTGAAGAAATCAAATAATCTACATGAATACCTGTAAAATCCAATGGGGCAAATAATCGCATAAAAACAGTGAGTTTAATTTTAAATGATTTTCTAATAAAACAATTATTAAATCCAAATTTGCAATTTTAGGTTCTCATTTCTCAATTAGTAGTTTACTAAATGGCGTGATAATGATGAATAAAAGGTGTTATAATGATGAAATAAAAGGTGTGATAATGATGAATAAAAGGTGTTATAATGATGAAATAAAAGGTGTGATAATGATGAAATAAAAGGTGTTATAATGATGAATAAAAGGTGTTATAATGATGAATAAAAGATGTTATAATGATGAAATAAAAGGTGTTATAATGATGAATAAAAGGTGTTATAATGATGAATAAAAGGTGTTATAATGATGAAATAAAAGGTGTTATAATGATGAAATAAAAGGTGTGATAATGATGAATAAAAGGTGTTATAATGATGAATAAAAGGTGTTATAATGATGAAATAAAAGGTGTGATAATGATGAATAAAAGGTGTTATAATGATGAAATAAAAGGTGTGATAATGATGAATAAAAGGTGTTATAATGATGAAATAAAAGGTGTGATAATGATGAAATAAAAGGTGTTATAATGATGAAATAAAAGGTGTGATAATGATGAAATAAAAGGTGTTATAATGATGAATAAAAGGTGTGATAATGACGAATAAAGGTGTGATAATAATGAATAAAAGGTGTGAAAATAAGGAAACTCTCAAAACATTATTGTAAAGTTCAATTCATACCTTAATTGGATTTCTTTTGTGCGAAGATAATTTAGAATCACAGAAAATAGCTTTGGATCTCTGTCAATAAATATCTGCAAGATAGAAAGTGAAATTCTTATCTTTGACATTATTTTAAAAAAAGACATGGCCAAATTTTTATTTTTTTATCAAAAGTACAATTTAATTAATAACGTGAAATATCACTTTGAAAGGTTTTAATTATTTTTGCAATATAATTTAGCAATGATAGAACAATTTGACTTAGTCTTAAGTTTTAAATGAAATATTAACAACAAGAAAATTAAACTTAAAAATTTCATCAAAACCGTCATACTTACAGCACCCGTTTCATCCTTATCTGATGCGATTCTTCCACTCAGTAAACTAAAATATAAACAAAAAAGGAAAATTTTTATTAAAAGGCTATCGGCAAACTTTTACATGACTAGCTTATTAACATACCTACAAGCTTATAATAGTTTTAAAAAATACTGCCTATGACTTATTACCTATAATAGTATGAAGAGACAAAAAGAGATAAAGTGAGAGGGTAGGCCTACGTGCTATATTATAAAAGAAAAAAAAAAGATTTATAACAAATCATTACCAGTGCATCTGGGATTTGAACCCCCATAGGCCATAAGGGTTTATTGCCTCAACAGTAAAAAGTGTTATTAATTAACCAGTACACCATCAAGAAAGATAATAATTTGTATATAATGACCATACAAATGGTACAAAAAGCTGTGTTGTACCACTGTGGAAGTAGCTCGAAGTTCACATAGCAAAATGGCTTCAAGCATATTGGTATATAGGCCTACACTCCCTTATTTAAATTAATGTAATTTTCTATTTGAATACTTATTCCTTGTTGTTTACCTTGTAAAAAAAGTCTCAGGATTCCAAGTCAATGTTTGTCGAGAAGTTGAAAATCTGATGTTGTAAATCAAACAAAATAAAATTTAGTTTTTATTACACATCACAGTATATATAGTAATTAAACTTATTATTTTTATTACAATAAACGATTCAATTGAGATGTTTAGAACCTACTCTTTCAAAATACAATAAATCAAGCTAAGGCCTGCAATACATGGACATCATGTCATTTATTATAACTTTACCTTAGATTGGTCTAAGACCTTCTTAAATTGGCAATTGGTTTAATTTAATAGCAGAGGAATACAAGCAAATTACCAAGAAAGAAAATCACAAATTAATGAATTAATGTCAATATAATCAATATAACAAATACAAACAATACATTAAAAAAAGTTGTGTTGCATCAAGTCATAGACTCATAGATCTATTGTCTTTATGTCTATAGTCTATGGACGTTTTAATTTTATATTACTTTTTTAATTTTAGGCAATTTAAAACAATAATTTATTTATATATTAGGCCTATATAGAGCCTACTATATTATGGGGCACGGTAGCCGAGCGGCAGCGCATTCGACTGGCGAGCCGAAGGTCCCGGGTTCGAATCCTGGTGCAGGCTAGGATTTTTTCCCGGGTCTGGAGGGTGTCCCTGAGTCTACCCAGCTCTGATGGGTACCTGACCTTAGTCGGGGTAAAGTAAAGGCGGCTGTGCATAGTGCTGGCCACACAATCACCTAGTATGCCCAGGCCACAGAAACTGGTGAACGCTGCTTCATTGAACCTATGGATCAATTCGGTCCGACGGGTACTTTACTGCTATATTACTATAACTATACCTTTGCCTATACTGTACTAACTATGACTCTATCATGATCTCTATGACACTTTGAAAAAACATTTTATGAGTTATGAGCTATTTTATTTATCATCAATTAATTGTCTATAGGCTCTTTAATCATTAATGGTATGTGTCTACTATGTGGTATTGGTATTATTGTGATTGTGTGCAGGTTGTGCCAAGCATGATTAGTGGCCTTACAAGACTCTAACTCTAATAAATTAATTATAATTAGGCTATTGGATTGGAACGAAACGTTTCAGTCTTCTCACCTTGTTCCTCCAACATTTAGATGAACAATTTCACTTGACATGATGATAATATTCTTATTCTTATCTTATGATGCGATGTTTGTAGCCAAACAACAGAGCTGACAGAGCACTTCACCAAGCCGACCTAGTCTAGGACTTAGTGACACTTAGTCTTAGAAAGTCTAAGTAAGAAAGGGAAGTTATTCGTAGCTTTGACTAAGTTTGACTTTGATCTCTGAAATGTTCTCTAGGCTATCAACTCTTCTATGAGTAAATTATAATTATATAAATTAAATCACAATTGACACAATATCCATAGGCATAGTCATAGACTATGGTCTATGGTCAATAACTTTTACTTTTACTGTTACTAATGCACTAGATTTATCTTTCCCATTCTATTGTGTGTGTGTTTTTAAGCTTTTAACGTACTAATTTTAGCACCACTCTCATTACTCATTGTTAAAGTATAAGAAAAAAATAAATAAACATGTAGTGTGATGCAGATTCTAGTTTGTCTAAAAACCGAAAGTATTTTTTAGTGTACTTGTTATGGAATGTATAAAAGTTTGGTCTAGGTTGATTTGTCATTTAAGATATTTTATTTATCAATACATCTAAAAAAAAATAGAATATGGACCCTCTCAATTTTAATTTTGAGCTCATTTAATTTGAGCCACTTTCTTTTTTTTTTTATTAATTGGTTTACTGAAATTTAATATTTTGTTTGTAAGTGGAGTTTACTTTTTCACTGAACCATATTAAATATAATGTTTTCGCCTTGGTGAGTAATTGTAAAAACATGGACGACGGTAGTAATGTTGAAAACGTAAACAAAATCACATATAGGCGAAGATTAGATCGTACTCCTGACAAACAATTTGAACAATTACCCTATACAGATAAATTGGCTGTCAGTTCATTGCGTAAAGCCCTAGAAGAAGCAAAATTTCGTATAATAAAATTGAGAGATGAAAACGATGAAAAGTAAAAAAACTATACATTTTTTTTATTGAATTTATTGTAAACTTTGAGTAGGCCTAGTAGTGTAGTTTGAGTCACTTTGACTACGACACTGACTATGACTATGAGTATGACTATACTGACTATACTATACTTATACTATAGCCTTTTTTATAGGCCTACTATTAATACTATTATTAAAATACTATACTGTAGGCTTACATATGACTCTATACTCTATACTGAGTCTATACTCTATACTTTATGAGTCAATTTATGACTATCATTGAATGTCTATGTTAGACTATATTATATTAACTCAATAAGACCGGAGTTATTTTCCTTGTTTTTCTGGAATTATTGAACGTTCTATATTTTTTTTACAAGCCAGTGAGTTGAAAACCGTTATAGCTAGCTTATTTATAATTCTAAACATAGACATATCTTATTAAAAAATGTTGGCAATACAATAAACTAAATAAAGAAATAAAAATAATTGGATCATTTATTAATTACTGAAAGTTATTTACATTCTAGCAGAGGGTGTTTATGAAGATAAAAAAAAAATTCATGAAAAAAACAACTTACTACAGGTTTTGAAAAATACAGCTATCCAATTTTAACACGAAAATTGCACTATGTTAAAGAATATCCACTCATGAACAAAACACATTTTACAGAAAACATTTTGAGCTTGTATAAGGGCTACAAATGCAGTTTTAGTAATGCTAGGTTGTTTAGGTTTACTAGGACCCCAATAGGGCGACGCCCACTTTTCATCCATTTCACTTCTACTTCTAGTATTATTAGGCTTTAAAACACTCTCTGATTTATTTGAAGTTAAAACTGAAATGCACTACCAATCGAATTACTATTATCAAAATAACTATCTAGAAACAAACATTGATCCTAATCTGAAGTCAACAGAAGCGAAACCCACCATATTGACGCCATGTAAACAAATACGACCCCACGGCATATAGTTTTGAACAAAAATTTATTACAATTTCCAACCCAATATTGCTGCCATGTATAGAATAAAAATACTCGTAAAATGGCCGCTTAAGCGATCCCATAAGCCATTTGAGCAGTTAAAAACATCTATTAGGAGAAATAACGAAATAAATAAGGAATTTTTTATCGGCCGCTACTAGCGGCCGTTCGGCAAACCGGACAGTCTGCTCGGCCGCTGGCAGCGGCCGATCGGGTTTAAAGAGTTAATTAAAATAATTATATATTATATATACTATATATAAGTATAAGTATACAACAAAGACAAAGATTTTAAAAGATAGGCTTATTTGTATTTTTAAAATTTTATAAATAATATTAATTTGCCTAATACTCCTAATAGAATAACCTAATATTAATTTAATTATATTTATTAGCCTATATTATTAGGCCTATAAGTTATAAAAAGCCTACTCATCGGATGAGCATAGCCGCATATGAGACAATAATTTTCTTTATAGACGGAGCGTCTATAATAGGCATAGGCCTATTATCTATATTATATTATATAGTATAGTATATAAGGGACTTATTTTAAATATAAATTATATTAGGCCCCTAAAATCCTATCCTATAGGCCTATAAGTCTGTGTAATAATACATAATTATATAAATGATAATAAGCCTATAACTATAAGATAAGGTTATTGGATTACACCACCCATCAAACAATTAAGTAATCAAAATCTTTAAAGCACTTATTTTGAGTTATTTCTCAAACTTTCAATTTCAAGGATTTTGTATTAGTTAACATTAAAATGAAATGACTATACTGTACATAGTATAATCTTCTATAGGCCTACTATATTATTATTATTTTATCACTCAAAGTAACATTATTTCATGCTCCCACTTTTGATTAAATTTATAAAATATGAACGCATAAGTTTAAACCTAAAATATTTCTCTAAAACTATTTAGCCTACTTCTTTTTGTTTCTAAAGTCTTAACTCTTTCTATACGTTTAGCCATACTGTATGCCGGAACATTATGGCTCGGTTTGATTTTACGTATTGAAAGAGTTAAGTCTTTCAGTTAAATTATCATTTCTTGGTAAAGTAATTATTCTAGACTCTCTTTTTTTTTTAGAGAATGCATTATTGATGAAGAAAAAATGTTAAGGAAATCTGCTGAAGATAAACTGCAAAAGCTTCTAGTAGATTTGTACAACAGTCCAGAAGTCAACATTGAGTTGCAGAATCGTCTTCCCAAAGCTAAGAAATATAAGACTCGTGAATCTGCATCAGAAAATGAGGCTATCACTGACAACGAAGCTAGTTTGAAATTAAGCTATGGGTAAACAATTATTTCCTATGCTTTATTTTGTCTCCATGCTTGTTGTCTACAATGAAAATAGGGTAGCTATTTTTTGTGTCTCAACGGCTTATTAACAATTTCTTTGAAATATCTTTTTCTAATATACCTTGTAGCATATTAACATAACTTTTAAATAGCTGTCAAAAAATGTCTATAAAGTTATTTTAAAAAATTAAGTTAGTTAAAAACATTTATTGTTTCAAAACTTTTACTGAAAAAAAGTTGCATTGTTCTGTATGTAATTTTATTATCATTTTTTTACATTTATAATTCAAGTGCTAATGAAAAATAAGTTCATTAAAACTTAATAACTTAATTCAAATATTATCACAAACAGCATTTGATAAGTAATAAATACAATCTTTTTTATCCTTTGTATTTTGTTTAATTATATCTATATTATGATAACATATAAGTGGGCATCATGCTTAACAAATATTTATTAAGCCTCACAATTAAAAAAAATAATATATATTTGATCTTTAAGTGTAGTAAGTACTTTGTGAAAGTTCTTTTACAATGTAGCTTTTCCTATGTGCATTATGCACCCGCCCATTTTACCACCTCCACTGGCCAGAGTTTTAAGAGGTTGACTTTGACTTTGCTAAGATTTACTACTTCTTTCTATAGCTAATTGTTTTTACTTGAATCGGTCTAATTTATCCTTTAATGTTAATTTTAAAAATAAATGCAAAAAGTTTCATCTTTTACTTATTACTGGGTGTACAAACTTCAAATGTAAAAGTATTGGTTGTCATTAAAGAAAATTCTGACATTTTGTATTTAAATACAAGCTAAATTCTCTGGCGCTGCCCAGGGGAAATAACTACATAGGCTTATAGCTACAGATACGAATTATACAAACAGCAATGTGAACAGAAAGCTATATTAATTTCAAAAATATAATTATTAATTAATTGCTGAAAACATTTAGGACAGTAATTTAAAATAAATATTGTAATATTATAAAATTAAAAATGTATTTTTATTTAACAAAATGTTTGGAGTTTGGACTATCCCTGGCTGAAAAGCGAACACCCATCTTCCGCATGTCTAAAATATAATTATTAGATTTTTACTTACGGAAAACATTATAAGAAAGCTTTAAGTCCTGAAATTTTTTACAATTAAAAAAAAACAACTAATATTAATGGAAAGAAAATAAACGTTATCAGTGGGGAATCGATGGCTGTCCGATATGATAACCACTTAGCTAGGGAGAACACATGTAGGAAGCGAGATTGCAAGAGTAAAAAAAGCGACATTACGGTCACATGTCTTTAAATTAACCAATGGGAATCGGAATCCACACACATGTCATATTTATACGTATTTTAAAAACAGACAATATATCTCTCTATATATAATAATATATATAAGATTTCAGGAAAAAATAAAGAAAATTTAATCAGTTAAGCATACTAAATGCACAACTATGGATTAAATGTCAAACCTTTTTCCCCACGTGTTGTATGTGCATTAGACATTGTAATATTAATATGCCTGCTTTGTAGAATTTTCTTTCTTCATTTTCTTTCTTCATTTCTTGCATGAATGGAATGTCTAAATATAACCTGCTGCTTTCCAGACACCAAGTTAACGCTGGCTTGTCTGATCATTTAATTCACATTGCTGATGGTAAGTTGAGTTGCTAACATTTTTTCTAATATTGCCGATGGTAAGTTGAGCTGCTAACATTTTTTGTAACCGGCCAAGGCTATATGTTGAGCATTTTTAGTACACTTCTAACCCTGGCACCTAGTACAGCTGTTGTAGCATAACATCAGTGATATAAATGTTTTCAATAGTAGAGTATAGACTAACTTACTATTATTTAAAAGGTATGCATTCATTGTTGCTTGTGTTTGATATTCACATATAAAAGTTATAGGTGGTAGCTACAAACATTTGAAGTATACACATATTTTTTTTAAAATATAAAATAGTTAAAGTTGAATCATTTAAAGTAATGAAGAAGATAAAGGTAATACAGATAGATTAAAAATGTTTTTAAAACAGGTTAAATAAAATATATTTCCACAAATTTATAGAACAAGTACAAATGTAACTATTCTGAGTATCATTTGGTTTGGCTATGCAAGGAGATAATGTGACCATCACATTGGCCAAGTGCCATTATATTCCTAAAGTGATTTCAGGTACCCAACAGATAGAGGTAGACTCAATGTCAAGATCTGAGGGAAAAATTCTGGCCTTGAACCAGATTAGGAAACCTGGGGAATCCTATGCTCCACTGCTGGACCTCCATGACCCATTGCTCCCCTGATGGACCACCATGCCCCATTGCTCCACTGCTGGACCACCATGCCCCATTGCTCCCCTGCTGGACCACCATGCCCCATTGCTCCCCTGATGGACCACCATGCCCCATTGCTCCCCTGACAGACCACCATGCCCCATTGCTCCACTGCTGGACCACCATGCCCCATTGCTCCACTGCTGGAAAACCATGCCCCATTGCTCCCCTGATGGACCACCATACCCCATTGCTCCCCTGACAGACCACCATGCCCCATTGCTCCACTGCTGGACCACCATGCCCCATTGCTCCCCTGCTGGACCACCATGCCCCATTGCTCCCCTGATGGACCACCATGCCCCATTGCTCCCCTGACAGACCACCATGCCCCATTGCTCCCCTGATGGACCACCATGCCCCATTGCTCCCCTGACAGACCACCATGCCCCATTGCTCCACTGCTGGACCACCATGCCCCATTGCTCCCCTGCTGGACCACCATGCCCCATTGCTCCCCTGATGGACCACCATGCCCCATTGCTCCCCTGACAGTCCACCATGCCCCATTGCTCCACTGCTGGACCACCATGCCCCATTGCTCCACTGATGGACCACCATGCACCATTGCTCCACTGCTGGAGCACCATGCCCCATTGCTCCACTGCTGGAGCACCATGCCCCATTGCTCCCCTGTCAGACCACCATGCCCCATTGCTCCCTTGCTGGACCACCATGCCCCATTGCTCCACTGCTGGACCACCATGCCCCATTACTCCCCTGACAGACCACCATGCACCATTGCTCCACTGCTGGAGCACCATGCCCCATTGCTCCGCTGCTGGAGCACCATGCCCCATTGCTCCCTTGCTGGACCTCCATGCCCCATTGCTCCACTGCTGGACCACCATGCCCCATTTCTCCACTGCTGGACCACCATGCCCCATTGCTCCACTGCTGGACCACTATGCCCCATTGCTCCCCTGACAGACCACCATGCCCCATTGCTCCACTGCTGGACCACCATGCCCCATTACTCTCCTGACAGACCACCATGCCCCATTGCTCCACTGCTGGACCACCATGCCCCATTGCTCCACTGCTGGACCACCATGCCCCATTGCTCCCCGGACAGACCACCATGCCCCATTGCTCCACTGGTGGACCTCCATGCCCCATTGCTCCCCTGACAGACCACCATGCCCCATTGCTCCACTGCTGGACCACCATGCCCCATTGCTCCACTGCTGGACCACCATGCCCCATTGCTCCACTGCTGGACCACCATGCCCCATTGCTCTCCTGATGGACCACCATGCCCCATTGCTCCCCTGACAGACCACCATGCCCCATTGCTCCACTGCTGGACGACCATACCCATTGCTCCGCTGTTGGACGACCATGCCCCATTGCTCCACTGATGGACCACCATGCCCCATTGCTCCACTGATGGACCACCATGCCCCATTGCTCCACTGATGGACGACCATGCCCCATTGCTCCACTGATGGACCACCATGCCCCATTGCTCCACTGATGGACCACCATGCCCCATTGCTCCGCTGATGGACGACCATGCCCCATTGCTCCACTGATGGACCACCATGCCCCATTGCTCCACTGATGGACCACCATGCCCCATTGCTCCCCTGATGGACCACCATGCCCCATTGCTCCACTGCTGGACGACCATACCCATTGCTCCGCTGATGGACGACCATGCCCCATTGCACTGCATATGGGCCACCAGGACCCAGTGATCAGCTAGTCATTAGAAACAATTGTTGTTTTTTTTTAATCTGAGCACATTTATTTTTTAACCTTCACACAAGGTTAAAATGTCAATTATTACTAACGCAAATCTGCTGATCCTGTTTCAGAAGAATTCCCTCCCCTGCATGACAAATTGCCTGTCAACCATCAAGCGTTGAGGCTGGATGGCACTCAAAGATTTCACTCAAGCTCAGAGAGCCTGTTGCCTACATCTCCTCAGATCATCCCTGGCGTACCGCTCACTCAGACACTGGGTAGTGTATCAGCATCCAGCTTTAGCAGTATGGAATCTTCTTCATACCAAGCCCTTCCTTCTTATGGAGGTAACACCAATACCTTTTAGCTTCTGCTTTCTAGGAAAGTCGTTTAGATATTCTGTAGATTTATAACAAGTACAATAACTGTATACCTTTATACCTTAATGGGACATGGTGCCCAAGCGGCAGTCTGATTGGCTAGCGTTTCAAAGGGTCCAGAATTAAATCCTGGTGAAGGCTAAGATTTGTTTCTAGGTCTGGCGTGTGTCCTTTTGTCTACCCAGCTCTGACCGGTACCTCACATTGTTTGGGGCAATGCGGCTGGGCATTGTGCTGGCCACACAATCCCTTAGTATGCCATGGCCATGGAAACATGTGAACCCTGCTTTACAGGCTTTATAGTTTATAGCCTATAGATTAAATGGGTCTGATGGAAATATTTTGCTTTTACTTTTAATTTTATTTTAGACTTTAATAGAAGTGTTTCTTTATTATGCTTTATGACATCTCATTCAATGATATACTTATTTGAAAAATGATCTTCAATATCACAGGAACTGTGTCAGATGCTAGAAACTATAAGGATAGCAGCTCTCAATATGATTTACCCTCTGTCACCACAAATAAGAAGATGCCATCTACTATGATGCCTGTCACTAATGGGGATGAAAACAGAGTAGTGCACTGGAATTTGAATCCACCGCTCCTTGGCCAGACTTCTGCAAGTTATCATTTACATCCCACGACTTTAGCCAGCACAGAGCCAGCCTGGAACAGTCAGGTTACAAGCCAGTTCCAGAACCGTGTGGACCCAGCTGTTGGTCAGTTCACCATGAACCAATCCCACAATTCAGTTGCGATGGATTCAAGATACGCTTCCCTCGCAAACAAATATACAGATGCTGTGATGCCAAACCCCGGACAGCTGTCTCATAACCCCGTAGCTTTGCCTTCATCTAAACAATATCCGCAAGTCTTTCCAGTAGAGTCTCCTGACAATCCATCCCTGCCCGCCCGTACACTTGTGAATCCAAAAAATATATCCTCATTTCGATCAAACGACCCAGCAGAGACCACCAGCTATCCTCACCTCTACTTCTCCGGTACTCCCTTCCCTGACAATGGTTTCCAGGTTCCTCACTACAGCACCTCCTCTCTACCTAATCCCTCTTATATCCCTAACAGTAGCTTATCTTTCCATGTGCCTCCCGCGCCCGCTTATTTCGCCACCTCCACTGGCCAGAGTCTTAAAAGTTATCCAGCTGAATCCGTACAAGTCAGTCACATGACAAGGCTTCTGGCAGAAATTAGTACACTGAAGAAAGAGAATAATGAGGTCAGTTACAATCTACAAGCAACAAACATTCTTCATTAATCCATTTAGTTGATGTTATATGTCCACAGGGATTTGTATATACCTATGCAATGATAATTTTATACATTTGAATTGATTTTGTGATTAAATAACCAAAAAAAAGTTATAAAACTGTCGCAATATAAACAATAAAAATGTGTATCAACATGTAGGTAACAAAAAAATATCTAGGAAAACAATTTTTTTTTTTGAGTCTTATAATCCACAAAGCAGATTTATCCCACAGTTTAACAACACCACTCTTTTACCTTTACTTTCCTTAACTGAGATTTACCTGCTACAGGTGACTTTACAATGACAACAAAATAGTTCCAGGAGTATTTTATATGTAGCTTTCCATTTGGACACATTTCTCAACTATTCAATCCAGTAAGATATTAGATAGTTGTGTTTTTTTTTAATTTAGCTAAGAGAGGAGTTAAAGAAAGCCAAGCAAGAGAAGGAAATGTTGAGAAAAGACTGTAAAACTGAAAACAATGACAACTTTGAAACTGTTGGTGGTAGGTTTATTTATTTTTTTTAAGCATTTTACAATTAGTTAATCTTATGGCTTAAAGTTTATTGTTTTTGTTTACTAAACATAAGATATCTGCCTTTTTTTCTCATCAAACTGTCGATCTATGTTTATCTGAAATATATAACAACAAAAGTAACATTTCTTACCAAACTGTCGATCTATGTTTATCTGAAATATATAACAACAACAGTAACATTTCTTACCAAACTGTCGATCTATGTTTATCTGAAATATATAACAACAACAGTAACATTTCTTACCAAACTGTTGATCTATGTTTATCTGAAATATATAACAACAACAGTAACATTTCTTACCAAACTGTCGTGTTTTTCTTATCACTAAAGCCTTGATTGAAAGTGTGCGTGCTGAAGAAAAGATGCACAATGAGGCAGCAAAGCTTTTAGTCCAAGCAGCTGATGAGGACAAGTTGGCAGCACTAAAGAAGTTGGATGAGATCAAGTCATCTAATAAGTAAAGAACTATTCAAATGACCATTAAAAAAATATATTGACCAATTTTCTTTGTCTGTGACGAAGAAATTTTATATACAATCAAATATCTAAATTTGAGAGAAATTTATCCTGCAGAAAAAGCCCTTAAATTTTTAAATCTTACTTTGTAGTAATAAGCATTTTTTTAAAACTTTGTCCAGTTTTTTTTAACAATAATAATTTTATGCCAGTTACAATTGAATACAGACGCTTAATTCTTAATGTATTCAACAGTGCATTTATCACTTTAAAAAAAGTTATGTGAGCTATTCTAGTTATTTGATGATGTGAGTAAATCATTGCAACTAAATGCTTGTCTTCGCACTAAATCTCTTGCATTCAGGCTAAGAAGAACATTGTCAGAAAGTGATCTCTCGGAAGCTGATGTAAGTAAATATAAGAACTTCATTCTTGTAATTACAACATAATGTAAAGCTTGTGAAATTCAGCACTTTTCACACAAGATTAATACTAAGACACTGTTTAAGAAAAAAGGATATACAAATTAATCGCTTTTCAATTTTAAAAAGCTAAAAATTCGAAATATAAATATATATAATAAAAAATTGAATTGATGTCAAAATCTGTTTTCCAAAAGATTATTACTAGTAAAAAAAAAAATTAGAACAAGTGGCCAGTTTGATTTTTTACTATTATTACTAGTTGACCCATGGACACAAAAGCTATGTCTATTATATTTTAATTTAAATAGAAAGATCAGGAATAAAAAAACAACAACATTGTATTCAGTATATGTTATAAACAAAGTAACAGACTGCACAGCTATACACACAAGTAAGAAAACACAAAAAATAACAACACTGAAACACACCGAGTGAAAGTGAAAGAAAATGCAAGGGAATTAACTCTAGGTTCCTTTTTTTTTTTTGGTGCATCCTTTTATAGTTAGCATTTATTGTTATTAATCACTATAGCCACTATAGGCTTTATGCCTGTGTATTATTGGTCATACTTTTATTTCTATAAAATCCATGAAATCAGCTACATACTTGATATCATAAAAGTATCTTTCCTGGGAAATTAAGAGTTAATATATGTAACTTTGTCCCAATCTGTCTCTAATGATCTAAGAGTCTATAACCATCAACCAACCGAACCTATAAACAAAGTCAGTACAATTATATAGCCTTTTGTTGATATATGGTTGAAAGATACCGACAGCTTAAAAGTATTATTAACTTGTATTTGTCTGTTGGCCATCTGTTGAACAGAGCTTCGTATCCACGAGGAGTGAGCCGAGGAGAAGACTGTCTAAAAGTTCTGCCTCATCACAAGTGCCCCTAGAACACTTAGTCAGAAGGCAAAGGGAGATAATGAAAGAAGAGATGCAGAGAGTTATTGACCAAAGAAATGAAGCCAGACAGAAGGTAAGTCAAGAAATGTTTGCAGAAAATGTATTCTGCCTTTGCAGGTAGATATTAACAAACAGAAAGAAAAAATTATAAATTGTTTTTGTCTATTACAGGTAACAAAACTAGAGAAAAAATTATCAAACCTAAAAATGACTAAATCTTCCGAGAGTAAAAATGATTTATTAATGGTAAGTTTTCATTTTAGAATTGCTTACTTTAATTAGTAAACATTGTTTGTAAGTTCAAATTAAAATGATAAAATAAGAGATTTTTAATTTTATTTATTGAAAAAGAAACTTTAGTTTACTCCTGCATAGAAATGTTTTTATTTTTTACACCTGATTTTGTATCATTGATTGAAATGTTATCTAGGCCAGGTTGAAAGTAATGGAGGAGGAAAGAGATTTATTGTTGGCCAAGTTTCAGTTTTTAATGCAAGACATTGGTGAGACTAAGCTTGTGTACAAGTAAGACTCTGATTTCTAGTCTTCTTCATCACTTACAGTTTACCACACTGACCTATATCTCTTTGTAATCAATTTATACCATTGGAATGCAATGGTTTAGAGCATAGGTTCTCAACTTTTTTGGGCTCACCGCCCCCTTTTAAATTTTTTTCCACTCACCGCCTCCCCCCATCTTTATTTAGCGCCTATTCCCCCCACCCCCTTGGAAGTTAAAGGGTCAAAAGAGTTTCTGCAATTTTTTTAAGCCGACTAGATTTGTGTGCTTTTTTTTTTTTTATTATCTATTATTAAAAAACTGAAAAGGAAACTTATTGTAAGAATTAATATTAAAAAATTACATCAACAAGAGACTTAAAAAAATCAATATTAATGTGAATAGTTTGCCTGGTTTGTTGCTAGTAGTTTGTCTATTTTTGTTTCAATTTTGGTTACAAAAGCCTTAGGTCTCCACGCTTCACTATTTGCATCTTGTTTTTCTTTTTTGACTACCATATGGTATTAGCATAAAATACACTTTCCACAAAAGAGAGTGATAAAAATGCAATACAAAATTGTTGCCAAAACTCACAGACCTAGAGAGACTGACTGATTTTCTCCCAAAGAATCGCATTTGCTTTTCAAAAACTCGTGCACCGAACCCAAGTCTCATACATTATTTTTAAAAGTCATCTTCTGCTAACCAACGCACCCCTGTGTGCAGTAGCCATCGCTTGTAGTCCTTGTCAATGAACAATGAACAATATTTTATTTGCCTCATAGTAGCCTATTTAAGTACAATAAAGACATAGCCAAAAATAAAACAAGAAAATAATAACATTTGCAAACAATATAAAATTATATCGAGACAATAATATTAGTACAGATATTAATAATAAAAATAAATTAACTTAGGTATCAATTCAAAGCTGTCTAAAAAATCATTGAATGTATACTTATTTGTGAACAAGTGAACTGCTGTAATATTGTAGTGAATGATGCAAAGAATCACCAAGACTTTTAGTAACTAGGTAAATGTTTTCACATAATAGACAGCCAATACATCTGGAAAAGACTACTTTTTAAAACTACAACATCAATCCACAATAAATACCATCGCCGCTGGAGGAATTTCTTTTACACTTAAAAGTCTTCTAGTACAATAAGTCTAATAGATTTTTATTTTAAGCTTATTTATTTTTTTGAAATGGCCTAATTTTCTCTATTTAATTTTTCTCAAATAAACGTAAACTAAAAGTAAAACTTGATTGTCTGGTAGCGTGGACTCAGCCAGTTATAAAGAGAATCGTGATGTCTTTAGGTAACCTCACAATGTACTCTAAATCGGGAGTCGGCAACCAAAGGCACGCATGCAAAACTTGGCACGCAGTGCGATTTTCAATGGCATGCGAGAGACTTCCAAGACATTTTCCGGTTCTGAATGAGGAAAAACTGACTGGAAGCCGATGTTTCTGACACAATTCACTTGTCAGAACTTGCATTTACAAGGGTTAGGAATGGTTTTGCGTTGAAACTGGACATATCTCGCCCTAAAAACAATTTAACAATATAAACATTTAACTACATGTATTTAACATACCTATGTTAAAGAGTATATTAAGATAGATAGTTGGGCTTTTTCAGAAGTACATCTAAGCACTCAAAGCAGAGTTTTCTAATCAAAGGCGAGACTTTCAAATTGATGGACTCATTTTTTATACCACACCAAGCCTAACTGATTTGATATTACAACTTGTTTCTTAGATGTAGATTTTTTTTTAAGAGGAGGAATATTGGCAATTTTAAAATGGAGCAAGTTGAATTTGTTAACATTTAAAAAATGGGCATCCAAATGTGCCCTTTTGCAGAAAAATCTGGAAGGAAGCTGCTTAGGAAAGTGATCCGCTATTCACTCCTTTACTTTCAGCTTTTTTATCAACTTACGCATGTGAACAGATTGATTTTATTGCACATCAAAGCGGTTTTAATCATACAAAGAGGTCACCTATACTTGTCTGCTCATTAATTGATACAGACTAATTACATTTAAAAGAGTTTTTATGCTAATTTTCTTTAATTAAACATAAATAAAATTAATTCAAAAACAAATTTATTTGTATTATTAATTTAAAAATATAAGAGACTTATTGAATGTAATTTCTTTAATTATTAATGTTTAAAATATAAACTCCTTAAATTGACAAACAATTAATGCAGGAAATGTTTATTTACAACTGTTTAATGTAAATTATTTTAATCCTCTAATAATTAAATCTTGTTATGAATACCATAATGTTAAATTTATATAAAGAAATAATAATAGTCTGTAATATTTGTTAAATTACAAAACAGAACTTGTTTGGCATCACTATTGAATCAAATGTGGAAAAAAAAATTGTTAATTAAAGGGAGATAATTAACCTGTTTTATTTGAACTAATATTTCTAATGTTTTTTTTTCTTTTATCAAAAATAAATTTATAACTTTGAAATGATCAAAATGTAAAAAGTATTGGAAAATTATATAAATATTATATGACTAAAGAAGTTATATGTATATTTTCAAACATTACATTAACCACCCAGTTTGTATGATTACTACATATCTATTCCTCTTAATGATAGTGAAATTTTGAAGCACTGTATTAAAAGCATTAATAGACATCTCAGTAAAACTGAGATCAAAATATCATGAATGTTAGCACCTTAAGACATCACTTTTTTCCTTATAACTACGCTACCAGACAATCAAGCTTTACATTTAGCTTACATTTATTTGAGTACAGGGATCATATGGTGGCAGGGATAGAACCCGCGACATGTCGGCTGACATTCCGGTGAACCAACCACGGCACCAGCCCGCTGCACACCATACTTGTCTAATACTGACCCCTACTTCTTGGAAAAGTCATTGCGATTGCGAATTAGTTTAATATTATGTAGGCCTACTGTTGGGGAATATCAGATGTTTAGCAGCACTTGCGTTTACATCACATTTCATAAAAAAAACTAATCAATTCAAATAGATGAGGTGTTCAAAGTATATCAGTTACATTTGTAATGCCCACCTGCCATTCACCGCCTCCCAATCGCCCCCCTGGCATGTCAGCGCCCCCTAAAGCCTCCCACCGCCCCCTGGGGGCGATAACGCTCAAGTTGAGAACCAATGCTCTAGAGGCAGATTACCATAAACTTGAGCATGTTTCTGAGTTGGTATCTGAGATGTGGTGAATAAATTAAAGGGAGTCTGGCCATTTTGTTTGCCACACAGTCTCCTTGTTAACCCTTCCCGTACCGACCTACTTCTATCTATGCTGCCTTCAGTTCCGCTATATACGCGCCCGGGACTGTAAGGGTTAAGAGGGGATATCAAAATGTAAAAACACTTTTCTTATTCCATATTCATGAATAAACGCATTTAAAGTTTGCTTTCTTCCGGGCATGGAATTAGTTGTCTGAACAAACCAATTAACAATAACAATTAACATCATTCAAAACACTGATTAAAATGCAAGACTAGACTCGAACCACGTATAAGCGTAGAACACAGAAGGAGCATCTGTATCATATTAGTATTAGATAAGACATGTAAGCTGTACTCCACTAGGCATATAGACAATAGAAAGTATATTCTATTTATATCATTCTATTGTTAAATAAATAATAATAAATAATAAATAAATGTTAAATAAAGATTGGGTGTGTGTGATATTATCTCTATAATCTGATATATTTTGTTATGTTTGTAAAAATGGTCTCTGTATTTTTGTTTTGAGAGTCTAATGGGACTTTCATTATTTCAACAGCCTCCACAAAGCACTACTTTCAGATGATCCGGCCAATGACATGAATACTTACCACTCTTCAAAAGAGAGCCTAGCAGACAACAACGTCGTCAACAACAAGGTGAAGGCCCAGCTTGCCAGGGAATCTGAAGACAGAAGCAATCTTGAGACTAAATTAGCCCTGTTACAGAAGGAAAATTTGGCTCAAGCTGAATGCATAGAAAAGTAAGAAAATGTTTTGAAGCCAATTAACTTGCAAATATTTATTTTTGTAAAAAAAAAGTTTATTCTAATTGTTTAACAGTAAGTCGAAAATTATTTATAAATAATTAAATACATAAATAAATGTATAAATCAGCCTACCCAGCTGAAACTAAGCCTAAAGACCAATTCTCATAAAACTTTTTGGTGCGCATTGTTAAATCCTTATTCAACCCACTTGTCTGACATATATTTCCCCTATCTTTTAATCATTCATAAATTTATTAACTTTGCTTTTTGTTTGTCTCTTTCATTGTGATTATCAAAGGACAAAATGTTTTGAAGATTAGGCAAAATAACGAATGCATTGTTTAAAGTGTAATTTATTTTTGTAAAAAAAAAAGTTTATTCTAATTGTTTAACAGTACCGGTAAGTCGAAATTCTTTAAAAAAAAATCTGATTTTATAAAGTTTTGTCTTAATTTTCAGATTGCAGCAGCTTATTCAACGTCAGCGTCACAAATTAAACACACTTTGTGCTGGGCCCATGTTAATGGAGTGAGCTTTTGCTTTGATATTAAAGAAAAGTTCGCCTGCATACAACAGCTCACAGATACTGTGATTTGAACATTGTTATATTGAATGTAGATCTGCTTATCTCATATGATGCAATATGTATATCTTATCCACAGAGATTTTATATTATTATGTGCAATATGTGATGTTATTGTTATTTATTTTAAGTTCGTTGAACTTATTTTTACATTCCACAGAACAGTGATATATGAAACTGCTACCTGTAATATTGTACTGTTGTTTTAAGCATTTAGCTTCCAAACTAGGCATTTGCGGACCATACTGCATTTTCACTTTTATATTTTCTATAATATGTGGGGCATGTAGTCTGTATTATCCTGTAGTATGGGAGGACTTCCAGTACTGTTATATTACAGTCTATGGAATGAAAAGGATTCATTTATCTTTAAGATCGTTGGCTGCCTATGAAATTTCTCACTTATTCTGTTAGTTGTTTTTTTACAATTCTCCATAAATATTTTTTTATGGGCCTGGTGGCTAAGCGGCAGCGCATTCAGCTAATGTTTTGAAGGTTCTGGATTCGAATCCTGATGAATGTTAGGATTTGGTCTGATGGGCATTTTAAATAAATTACCGGTACTTACTATAAATATTTATTCCCTCCGTTTCTCTAAAATACCGGTATTTCCAATATTTCAAAGCATCAAGAATCCTACGTAACCCAGCAGTATAAGGCAGGCAAAGGGGGGGGGGGGGGGGCAATGTATTAGCTTGCAATTTTTTTTTCAAAAATAACAAGTAGCCTCCTTTATACATTTGCATAGATTCAAACAGCTGGCTACTGTCACTAACTTTACATGCATTTAATTGTTTCTGTTTGTAATTGCATTTATATTAACAATTTTTTCAAACTATGTCAATAATGAATAATGTATGCTTCCATTAAAACTATCTTACTTTCACAAAGCTGTTTGCACTAATGAAACTGTGACTCTTCACACACAGGAATCACATCATGTGCATCTCTCTATATATCCATTTTTGACTTCACATTTCCAAGTGCAATATATATATATACAATTATTTTTTTTACACCAGTTTATTTTTTTACTGACCATCAACTGTGACAGAACCAAAAATTTAATCAAGTCAATTGGAACTCATTTTTTATAATACTATTTGTTTTTATTATTATATTTCTTTTTGTTTTACTTTCATGTAAACTTGCTCCTGGCTTGAACTTGAATTGCCTGAGTGTATCACTTTGTATGTATTTTTATACACACATTTCACTGGATCTGAAACTTCTTGTATCTTATAAACTTATATGGTATCTCTATTTATCTTGGCCTTAACATTTTTGTATCACCTAGAAAGTAACAAATGTTTTTATATAGAATTACACAATTGTTGACAAACTTTTGATTATATAAAACTGTTTGACTTTTCATGAAATTGTGTTCATGTAAATTTGTCATTTCATTTACAGAAACATTTTTCTAATGATTGCTTTATATTCTTAAACCCTTTATAGTTAACCTCTGAAAACTTTGTTTCTGGCTGACGACTGACCAATCCCACCTTCTGAAGTCTAATTGAACTACTTCCCATCATCCTGATGATCTGAAATTTGGCACATATTCTTTAAGCCCTGGGCAACACGTTCTGTCAAATTTTCAGCCACATTCCCCCACCCAACCCACAAAAATAATTTTTTAAACTTTTTTCTTTCAACACTCTATGGTGCACATTAGTAAACCAACTGAGCTGTAATATATGGAGTGCTCAAAGGAAGTAAATTGTCGGAGGAAATGGGGACTTTTTAATATAGATAAGTGCATTGAGCTATGTATACATGTCCAAATAATAAATATTCATTAAAATTACTTACTCAGCTAATATATATATAATATATATGTGTGGTATTCAAAGCATTATCCAGAAAAATCATCAACCATTTCATCTTTTGACTTCGCCATTTTATTAATGAATCCGGTACTTATTAAAATTACACAATTTACTCGTATTATCGTATAAGCATACATATAATATATATATAATGTATGTTCAGTATAAAAGAGTTCATTTTTATCAAATTTCAATGACGCATTTATGAAAAGTTTATATATTTTTGGTACTTCCATACAGTGCACTTATCTATATTTAAAAGTCTGCATTTTCTCCTCTTTTTTTCTTCTTTATTTCAATTGCTTGAGCACTCCATGTATATATATGCTCAGTGGTTAAATGCTATTGAATGCACATTCTCAGTATTTTAAAATCATTAAATATGTAGGCCCTATATATTTATTAACTTTGCTTTTGTAAATGTAAATTTTTTGTAGGTGATAAAGAGCAAAATCTTTGTAAGGCTAACTGCATAAGTAAACTGCATTTAAAGAATTTATACAAAAAACTTTGTTTCTTATGCAAAATACACATGGAATAAATTCTATGTGAAAAAATTATTTTCCTAATTTAAAAGGAATGAACGTTTCACTTTGTCAACTGGCTTTTTTTTTTAGATCTGTTATATCTAATTAGCAAAAATGTTGGGCTTTCTGACTGGCTAATAGATCCACTTCCAGTCAGCAAACCCAGCGAAATATTGGCCTAACAATATCCTCATCAAACTTTATGGTGCACATTGTTAAATCCTTATTGAACGCACTTGTCTGACATATTTCCACCATCTTTTAATCATTCACAACTCTATTAACTTCGCTTTTTGTTTTGTTTCTTTCTTTGTGACAAAATCTTTGGAAGACTAGGCCTAATGACTAATGCATACAAAAATGCCATTTAAAGGATGTTTAAGAAAAACTTTGTTTTTGGAGATTTGTTTAATTTAAAGTGTAAACTTCAAAACCTAAATTGAACCAAAAAAGGGCAGTGAAAAATTAGATACCGGTATATTTGTTTTCTTCAGGACAATTTTCTGGATTTTGACAAAATAAAAATTTGGCAAGTCTATGTTTAAAAAATCTTATAAAAAGGATTTTATTCATTCAACATACATTAAATTGTTGCATACTAGTAGAAAATGTAAATATGATAAAATAAAGGTTTACTTTATCACATGATTTTTGCATTTATTTCATATAGTTTATTATTATTTGCACATAAAGCAATTCAAACAATAATAAACAAAATAAAAATCAAAGACAAACTGGCCAGTGAATTAATTGAAATGCTGATAACTGCCAAGAAGTAATTAAAAAAATTCCTTCTGTTTATTGATTCATTTGCTTAAAAAGTTAACACGATTCTCTGAAATCCTCTTCAGAAAATTAAGACACAAAATTACAGGAAAACAAAATGGACAAAAGAAAATTTTTAATGGATTAAGTTACCACGGCGATAATGTAAATAATGACTAGACACTTAATTAGTTTGTGAAAAAATAATAGAGACAAATTGACACAGTATAATAGGATGAAAAAAAAATGTTTGTTATATTTATAAATAATTAAATATTTAGTAATATTTAAAAAATAATCAAATATTTAGTAACACTAATAAATGATAAAATATTTAGTACAAGCTACATTGCCCGGCGTTGCCCGGGTGAAAAAAAAAAGGACTGTCTGGGGTGCAGATAACAAATAATAAACTACACTTACTGAATACTTTTAGGAAAGTAAATAAATATTGTAATAGGGTAAAAAAAAAAGGTAAAATATTTTTATTTAACAAAATCTATATTGCCTATAGATTTACTTTGTCTTTTGTTTTTAAAAGTTTGAAAAATTAATTGTCGAAAAAAAAAAGTATAGTCTAACTGGAGAATCGAACCCTGGTCGCCCGTATAGCAGTCCACTACGTTTACCACTGAGCTATCGAAGACACATGTCCAATGTGAAAAATTATTAGACGGTATATTGGGCTAGGCCTAGATAGGTCAGTGACACACGTGTTTTCAAATTGACCTATGGGGATCCTCGCGGGGCTTAACACTGTCTTTTTATATATATAGATTACATGTATTTATAAATAATTAAATATGGAGTATTTTTATTAATTCAATATATTTTTTTTAAAGAATGAAGTATTTAGCATATTTATAAAGTAATAAGTATTGTTGATTAATTCATAAATTATTATTAATTAATCTCAAATAATTTAAATAAAACTAGAATTTGTATCACAGGCAAGCTCTACATGATTCTGGCATCACTTCTGGTGTTGTTCCAGCCATTTCTTGCAGATGTTTTTCACAGCAGCCTGTCCCAGTCTCTGGGCTGCCCCAGCAATCCTCTGGACATCCTCGACGCTGTCCCTCTTCACAGCCAGGAGGTAAGCTGACCGGAGCTTACCACACAGGATGAAAGCGTTGATCTGAAACAAAACATTGACCACAAGTCAAATCAGGAGTCAATGGTTTATTATTTGAAACATTTCTGAGGGTGATCTAAAGTTCTAGGGAAAGTAAAACAAAAGTTTAAAGGATCAATTAATATAAAAATAGAGTAATGTTAGATTTACGCAGAATTTGCTGATGTTTGCAAAAGGAGGCAAAAACAAGACCCTTCCCAACGATATAAAAAACTAAAAGTTCCCTTCAAGAAAATATTAAGCATATACAATTGTGCTATGACCTTTTTTCTATGGTTAACCAGTAATACTGCATATATTTTTTAAACCAATTCACTATGAATCATCAAGTCCTAATGGTTTACACCTACATAATAAAAAAATAAATATTTAAAGACCAAGTGAAGAGCTTTTTATCAAAATTTAGTTAACATTAGATTTTGATAATAAATAGTGTATTCAGTATCTGAATGTTAATAAAAATCATTTAAACAAAATATTAAAGATAACTTTTAAGTAATTAGTTCAATATTTGCATTTAAATGTGTGTGTTTTTTGGAGGACAAATCCAAATCTCGTAGCCATTTGAGATGATTTTATTTCCGGCAACATAGGCAAGTGACGTAAGAGAAAGAATTTAGAGTAGGAAAAATGAATATTGTCACGTGTTTTGAATCTATTGCCACATGTTTTGAATCTTTTCCCGGTTCTTATTTTTAACAAAATGGTTAAATATAGATTTATAGCGTCGAGTTTTGTTTATTTGTTTTCTTTTTCAAACGTCACTGCCGTATGAGGCTATTCCAAATCTCGTTCCTTTGAGAAAAACCTCTTCACTTGGTCTTTAAGGTTTTAAAGCTTCAAATGTTTAAATGAAATAAGAAGCTTTTCCAAATTCATTTTAATTCTTGGTTGAAATGTGATTTGTGCAGACTGATGGACCTATATATTCCGTGAAAGTACTGCCTCTGCAGACACCTTCATGCCGTTTATTCTCATTGCCAATGAGCACAAGTCACAAAGTTATACAATTTCACCAAGTCTACAGTCGGCAGTTACCTTGTTAGTGTCACTCCTCAGGAGCTGTATTAAAGCATCGCTCTGATCCCTGTCCTCAGAATGACTGTCGGCAATGACCAACAGTGAAGCCCCAACAATCTCATCGATTCCTTCATCGTTCATCAGGCCCTCCTCGACCAGTGCTTGAGTCAAACTGGTGATTTCACTGAAACGGCTTTGTTTGGCCAGTTCCCTTGAACAGTGTGTAAACAGAAGGGTTGGGTTCAATCTACATTCCTGCAGAATAAAAGAATAAAACTTTTCTTGTTACATATATACAATAGTAGTGGCCTGTATAGATACAATAGTAGTGGCCTGTATAGATACAATAGTAGTGGCATGTATAATTACAATAGTAGTGGCCTGTATAGATACAATAGTAGTGGCTTGTATAGATACAATAGTAGTGGCTTGTATAGATACAATAGTAGTGGCCTGTATAGATACAATAGTAGTGGCCTGTATAGATACAATAGTAGTGGCATGTATAGATACAATAGTAGTGGCCTGTATAGATACAATAGTAGTGGCCTGTATAGATACAATAGTAGTGGCCTGTATAGATACAATAGTAGTGGCCTGTATAGTTACAATAGTAGTGGCCTGTATAGATACAATAGTAGTGGCCTGTATAGATACAATAGTAGTGGCACACTGGCATGTATAGATACAATAGTAGTGGCATGTATAGATACAATAGTAGTGGCATGTATAGATACAATAGTAGTGGCCAATAGTAGTGGCCTGTATAGATACAATAGTAGTGGCTTGTATAGATACAATAGTAGTTGCTTGTATAGATACAATAGTAGTGGCCTGTATAGATACAATAGTAGTGGCATGTATAGATACAATAGTAGTGGCATGTATAGATACAATAGTAGTGGCATGTATAGATACAATAGTAGTGGCCTGTATAGATACAATAGTAGTGGCATGTATAGATACAATAGTAGTGGCCTGTATAGATACAATAGTAGTGGCCTGTATAGATACAATAGTAGTGGCCTGTATAGATACAATAGTAGTGGCCTGTATAGATACAATAGTTGTGGCCTGTATAGATACAATAGTAGTGGCCTGTATAGATACAATAGTAGTGGCCTGTATAGATACAATAGTAGCGGCATGTATAGATACAATAGTAGTGGCCTGTATAGATACAATAGTAGTGGCCTGTATAGATACAATAGTAGTGGCATGTATAGATACAATAGTAGTGGCCTGTATAGATACAATAGTAGTGGCCTGTATAGATACAATAGTAGTGGCCTGTATAGATACAATAGTAGTGGCACACTGGCATGTATAGATACAATAGTAGTGGCATGTATAGATACAATAGTAGTGGCATGTATAGATACAATAGTAGTGGCCTGTATAGATACAATAGTAGTGGCATGTATAGATACAATAGTAGTGGCCTGTATAGATACAATAGTAGTGGCCTGTATAGATACAATTGTAGTGGCATGTATAGATACAATAGTAGTGGCCTGTATAGATACAATAGTAGTGGCCTGTATAGATACAATAGTAGTGGCCTGTATAGATACAATAGTAGTGGCATGTATAGATACAATAGTAGTGGCCTGTATAGATACAATAGTAGTGGCATGTATAGATACAATAGTAGTGGCATGTATAGATACAATAGTAGTGGCCTGTATAGATACAATAGTAGTGGCCTGTATAGATACAATAGTAGTGGCATGTATAGATAGATACAAGTTTAATCTCTGAGTATTGTGTATTATTATATTAAATTATTAAGTGTTGTACCAAAATGTAATGTCAATATTTTGTCTTTTATATCTGTTCTCTTGTATTTCTGTGAAGCAATCCCTAGAACATATGTGTAGAGTTAGAGGAGATGAGATAGTGGTCAGTGAGTTGGCGTATGACCGGATTAAAGGGGAGTGAAGAAGGGGTGTTGAGAGAGGCAAGGCCTTGAAGGTTGACATGGAGTTGTGATTGTTGAGCTCGGGAGAAAGGTTTTGTTCAAGAGGAGAAAATTGGACTTGATGAAATGGGAGTAGTATGGAGAGAATGTGAGTAGGGAATATTATTTCCAATCCAATATATTATTGTATCATGAATCTTTTGATAATTTTTGTTACGTTGAAAACAGAAGTTGACTTATATTATTTTGGACAATGTGGTCAGTGTGGTCAATGTGGTCAGTTGTAACTTTGTACAACTGGTTTTAGTTCTTGTTTTCAATATTAATATTAAGTTACAGATTTATTGATAGCTTGTATATGTTCTGTCACTTCTTGGTTAGATTGTCTATAGGTAGTTAGTGAGCAAATGTATGTTAACAATTTTAACACTCTTTTCACACTATCACTAAAACAAAATAGAACCTTAAGAATTGGCTATTGAGTAACATAAGTGTTTGTTCAACTAACCTTTACTATTTTCACTGCCAAACTGAATCTTGCCTTGAAGTCTGCTTCACTAAGGATGATCTGGAGACACAAATACAATAGCTGTTAGTACTATTAGTCTTTGGTCCAAAACTCTTCTATACATAAGGGGTGCCAGTAAATTATAAGATAAAGATCCAGTGCTGTTTGCTTACCAGGCTAACCAGTTCTGTCCGAGCAGAACTCTGGCCAAACAAAGTTGGCACCTGGGATGAGGACGGCAAGGCAGAACTCGATGAGGCTTGAATCAGACTTTGTTCTAAAAATTTAGTTGCTTCAATTTGCAGATTAATTGTGCGAATATGTCTGAGAATAAACAAACAAAAAATTATAATTATAGACAAATTTGTGATACAAAAGTACAAATTTTGTTTGTTGCTTTTTAATTTTTTTTAAGTATAATAAATATATAATTATAAAAGTTTTGTTGCCTAAATGCTCTGTAGTTTTAAACATCTAAAATTGATTCAGTGAAAAGCATATATTTACCTATTAACTTGATCAGGAGTCAAAGTCATTCTGGCAGCAGACTCCGGGGATCCTTTGTCCCAGCTCAAACCTGTAAGTTTGGAGGGAGTTTTTGGGGCTAGAGGGTGAGGAACGCTTCCCCACTGGCTTGGATCTAAATAGGCCTTAAAGTGTCAAAACAGGGCTCAATTATTGTATGTCGATTAATTGGAACTTTACTTTTCAGTCTCATGTGCTACATTACTATGATATAATGACTAAATTTACAAAAATATATAATACTTTTGTCTACAAGGTTCTCCACTACAGTAATATTCATAGTATAAAACTTGAAAATGTAAAAGTTAATGGACCACATTTACTTTTTTTCTCAGAAAACTTGCCTGTAAATGCTGCTGTGCTGTGATCAAAAACTGTATCCTGCCAGAAAGGTCAAGGTAATTAGTGGCTGCTTTCTGATAAAAATGGCTGACACATGTCATGGATGCTCTGATGTAGTCCTGAGATAAAGACATAGCAGAGTTGTTGTTTTTTCAAAATGTAAGATTTAATCTTAAAAAGAACCTATTTGAGCTGTCACCTATAAACTAACCAAACATCAAGCCCTGAGGTTAAAATCTTGGTACTCATCAATTTATAATTAGTATGTTGGGTTAAACTCATTCATTATTGAACCATTTTCCTTATTTAGACTGGTCCACTTTATATTGAAAAGATTAGCTCTGCTTAGCAGTTTGTTTAGGTTAAACTGTTTCCATATATTAGTATTTTTCTCTTTATTTAAGTCAAAATCCAATTGAATTGAGAGCTGGGACTATTTCCCCATTAGAGCTCTGGATATTAACCCAAAAGTTTGCGCAGTGTGAAGAGAACAATTAGAGAAGAGAATGTTAGTCCCCATTGATTAGTCATCAGAGTAACAAAGGTCATAGAGGTCAATGCAGTGTGAGGTCAAATAAATATAAAAAATGCATTGCTTATCTGTGAATCTCCACAGATCACTTACCTTCATAAAAAGTTGTATCTGGTACAACGTAGAAAAATGCTTTTGTTTCAGGAGGTACTTGCAGGTAGCAGTCAGGTAAGCTGTCCATTTCTCTAGAGTCGGATCCAGCATCAGCATTTGATCCTGGAGGCGTCCCATTTCCCCAGAGTTCATGGCAGGAATCATCAAACCATTCACAAACACGTCAGGTGAACAATGCTGTGTGACAAGAAAGACTTTGGACAGTTATTTCAATATTTTAAAAAAATAAGTAAAGATTGTTAAACACCTACAACAAAAACATTTTTTTAAAAGTTTAGAACTTAAACAAGAAGTTAAGTTTCTATCAATAAAGATTCAACACTTTAAAAAAAAATGAGTATGAGCAATTTGTACTAATTTTACTAATTTTAATAAAGCTAAATTTAAAAAAGCACAAATTGTTAATGATAAATCATATTTTAATCCTGTACCAGTTAAATGGATACCCCAATGTTAAGTCAGTGCTCCTTTATGGCTCAGAGACCTGGAGAGTCACCAACACCCTGACTAGCATGCTACAAGCTTTTGTCAACGGCTGCCTTAACCACATCTTAAGGATCCAATGGGCAGAAAAAATTTAGAAGACTGGCAACACCGGGATCCCATTGACCAGCAGATTGCAGGACAGAAATGACGATGGATAGGACACACCCTGCAAAAATCCCACAGGACAGCAGGCTTTCTAGTGGAACCCCCAGGGTAAGAGAAGGGTTGGTCATCCTAAATCCAACTGGAGACGAACTTGTGAATAAGAAATAAAGAGCTGAAAAGGTCATGGGGTGAACAGAAAAAGGCTGCCCTGAATGGAGTCCGCTGGAGGGCTGTTGTGGAAGCCCTTTGTTCCCTGATGACTCCAAAGAATTAAGCAAGCTGTGACTTTATTAGAATGTAGTAAATAGTGCCTAACAATATATGTTTACTGAAATGTAAATGAAATGACATATGAAAAACACATATGTACCTCCACTGTAAAGCAAAGTACTTACATGGTCAACAGCAAATTGAACAGCTTTCATCCAGTAACTGTGCTGTCTTAGAAAACTGATATGATCCATGTAGCTTCCGTATGTTCTCAAGTAGTACAAGGATTCTTTGTAAGGTACAGAGTCCACACGGTTTTCTTCTCCTTTACTCTAAAACAATACACCCAGAAAAAAATAGTTATGAAAAATTACTTTAGAAAATCAAATTAAACTACCGAAGAATATGTGTAAACTTATAAAGGTAAGCAAAGGAAAAAAATATTAATAGTTTAGAAATATAAGATAATTGAACACATTTATTTAAGCAACTGGTATGTACACATTTTGTTATTCTTTTTTTGCAATAGCAAAAAAATTTTGTTCCATTAATTTTAAAATGTGTCCATATTTATTTTATTACAAAGTAATTGAGTGGTCTCAGTTATTTACTAAATCCCCATAACAATGTTTAAATATCAGAATGAAATGCAAGGTTTACAAATACATACAATTTTAACTTTGAATGCTACTATAAGTTAACACTTGCAGCCCCAGTCGCGTATATTTTCCTCGAACTATTTCTTTCCCTCAAACCCAGTCACGTAGATTTCCCTCCAAATACAAAATCTCCTGGAATCCCAGCCACGTATATTTTTTTCAAGGAAGGGTGTCTATTTGAAGATCAAAATAAAGGATTTGACCTTTCACCATAGTCTTGGGCAGAATATTTATTTGATAGCTGAATAGTTGAATTTTATTTAGTTTTTTTAAATTATGAAAATTGACCAATTATTGAGGTTTTTTTTGTGAAATTGAAAGTGCGGTCCTAATGGACGCTACCGAATTACCTTCCTTATGGCTGTACATGTTGATGAGACTTTTTCTTATGGGTTATTATTATGAATGAATACAATTACTTTATGAATTAGATTATTCTAATAAGGTAAGTTATTATGTTTCTAGCAATTTACTCTCTTCGTGTTATCATCAATTTTTACCAACAAAAAATAAAAAAAATAATTTTGGAACTCTATCCATGTCTCAGCCATTCTGAAATAATGTCTGGGATGGAGGGAATAATTAGTAAAATAATGGCTGGGACTGAAGGTATACATCGCAAATAAGCAGGTCGATACGGGAAGGGTTAATATAGCTACTATAAGTGAACAAATGACTAAGAGGCATAACATGACTTACAGGTACAAGTAAATTCTGGATATTGCAAATAAGTAGGTCGGTACAGGAAGGGTTAATATAGCTACTATAAGTGAACAAATGACTAAGAGGCATAACATGACTTACAGGTACAAGTAAATTCTGGATATTGCAAATAAGTAGGTCGGTACAGGAAGGGTTAATATAGCTACTATAAGTGAACAAATGACCAAGAGGCATAACATGACTTAAAGGTACAAGTAAATTCTAAATTCTGGATATTGCAAACACGTAGGTCAGTACTGGAAGGGTTAATATAGCTACTATAAATGAATAAATGACCAAGAGGCATAACAAGAGGCATACTTACAGGTACAAGTAAATTCTGGATATTGCAAATACTTGCAGGTGAGCTTAACAGTCTCTGCAACTAGAACACAAAACATTTATGTTACTATCATCAAAGCATGTAAACCTAAGCATTAGTGACATTACAACTTGATTGTTTGCCAATATCATTATTGTAATGACCATTTTGTAAAGAGTTTGGGACATCTCGACCATGCTATTAACTACACTTACTTCAGTAACTCCAGAACTGGGTAACGTGTCCAGAAAATCAAGTATTTCACCCAAAAGTCTGCTTTGGCTTGGAGAGCCCTGATTTTTGTCTGGCAAAGTCTGGAGGCAGAAAGAAATATGGATTGAATTTATCAAGTGAATCATTCAATTTCATTTGACTTTGCAGCGTATTTCTCACAACAAATGTATAAATAGTATTATTTCTTCATTTCCCTAGACAATGCAAAACTTGAATGAATAAATCAAAGCCACTCAGATAACAAAGGAGCCATTTAATCATCAAACTCTCCCTGTACAGCTCTTAATTTGAATCTCTGTATTTACAATCAATTATAATAGTCAGCATGCAAAAACAACAAATAATTTATACAGGCTATAAACTATAAAAGGTACCAGAAGTTGACTAATGTAAAGAATATACATGAAAGGATGTCACTGATTTAAGATGAACTTTTACATTCTAGAACACAACTTCTTCTAATCAACTCAAATAATCTCTAGCCCATAATAACAAAGAATTAATTATCTTAACTATGCATGGTTAAACAACATATTATAAATATCTGTCTAATAAATAGTGACAATATGCCTGATAGTAAATAGTCATTGTTTCATTACCTTTAAACAATGGCTAAACTTGTCTCTTGCACCTTGAAAGTCTCCTAAATTGAAACAGGCAAAGCCCATTGCAGCCCAGACGCCAGCAGGATCAATGCCACACTTCATGGACACTTCCATTGCCAGATTCAGACGCTCATCTGTGATCAGCTTGTCTCGTAAACGTCTGCAGCAGAAGTAAAGAAAACCATAATTCTTTCAATATGTTCATTGACCCAACAAAGAAAACAATAATACAATACCGGTAATACAATAATACAATAAAATGGTCTGTTGAACCATTGAACAAAACAAAAATAATTGTTTAAATAGACTGATTGACCCAATAAAAAAACAATAATAGTTTAAATAAGTCTATTGAGTGAAGAATACAAAAATTTATGTAAACAAATTTTGCTTAAAAAAATACATTTTTACTTGTAGCCTGAGGTCTTTTAAAATTACCTGACGGTATCTTGTTTTGTCAGTTCCTTGATAGTGGGTAGGTCTTGGTAGTTGGCCTCAACCATGACCTGAAGCAGGTCAATACGCCCTAGGTACAGGTCTGTCTGGTCCATCATGTCCCCATCATGTGTGTCAACAAAGTCAAGTTTGGCATGAAAAACCAGCTGCTTCATAACACTAGAAACAAGCAAATTAAACATATCACAATTGTGTAGCAATTGACAAGTCTTAACAAAATTTATATGCATGCATAAAAGGTCGCAACAAAAGACATTTCCGGTCTTATTCGATCATTTAATTTAAAAAACGTGTTACTGATTGAACTCGTACTTTTTTTTTAAAATGTTGCCAAAAGAATACGATGGATTGTGAAAGTCAGAAATGAAATTTCACCTTTTTATAATATAAAACTTATTGTTTAATGGAATAGAATTTTTTTTATTTGTTTTTATGAATATATGCATTGTGTTTTTTAATAACCAAGAAACGCAACTCTTGACTAATTTATTTTGTAAACAAAGATATATTTAATATTACGCGACTAACACTTGAGTATTAATTCTCACCTACTCACTTTTGCTGTTAAAAACGGATTCCTAATCTTGTATCCTTTGTATAATTCTAAAAGACTAGAACTGGCCGTGGAGTGTGAAATCAATTGTTAAACACCAGCAAAAGCATGGCATTTTTTGTTTATTAATTTAAAAATAGAACCGCAAGCACGTGACCTCTTCCATTTTAAAAGGTCACGCCTAATTAAGACTTGTCAATTTTTTTTTTTTGTTTTTGTTTTTTTTTCCAAACCATTTTTTAAAACCAGTTACTTCAGTAGCGCCACTCACTACAAACATTTGTATGTAAAAAAAAAATTTTTTTGCACATTCTAACCCAATATCTTGGCAATACCCAATATTTTAAGGATGCTCTTTCTATATGTTAAGGATGCTCTTTCTATATGTTAAGGATGCTCTTTCTATATGTTAAGGATGCTCTTTCTATATGTTAAGGATGCTCTTTCTATATGTTAAGGATGCTCTTTCTATATGTTAAAGATACTTTTTCTATATGTTAAGGATGATCTTTCTATATGTTCAGGATGCTCTTTCTATATGTTAAGGATGCTCTTTCTATATGTTAAGGATGCTCTTTCTATATGTTAAGGATGCTCTTTCTATATGTTAAGGATGCTCTTTCTATATGTTAAGGATGCTCTTTCTACATGTTAAGGATGCTCTTTCTATATGTTAAGGATGCTCTTTCTATATGTTCAGGATGCTCTTTCTATATGTTAAGGATGTTCTTTCTATATGTTAAGGATGCTCTTTCTATACTCAAAGATTTTTCATCCGATGCTTATCAGTGGTTTGAGTTTAGTCCTGCATTTCGATAAGAATAAGAGTTTTAATTGATGTTAAATTGCTGGTTTTGCCTACTACTTCAGGCAACCCATTCCATGACTGGATGCCACTCAGTAGATGCGCTATATAAATAACCAAACATCATCACATAAAGTTTTGCTAGTTGATAAAACTGGTTATTTTGGTGCCAAAGAATCTGATTTTTTTTTAAACACGAGATATACGGTAACAACTTTAAGAAAGAATTGCTAAATCAATGGGCACAGGGAAACAACTGGAAGAAAAATGTACAGAGAAATGAATCAGCCCAACAAACAAGACACAAAGTTCCTCCCCCTATAACAACAATGCACTGTATTCCAGTTGAGAACAGAACATATAGCACTCAACTCACACCTCAATAGAATAAACCCAACACACGCACCCAACTGCAGACACTGCCACTCCCCCACAAGAAACTGTAGACCACATCCTACTTGAATGTCCCAAGCTAATCAACCTAAGGCTCACACTACTCCCTGCTCAACCTACCATTACCCGTATCAAAACACTATACGGCAATACAGAACAACTAAAAACGACATGCAAATATGTTTGTTTGGCATTGACTGGCTAATACTACTAATAGAAGAAGAAATATTACAGTAAAAACTTTATGTTTCTATTGCAATTGTAAAAGAAAAACTGTAAAAAAACAGTTATCTCTAGCTACAGGTACAGAAAAGTGAAAACGAAAAACACTCTTCTTTTTTTAACCAGATTTTTCCTCTGCTGGGGTCTCATTGCAACATTTACATGTCAGACTAACCTGATAATCAAACTGTAGTCGATTTCAGGATTGGGGACGCCAGGAGACACGGTAACTAAATACGTCGACAGGTGGTCGCAAATCTGAAGAATGAGTTTACCAGCCTCCAGCTTGGAGCTGTGTTGTTTTAACAGAGACACGCACAGGGCCACACTGGGTGCCTGTTACAATAACGAAAGGAGGAAAATAAAGGTTTAACATTTAACATACACGCAGTCATACATTCAAACAGCTGTGATGTAGAATGATCATTTAACTATAATATTTCAGATGAGGTCTGGAAATAAACATTGACTTCAATATAAAATAGACCTTAGCAATAATAAATAATAACAAAATGAGTAAGACTTTGAAAAATTGACACAAAAACAGCCATGACAGCAGAATGCAAGTTACAAATGTTTACTTACAAATTCAAAAAATCAGTTCTTAGGAGATAGAAGAAATAGACTGGACTTGGATAATGTGCAGATTAAATGGTCTCAGTCATTTTGTTTTTCTTAGATTAGCCTCTAAATTTTCGTTAATTCATCAATTTTCTTAATTATGGTATAAGTATAGTCAATCAACATTTTGTAATGTAAAACCTCTTTATGACTTTGTGGTTTGTTGTTATAATTGTGTAGACAGCATAATTAAGACAATTGAAACCAACAAAATGAACAGAACTGAAAAGATGTCAATATAATTCACTGCAATTAACTGTATCTTTCCTGACTTTTGAAAGAGTGGAAGAAAGATTCTATAGGCTTAGTTGCATGATCCCAAAAGAAAAGTGTCACTCACGGATTTTCTCACAGAATAAACACACATAGACTAATAGACTATTACATGTTTTAAAAAATCTTGTTACAAATCGTAATTGTTGTCCTAAAAAATTGATAGTTTAAATAATCTGTATATAATCATTGGACTTTTTTTCTTCTGATTTAATGATCCAATTACACACTTTGGATTTACTATTCAGATTTAACAATTTACTTAGAGCTATTCCAATAATATGTCAATGATATAAACAAAATAAACAAACAATAATTTGTCAATGATATAAACAAAATAAACAAACAATAATTTGTCAATGATATAAACAAAATAAACAAACAATAATTTGTCAATGATATAAACAAAGTAAACAAACAATAATTTGTCAATGATATAAACAAAGTAAACAAACAATAATTTGTCAATGATATAAACAAAGTAAACAAACAATAATATGTCAATGATATAAACAAAATAAACAAACAATAATTTGTCAATGATATAAACAAAGTAAACAAACAATAATTTGTCAATGATATAAACAAAGTAAACAAACAATAATTTGTCAATGATATAAACAAAATAAACAAACAATAATTTGTCAATGATATAAACAAAATAAACAAACAATAATTTGTCAATGATATCAACAAAATAAACAAACAAAAATTTGTCAATGATATAAACAAAGTAAACAAACAATAATTTGTCAATGATATCAACAAAGTAAACAAACAATAATTTGTCAATGATATAAACAAAATAAACAAACAATAATTTGTCAATGATATAAACAAAGTAAACAAACAATAATTTGTCAATGATATAAACAAAATAAACAAACAATAATTTGTCAATGATATAAACAAAGTAAACAAACAATAATTTGTCAATGATATAAACAAAGTAAACAAACAATAATTTGTCAATGATATAAACAAAGTAAACAAACAATAATTTGTCAATGATATAAACAAAGTAAACAAACAATAATTTGTCAATGATATAAACAAAGTAAACAAACAATAATTTGTCAATGATATAAACAAAGTAAACAAACAATAATTTGTCAATGATATAAACAAAGTAAACAAACAATAATTTGTCAATGATATAAACAAAGTAAACAAACAATAATTTGTCAATGATATAAACAAAATAAACAAACAATAATTTGTCAATGATATAAACAAAGTAAACAAACAATAATTTGTCAATGATATAAACAAAATAAACAAACAATAATTTGTCAATGATATAAACAAAGTAAACAAACAATAATTTGTCAATGATATAAACAAAGTAAACAAACAATAATTTGTCAATGATATAAACAAAATAAACAAACAATAATTTGTCAATGATATAAACAAAGTAAACAAACAATAATTTGTCAATGATATAAACAAAGTAAACAAACATACTTGCTCATAATAAAACTCTGAGCGAAGTTGTTGGTTGTAGGCCATGTCTGGACGAAGTTTCCACGCATGGTCTATGTGTTGTACGGCAGACATCAACCTATGCCTGAGTCTGTCTGAAGTCTGCAAGGTACTGAGCAGTGCAGACGGAGGTGGGCTGGCTAGACTGCTGGGGCTACTGCTGACTCCAGAAATACGTTCTCTAATTCTTTGACTGTAGATCTCATGTTCGTATTTGTGATCACTAAAAATAAATGTCAGTAAGTTAATGGTAGGCTATATAGTCAAGCAGGCAGTGGATTGGGATTTATAGAAAATTTAAAAACTTTTTAAAGGATAATATATTATCTAATTCATGATGAAATAGAAAAAAAAAAAAACTATGTAATAAACTGTTTCATAAAACTTAGATTTCAATCAACTGTTTAAGTAGTACTCAATGCAATATTGTAAAAATAATCAGTGTATCTTTAAGTATCCCTTACTGACTGGTTTAGTCCATAGGGCTAGTGAAGCAGTTCCCCTAGCCACAGTATATATTGGGATAATGTGGCCAGCACAATGCCCAGCATGCATTTACTTTCCCTAACCAGCTTTAGGTACCCATCAGAGCTGGATAGACAAAGGGACACCACCCTCCAGACCTACAAGGCATTTCTCTGGGGTTTGAACCCTAGACCTTTAGAATGGCTAACTGGCTTGCTTCCAGTTAGACCTCTGTGTTCTATAATACATCTTCAACCAAATTTAAATCTCTTCAAATTTTACGCATCTTGAATACTTAAAAATTAATTGCTAAAATTAGTATTATGTGCTAATTTAATAGTTATATTATAATAATCATATTTATAAGTTGTATAAAACTACTTTGATTTCTAAAAATCAATATTAAACGATATTAATGCAAAATAGTTCAAATAGACTTCATTTAATAGACATTTTTTGTTTACATAAATGTGTTATATAATTATATATAATTGATTAAGTTTTGATATATAAAATCTACAGATGAAATGAAAATAAGAATAATCTGAGATTCCACATCAAGGAAACAGTGATTGATTTCAAATAAAATTTACAATGCCATGACAGTACCTGAAGTTATTTATCTGTTGCCAACAGTCCTCACATGTTCTAGACATCACATTGAATACCAAGCTCTGTTTAGTTGAGCATGTAGCACATACAACTCTGCCACATCTGCGGCAATGATGACGTCTGTTAAACTGGTGGCAGGAAAAAAACATTTAAAGGCTATCAGAGTAGCATTTAAGAAAATTGGTAATAATAAAAACCCACTGATACCAGCAACCGTTGTTAAAAAGATATATATAAGATACACTAGCTAGATTTTTTAAGGTAATTAGATAACAGTAAACTCATGTGGTAGGTCTACTTGCCAAACTAAACCAATAAATTAATCAAGGCTACTTACCATGCTGAACCTCTCCACAGAACAAACCATACAGACAGAAGTGGCGCTATCATGCATCCACTGGTCCTGTGTTGGTGGCTGAGGGGGCATAGTAAACAGCTGTTTGTCCTTGGCGAGTAGCATCGAATGTCTCCTCTGTACTTTGCCCACAGCCTCCTGTTTGTTTACAAAGCTCCCAGTGGGGGACACTAATAAAATGTAAATAGTACTACCACATGATTTTGTCAAAAGCCATTGAAGAAATAAGCAACGTAATAAATAAATCAATCATACCTATTAACCCTTCCCGTACCGACCTACTTCTATCTATGCTGCCTTCAGTTCCGCTATATACGCGCCCGGGACTGTAAACGTTAAGTTCCGAACTCTATTGAAATAAACTTTTCTTATAAATAAATGGAATGATCAAGCTTAACCTTTAGTTTGGTCAAAATGAAAGCGCATACTAAATTATGTGTAAGTGTAAGTACCTGACGCATCCCGATTTCGGGCCTCTGCAAAATATGGCTGGTGAACATTCAACTCATCGAGACCTGCTGAACTACTGGAGTTGGCACTTAGGCTGCGAGGTAGTTCAGCTAAATGTTGAGATGAAATATTTCAATTGTTGACATAAGAGTTTGTCACACATTTGGAAATTAACACATTCAATGTAGTTCCAATCATTTAAACAGTAAATAGTTCGAGACAGCAAAATATTTATATGTATAACAACTATAAATTATATCACAAATAGAAAAATATTTTCATGTCATTATAGTCAATACTTAGTTTTGAAATTGACTTTAAAAAAAAAATTCAAGTTACAAGCAAAGGATATGAATTGCATTATAAAACACTGCAGATGTGGATTGATAAGTAGTTTTCCCAAAACCACGAGACTGATTATAAAGAGCAATATGTCTTCATTCAAACTCCAATAGACTTCCTTAATCTATTATCTTAAATCTTTAGTTTATTTCTACTTTACTTTGAATCTGTCTACTAATAATAAAATGTCCAATCTTTTGGTTCTTGTAAAAGATCCAGCCAGCCATGTTATAAAATACTTTTTAATGATTTATTTTTTTTGTCTTTGAATACATTTTTGGAAGAAGAAAAAATTTGTAATTTGTAATTCATCACAGTTGGCATTGCAGATTTCTACAAAGCTGTCTTTCAAACCGGTCATTCAGTGAGACAAGCATGTATTATCACATTCAGTAAAATGCACTAGTGCAATTGTGGCTGTGCATATTTAGCTATTAAAACTTTGTTCTTCTTTTAGTTTTTGTCCCTATACATGAAACAATGAGCCAACAAAAACCCAAACTAAATGAACCACAAGCTCGAGAATCAGAGCTAAAGGAACCACAAGCTCAGAACTTAAGGAACCACAAGCTCAGAGCTAAAGGAACCACAAGCTCAGAACTAAAGGAACTACAAGCTCAGAACTTAAGGAACCACAAGCTCAGAGCTAAAGGAACCACAAGCTCAGAGCTAAAGGAACCACAAGCTCAGAACTAAAGGAACCACAAGCTCAGAACTTAAGGAACCACAAGCTCAGAGCTAAAGGAACCACAAGCTCAGACCTAAAGGAACCACAAGCTCAGAACTAAAGGAACCACAAGCTCAGAGCTAAAGGAACCACAAGCTCAGAGCTAAAGGAACCACAAGCTCAGAGCTAAAGGAACCACAAGCTCAGAACTAAAGGAACCACAAGCTCAGAACTAAAGGAACCACAAGCTCAGAACTAAAGGAACCACAAGCTCAGAACTAAAGGAACCACAAGCTCAGAACTAAAGGAACCACAAGCTCAGAACTAAAGGAACCACAAGCTCAGAACTAAAGGAACCACAAGCTCAGAACTAAAGGAACCACAAGCTCAGAACTAAAGGAACCACAAGCTCAGAGCTAAAGGAACCACAAGCTCAGAACTAAAGGAACCACAAGCTCAGAACTAAAGGAACCACAAGCTCAGAGCTAAAGGAACCACAAGCTCAGAACTAAAGGAACCACAAGCTCAGAACTAAAGGAACCACAAGCTCAGAGCTAAAGGAACCACAAGTTCAGAGCTAAAGGAACCACAAGCTCAGAGCTAAAGGAACCACAAGCTCAGAACTAAAGAAACCACAAGCTCAGAACTAAAGAAACCACAAGCTCAGAGCTAAAGGAACCACAATCTCAGAACTAAAGGAACCACAAGCTCGGAACTAAAGGAACCACAAGCTCAGAGCTAAAGCAACCACAAGCTCAGAACTAAAGAAACCACAATCTCAGAACTAAAGAAACCACAAGCTCAGAACTAAAGGAACCACAAGCTCAGAACTAAAGGAACCACAAGCTCAGAGCTAAAGGAAAATGCAAAATTTAAAAAAAAAAAAAAAAAAAAAAACTAATAATATCTGTACTAATACACAGAGAAAAAAAAAAGAAATTTTGCAAAAACTTAAGACAAACTATTTTAACTTTAACTCACTGAGAAATCTGGATCCTGAAATTGTTATTTTATTATTGTTAAAAGGAAGTAGAATCCTTTGATTTGAGTAGAAGGTTGTGTAAGTATGGATCATAAAACAATATTGAGAATGTATAGACTATATGAAAGAGAATGTATAGACTATATGAAAGAGAATGTATAGACTATATGAAAGAGAATGTATAGACTATATCAGGGGTTCCCAACCTTTTTTTACTCTAGAGCACATTCTAAAATATCGGTAGGGTGGCGGGCACCACCTATTTTAAATCGACAAACTCCTTCCATAACTTGTCATTTTCCCGTAATTTATTTTCTTATTTTCTTATAGTCATAATGTATTAATAAAGAATAAACAAAAATGTTTCAAAATAATAAAATTATTTGGCATTTTTTTCAAATTGCATACACACAGAGAAATGTGTTTACAAAACGTAAAGAAAGTAAACAAAACACAAATACAAAGAAAACATTTAATTAAAAAATATAATAAAGTCAATGTGATCTTTGGCATTGCATTTCATTGGCCAGAGCTTCATAATTAGGAGCGTATGACGATAATCCTGTTAGCAGACAATCATAAAGATGCTCATCGGTGAGTCGAGATCTATATCTTGATTTTATTAAGTTCATGTTTGAAAACAATGATTCGCATAAATATGTCGAACCGAAAAATGATTCAATTTTATATGCCGCTTTTTTCAACAATGGGAACTTTTCTCTATCCACTGTATTCCAAAAGTCCTCTGACATTAAGGATTTTAGCAAAATATCATTCTCGAGGTCCAAAATTTCTAACTCTAGTTCTTCTGTCTTACCTTGAACAAAATATGCAATACATGCGGCTATTTCCATAACATTTATTTGGCAAGTAAAAGGATTGATACAGAAGGAAACTATTGGCTCAATATGTTTAAACTGCAAAAATCTCTCTTCAAACTGTTTTTTTAACTCTTGAAGATGCTTAATAAATAATGTCCCATTTAATTCATTGTCACCTAGTATTTTCTTCATATGTGGGAAATGCACGAGAGAATTGATCTGCAGATGTGATATCAACAAATCCAATTTAGCTTAAAATGACTTTACAGAGCTTATCATTTCAGCTATGCTTTTGTCTTTACCCTGCAACTCCAAATTTAAAGAATTCAATTTTTCCATGATGTCTGTGAGAAATCCCAAATCAATCAGCCAGCCAGAGTCAGCTAGTTCATCAAAATTTTCCTTTCTATCGTTTATAAATGTTTTTATTTCTTCAATTAAACTCACAAATCTTGTAAGAACCTTTCCTTTACTGAGCCAACGTACTTCAGTATGCAGAATAAGATCATGTTCCCGAAGTGAGCCGATGATCGCAGAAGCAATCAGAGTTGTGTGCCTTGTGATATGGCGCCTTCGGCGTTTATCGGATCAGTTCGTGGCGTTCGTTCCATTCGACTTCGGGTTTTCTGCGTGTACAAGGTGTGATGTGCAAATGGCACTAGCCGTTCCAGGCTAGCGTAAATAGTGCAGTTTGGCTCGCCGCTAGACAAGTTGGGACAAGTATCGAACATAGGCTATTTAATAAACCTAGGCAGTCAAAAAAAAATTTAAACTCTAACAAATGAATAAAAATAAATCATATTTTAAAATAATGTTTATGAAAAAAATTCTTTCTCTGTTGAATAGTGAGAGGCGGGCACATACGAATCGTTCCGCGGGCGCCATGGCGCCCGCGGGCACAGGGTTGGGAACCTCTGGACTATATGAAAGAGAATGTATAGACTATATGAATTAGAATGTATAGACTATATGAATTAGAATGTATAGACTATATGAAAGAGAATATATAGACTATATGAAAGAGAATGTATAGACTATATGAAAGAGAATGTATAGACTATATGAATTAGAATGTATAGACTATATGAAAGAGAATGTATATACTATATGAAAGAGAATGTATAGACTATATGAAAGAGAATATATAGACTATATGACAGAGAATGTATAGACTATATGTAAGAGACTGTATAGACTAAATGAAAGCTTTCTTTAGCTTTTTACTCCTTTTCAAAACAAAGCTTTATAGGGCCAGTTAAAAAAAAACCCTAATATTTTACTGAGTAAGGTATTGTGTTTTGTCTTTTTTTTTAATATTTAAAATTAGGTTTACCCAGTAAAGAAAACTATTTTAAATATCAACACCATAGTATTATAAAAATAATATTATTAAAAAATAATAACACTAAAAAATAATAATGCTATAAAGAAAATGTCCAAAATTTCCATTAGAAAAATGATAAAATGTATAAAATATATCATATTATTTATATACATCTTTTTATAGGCCTAGAAATAAAATAAAAAATTAATAAAAAAGCCTGTAAACAAAACCAAACTTTTTGGCCTTACTTGTGACTTGAACCACGTTCACCTGGATGGCCTTGTTTGCATATGCCGCGAGGAGACCATTGAACTCTTCTTGTGTCAAGCGCAGTTTGACCTCTTTGATGTCGCTGAAATCCAACTTGATCTGCTCAAATATATGTCCAGCTAGCTCAACCTGGAAAAAAAAAGCATTCAATTTAAGAAACGTCTTCTAATAGAAGACAACTGATTTGGTTTCACATGCTTCAATTCCCATTTGATCTTCATGTGGGAAATAGTAATTCCTTTACACATTCATATTTGGAGTTTCTCAAGTTTCTCAAGTTTCTCAGACATTATGTGGACCCCTATGCACTAATGTTTGGCATTTCTCAGGCATAATGTGCACTATTCCATAAACATTTTATTACTTATAACTTATCCTTCATATTCATATTAATATTGTTAGCATGGCTCAGTCTTAAGAGGCATTGAATCTCTTGCCTCTTTGATTGGTCATACACTTTGTGAGGTGACTATTCAGTCTCATCTGTGAATTAGACCACACTGGTCACTTACCTGTGGTAAGTACACTGGACTGTAAACTAAACGGCCCAGGTACTAGTCCGGTAGGAGTTTTAGGCCTAGGACGTAATCGTCTTTTATCTAGAAGGAAAGTCTGTAAACTTTTCATTTTCTCAAGTTTTTTTCATTATCTTCGTTGTGCATTTTTTTTCTTCAGCTTTCAAATTAGTAAACAAGTTTGTGTCTCCATGCTACATTTTAACAAGTTTGTGTCTCCATGCTACATTTTAACAAGTTTGTGTCTCCATGCTACATTTTAACAAGTTTGTGTCTCCATGCTACATTTTAACAAGTTTGTGTCTCCATGCTACATTTTAACAAGTTTGTGTCTCCATGCTACATTTTAACAAGTTTGTGTCTCCATGCTACATTTTAACAAGTTTGCGTCTCCATGCTACATTTTAACAAGTTTGTGTCTCCATGCTACATTTTAAGGTTTCTTCAAGTTAAAATGCCAATAACCCATAAATGAAAATGGTTTAAAAAAAAAAAAAAAAAAAAAAAAAAAATATGTTTAAATCACTGACCTTCATATTCATCAACAGCTGCTCAAGAATCAGCCTGGGGCATGAAATAAGATGACTGTATTCAGCCTGTAGTCTGCTTGGTAAACACATTAAAGCCTAAACAATGGACATAGTTTTTAAAAAAATACACAATAATACAATGAATAGACCGAAGAAGTTCACAAAAGGATAGCAGGAAATCTATGTTTTTACAAAACTAGAAAGTGTGTTGTTTGGTGGGTATATTTAATGAAATGTCAGGTAAAAGATGCACAGCTTTGAGATAGGGCCCTAAAAGGGAAGTTTTTTAAAACTCATGTTTTATGTTTTAAATTGAAGTTATAAAAGTCCCTTTACTGACCTTTGATCTCTATAATCACCTATCAGATTTATCAGGCATCCAAGAAAGATAAACTATATAGGCCCCCAAAATTAATATTTTATACCAGGGGTCAGCAACCTAGAGACTTGTATTGCAGAGCAATTTTCAATGGCATGCAGAAGACCCTCAAAAAGGCAAATCAGGCCAGTTGAAAAAAAGATTGAATGCTAGAGCAGTATGACTTTAAGGCCGTCGGCACGCTGAATGAATTAGAAATCCTACTTTGGCACACTATTATCAAAAGGTTATGAGCCACTGCTTTGTAACAGCTGAAATAAAACATTCTAAAACTCACACACCTTGGCTCCAATGCGCCTCAGCATCAAATCCTCAAGGTCATCAGAGGGTAACTGGTTGGACAGGTACTTTAGCATGAAGCTCAGAACAAACTTGATCTCTTTAGGCTGCACCAGGGACCCGACAAGGGTCTGACAGACGGACAAGCACTCGGGTGGGGAGGTTGTGAGCAAGGTTTCCAGTAGCTGGAAGGCTGTCAGTGTGTCAGGAGTATCCAGGGTCAGGAGGTAATAAATATGGTTCTGCTTGATGCCCTTTGTAGAGGAGTTAACAATATATTAGGTAATAATTTACAGAATATACTATTTAATAAATTAAAGAATAACTATACTACATAATAATTTACAGAATATACTATTTAATAAATTAAAGAATAACTATACTACATAATAATTTACAGAATATACTATTTAATAAATTAAAGAATAACTATACTACATAATAATTTACAGAATATACTATTTAATAAATTAAAGAATAACTATACTACATAATAATTTACAGAATATACTATTTAATAAATTAAAGAATAACTATACTACATAATAATTTACAGAATATACTATTTAATAAATTAAAGAATAACTATACTACATAATAATTTACAGAATATACTACATAATAATTTACAGAATATACTATTTAATAAATTAAAGAATAACTATACTACATAATAATTTACAGAATATACTACATAATAATTTACAGAATATACTATTTAATAAATTAAAGAATAACTATACTACATAATAATTTTAAGAAAAATCCATTTAATTAATTAAAGAATATACTATAAAGTAATTTCAAGTATACACCACTTAAAGAATAGACCAGTATAGATCTATTTACTATACTTTGTACATTGTAATAATTGAAAGAATATAATATTTTATAAATTAAAGAATATACTATATTTTATGTATTTTTAAAATCTGAATGCTTATTCAACACATAAATCATAGAAACTAAATACAATGGAATCAGCTCTAGATTTTATTTTCATATGATGCATACATTTTTAGTCACCATTTTATGGCTAGTATTTTTATCAAATTTTATATACATGTGAATAATTGGGCAAACTTTATTTAACCCTTTCTCCACTAGGAAGCTGCCATACTTTATCTACCCCATCCCTAAGTCAAGTTGCATAACTCCTTATATTAAAAAAAAAATATTTAAAAATTCACAATAAAAAAACTTTTAAAGCAAAACAGATTGAAATTTACATATTTTAAATATAAATATATAAGGTTCAATTTAAACCAGAAAAATAACAATAAAACTGATAAATAAAAGTAAAAATAATTAAAAAAATCACTGACCATAAGTCAAAAGGTTGTGATAGTTCATAATGGAATTTAGTAATTGTCATAACGGACTCGAATCCACTTATTCCAAGCCTAATACTAATAAACATCTACACATTTATAATATTACTATTATCTTCACCGTATCAAATTAATATAGGCTTTCCATTATTAGCCTAGTCTAAAACATCCCTAAATATTTCCGAAAATACCACTAAAAATGAGTTTTTTTCACAAATTTACAGAAACACGATCGAACGAGCTAAAAATAACAAACCAACGCATAAAAATAGCATCACTATCGCTCTCTTTCATCAGAGTTAAAATGGGGTGTTAAATATGTATTTAAAAACTGGAAGCGCTATCATAAAAGAAAAAACTAAAATCGGCTACTCCCTACAACTTCAAGGGCTTATGGATGCCTGCAACTCCAGGGGAGAAAGGGTTAAACTTAAACCACCTAGGAGTCTATAGCCAAGACAAACTGAAGGAAGGCAGTCACATATGATGATAGTGACTTTAGTTGTTTACTTTATGGGCATCCAAAGTTATCGACTTCATGTACACCTAAATTCTGAGTAATTATACTTACTGTATATTTATGACTTCATGTACACCTAAATTCTGAGTAATTATACTTACTGTATATATTTTGAACTTTATAATCAACTTAATCTAAATTCAAAAATGCAACTATGCGATTTACTTACTCTGACAACTTCTAGGCTCAAGTTCTGAAGTTCTGCCCAGGCTGTGGCAGAAACAAAGTCGCCAGCTTTTTCCAAGACTTTCAAGATGTCGCAGGGATTGTCACAGCAGTAGCCGGATATCTGCTGACTTTCGTTCAGCTTGTCTAAAGTCTGGCGCAGCTGCTGGTCAGTTTGACCTAGTAGACAATCTGCCGTTTCAACACGCAGTCTCTGGGCACAGTCGTAGATCTAAAAAATTAATCAAACCAACATCAGTAAGCACAAAACTATCTCCCTGATCTGTAAAGCCTTGAATATCCTATCTTATAATTTAAAGACATTCCTTCTAAATACATTTTAACCTAATTAGGGGAGGAGGGGGTGTCTGTTAAAGCCAAAATTTAATTTTGAAATGTGTTTTAAATCCATTTTTTTTTTGTAGGCTAATATTTAGTAACAACATTGTTTTTGTAAAACATTTATGATGATTTTTATCATTTACTGGACAAAATTAATTAAAAACAATTTTTATAAGGAAACTGTTTATCTGATTGCAAGTCAAAATTGGCCTCAAACTTTCCATAATCAAAAACTGTTGATTAGAGCTTGCCTGCTGAATTTGAAGCCAGTTTATTATTCATATACAAATGTATGTTTTTACAAATATACTGAAAATAGCTCTCGTTATCATTTTATTGACTTGTTGAGAAATAAAAATTAAAAACAGAGAAGATCTGAAGACCACTCAAAAATGAGCAAGCAAAGTTACTGGGTAACCAGGTATAGTCCTTGCCACACAATTTTCTAGTTCTAGTGCTGTGGGTGCCAAAAATGGTAGTAGATTATCCATTTTAAAAATGTGTTTTATTTTCATTTAATTTTTATTGTCTCTATTTAATAAAATGTGTTTGTATCATAGGCCATAGGCATTCAATACATAACTTAAGTCAGTATAACTAGCCTTTGCTTATAACTACATTATACACAACAACCTACTTTGCAATAAAGGCTGTACAGTTGGAACTTGTTGTGTACTGCAAGCCACAGTCCGGATTCCCTGTCCAGTAGTGTTAGGCACAGGTCCAACAAGTCCCTGCTGAGAATTATGGGTAAAACATCGCAGACTGTCAGTATGGTTCTGGCCTGAATGAACGGGTTGTAAAACTCATGGAGGCCATCAGCAACTTTTGAAAATGGACCGCCCTGGAAAAAATGTGGATTTAGTTTTATATATTTAGTATCTAGTATGATATAGTCATCTATTTGGCTTAGTTTCTTAGCTTTAGTTTATCTCCCTGCCTTTGTTAGCAAAGTAAAGTACCAGTCAGACCCAATTGGTCCATGGGCCATGGTATACTAGTGGATAGCGTTGCCAGCACAATGCCCAGCCGCCATTACTTTACCCCAGCTCGTTAAATCAAGCCAACTATTCGTGACCTCCATGAACATAAAAGTTAGTGGCTGCTGAAAAGCTTACTGACCACAGCATAATTAAAAAAATTAAGATCAAAGAAGTAGATTAAAAACAACAATAATATGTTTATTATAATACTGTTATTTACGCCTTATGAGTTGTGTTTACATGGGCATTTGATTTTCAGCAATTTGGTATCTATCTGCTAGTTTCAGCAATTAAGTTAGCGCTCAAGGTTAACTCCTCTATGAGGGATTATAGCTCTGCTCTAGCTGACTGACTCCTACAATATGGTTCTCTTGTTTTGCCACCAATAAAGCTATTTCCTACAGTTGGGTTAGCGCTTGGATTGTTCGCCAATTTGGGTCTGTTGCCAGAGTTGTATAAAATTTCTATTTACGCATGGCTCTAGAGTTCATTTCACCAGCACTCTACATTGACTTAGGGCTGGTCTCTTGTGTTACTGCCATCTAATATCTTTATTGGCAAGTTTGGAAGAAGAAAAAAAATGTCACCAACCTTATTGGTTTGGGTTATTGCCCAGCAGCTCAGGGCAAAGTCATGAAGAATCTGCAGGTGAATGTGCTCACTGACCACACTTGATGGCAGACTCCGCAAAATGTTCAAGGTCTCCGTCCACTTGTGGTCCTCCAACAGCCGGTTGGCCATGTCCTGAATAACACACTGGAACTGGACACTGTTTGGTAAACTGAACATGCACAGCTTGACCTGGACATTGAAGGGAAAAAGCTTCTTTATTATTTCTCTATTTCAAACTTCAAGACTCTTTTTAAAGTTTATTGATTCCATAACTATTAATAGATCACACTTTTTGCCCATGTTGACTGATTGTGTTAATCAACGCAGCATAAATGGAAAAAAAATCATCATGAACTTTTACAAATCAAATCACAATGTTATAAGCAGACGTAGGTAAATAAAAAATCAAGCAGTTTTTCCCAATTGTAAAAGACAAAGTAAAAGAACAGAACAATTCCTATCAATATTAAAACTCAATGAATTAAGAATAACTCCGCCTGGTTATCACCTTTGGGGGTATCCTGCCGGTCCCAAGCCCGGGTAAAGGAGGAGGGTTGGTCGTGGGGCTAGCGACCTTACACCGTAAAAAAAAAAAAACAAATGCTACAGAAACCATAACTACACCAAACCAAAGCAAGCTTAGTCAGGGAGGTTCTCCTTCTACCGAAGAATTCATGACGCAAGCTAGTGAAAGCCCTCGGGAAGCTAGCTTGCAGACAAACCTCATCACGACGAAAGCAAAATCCAGAATAGGGACCTGGAATATAAGAACCCTATATGAAGCCAGCAGGTCTGCCCAGGTAGCAAAAGAAATGAGAAAATATGATATCAAGGTCCTGGGATTATGTGAGACTCGGTGGAATGGTAATGGCCAATCTAGACTAGACACAGGAGAGACAATCATCTTCTCTGGTCATGAGGATCTAAACCATGACCACACTCAAGGAGTAGCACTGATGCTATCACCGGAAGCAACAAAGGCATTAATATCATGGGAACCAATCTCTCCAAGACTAATCTCTGCACGATTCAAGGCAAAGGGCAGGAAAACCACCATCATTCAATGCTACGCTCCGACTAATGCAGCGAAGGAAGAAGATAAAGAAAATTTCTATGGGTCACTACAAGCTGTGATTGACCACACACCAAAAAGAGACATGATAATAGTCATGGGTGATATGAATGCCAAAGTGGGCGTGGACAACACAGACAGAGAGCTCATCATGGGTAGAAACGGAGTTGGAAACATGAATGAAAACGGTGAGCTCTTTGCTGACCTCTGTGCTTTCAATGATCTCGTCATTGGTGGGACAGTCTTTCCACACAAGACCATCCACAAAACAACATGGACTTCTCCAGATGGAAATACAGAAAACCAGATTGACCATTTTACAGTTTCACGCAAATGGAGAAGAAGCCTATTAGATGTTAGGGTGAAACGTGGTGCTGACGTAGCTTCAGACCACCAGCTTCTGATTGGAACATTGAAAACAAAGCTAAAAGCCTTCAAGGAATTAGCAGATAAACCACACCACAAGTTTAACACACAGTATCTAAAAAATGAAGCTGCAAAAGAGGTTTTTAACTGCACTGTTAAAAATAGATACGAAGCCCTTTCAGGACTAATAGAGGAAACTATAGAACAACACTGGGAACAAATCCAACAAATCTGGAAAACAACATCCACCGACATCTTAGGGAAGAGGAAAAGAGAGCAAAAAGCATGGATAACACCAGAGACATGGAACAAGATAGAGGCTAGGAGAGAGATAAAACAGAAAATAAACCAATGCCATAGTGAACAAGACAAAGAAAACTTGAGAAGACAATATTGGGAAACCAACCGCACAGTGAAGAAGAGTGCAAGAGAAGATAAAAGGCGTTTCATTCATGAAATGACAGAAGAGGCAGAAACTGCAGCTGGACAAGGAAACATGAAAAGATTGTATGAAATAACAAGAACTCTGTCTGGCAAAAGTTCAAATCCCAACAAACCAGTCAAGGACAGTAATGGCAAGGTCATAACAAGCGATGTAGGACAGAGAGATAGGTGGGTCCAACACTTTAAGGAGGTACTTAACCGACCCCCACCACTATCTCCCCCAGACATCCCACCAGAAAGTGAGCCTCTCAATGTCAACACAGGTCCTCCTTCTAAGGCAGAAATCATGAAAGCCATCCATTCTATCAAAAACGGTAAGGCGGCTGGACCAGATGGCATCCCACCAGAGGCACTAAAAGCAGACCCAGCAGTATCAGCAGAGATGCTCCAGCCACTACTACAAAAAATTTGGGAAGAGGAACAAGTGCCACATGAATGGAAACTAGGCTACATGGTCAAGCTACCGAAGAAAGGTGATCTCTCTGTATGCAGCAACTGGAGAGGAATAATGCTTCTATCGGTTCCAGGCAAAGTCCTGACCAGGATTATCTTAGAGAGGTTGAAGGAAGCCCTAGATGTAAAACTTAGGCCAGAACAAGCAGGTTTTCGACAAGGCCGATCATGTACTGACCACATTGCCACTTTGCGGATAATCATTGAACAATCTTTAGAATGGCAATCTCCCTTGTACATGACGTTTGTAGACTTTGAAAAGGCTTTCGACAGTGTGGATAGAGAAACCATCTGGAAGTTAATGAACTACTATGGCATCCCAACAAAATTCATCAACATCACCAAGAAACTATATGAAGACTGTTGCTGCCAAGTCATCCATAAAGGAAAGCTAACCAGTCCATTTGCTGTGAAGACCGGTGTGCGTCAAGGCTGCATGCTGTCACCGCTGATCTTTTTAATTGTAATAGACTGGATCATGAATAAGACAACCTCGGGAAACAGCACAGGCATTCAATGGACTTTCACAAAGAAGCTAGAAGACTTGGACTTTGCAGACGATGTCGCCCTCCTCTCACACAGACAGCAAGACACACAATCTAAGCTAAACCGACTGTCCGAAGAGGCAAGAAAGATTGGCCTAAAAATAAATAAAAGGAAAACAGAAGTCATGAGGATAAATAATGAACAGGACAGGTCAATACAGCTAGATGATGAAGAAATAATAGACACAGACAAATTTGTTTACCTGGGAAGTGTGATGAGTAGAGATGGAGGAACAGATGAAGACATAAAGAGCAGGATCAACAAGGCCAGGCTTGCTTTCAATGCCCTGCGCCCCATGTGGAGCTCAAGTGCGCTGTCCTTAAAGAACAAAGTAAGACTATTTAACACAAATGTTAAGGCAGTCCTCCTATACGGCTCAGAGACCTGGAGAGTTACTAAGGCAAATACAAGCAGACTCCAGACTTTTGTTAACAGATGCCTGAGGCGCATGCTGAAAATTCGATGGCCGGAAACCATTTCATGCGTCAACCTATGGGAAAAGACCGGACAAAAACCCATCGACAACAGCATCAAAAGCCGTAGATGGAAGTGGATTGGTCACACTTTAAGAAGAACAGAAGACAATGTAGCAAGACAAGCACTTGACTGGAACCCCCAGGGCAAAAGGAAAGTAGGCAGACCCAGACAAACTTGGAGGAGATCGGTCGTAGGTGAGGCAAAGGCTGTTGGCCTCACATGGACACAAATAAAGGGAGCCTCCCAAGACCGAGACCGATGGAAAAGTGTAGTTGCGGCCCTATGCTCCTATGGGGATATACAGGATTAAGTCAAGTAAGTCAAGAATTAAGAATGCAAACTATTAATAAAATATCTATGTTTATTTTTTTTTAAATAATCATTAAAAAATGTATTTTATTTTGTAAACAAAAATGTTTTGCTTTTAACATTGAAATCAGAATTTTTTTTTACCAAGAGCAAACTAACCACACAGAGCTACTATGAAAATGTCAAGAAGTATTATAGAACAGTATTAATTTACTGAAAAGAAATCTCACCTGATCACCAATATCATTAGTTACAAATTTCAGAATGGGCTCTCTGCTCTCTAGCAGTTCAGAGTTCTCTGCCCCAGCCAATGGCAGAATATAGTGAAGCAGGTGGCGCTGCAGAATGGGGTAGTCATCTGTGAGGCGCTGGTAACGGTAGCTCCTGATGTCAACTAGGCTGATATCGGAGGTGGACCTGGCCAGTCTCATCAGAGGTTCATGGTAGGGCCCGGACTCAGGCTGGTTAAAGTGGTCATCTGTGAACTGTTGCTCAATGTTGTCCAGATTGTCAGCGCACACCAAACTGACCATGGTGGCCACAAGCAGGGAGTCCTGCTTGACATACTCCAGAGTGACCGGGGTCAAGTTGTACATGGGTAGCTTCAGACTCCAGCCTTGGCCTGACTTTTCATAGGAGTTTGTAAATGGATACGTCGACGCTTTAGGCTTTTTGGGTTTAACCGGCTCTGCCTGGCCAGTTTTAACATGATGAATGTCAAATGTGAATGAGAATGAATTATCAAAATGATCCACTTCAATCTGGAAAGGTAACTCTGCATTGTCCTCTGTGGCAGACATGAAAAAAAAAGGTTAAAATAATTAAATAAAAAACTAGTAAACAAGCAGAGGGAAATTACAAGGCAGTTACATTTTTATACACATTTCTTCAATGACAGCTACTTGATTCAATTTTGCTAAACTTACTTTATAAATATGAACATTTAAATATAAACACAATATAAACTATCCTGATTGATAATATACAGTTTCTCTGGTCATTAACAAGCTCAGCAAGCATAATAAAAACTATACTAAGTGGGAGCATAATTTAAACTTAGTTGCAACAATTATTTTTAATACAGTTATAAATTACAAGTAATGTTAAAAAATTAATAGCTAGTGACACAAAAAAATCAGGTCTGCAGACTAACACACCATCAAAAAAACACTTATGGCTCTTTCATTTCCCATAACAAAATCTACACTACATTTTTATTTATAACATATGAATATATTTTATCTTTTTTTTTTGTTGAGGATGCTTATTCTATACAGAATATTATTGTTCTCCTTCACGTTTTATTAGTGTTTCTGAATATTGTTAAATTGTTGGTTTTTTCTGGTTTGCTCAGGGAAATATGGACTACATTTACTGTGAAACACATGAATATTGAGTACAGCTAACTGTGTCAAGATTGTTGAAACGCTTTTTAAAAACAAATTTAATAATAATATTATTAACAATAATATAAAAAAAAAAAAAGAAGGTAAATAATTGAAAATTAATTAAAAAGCAATATGAAGCTTTCTGTAAAATATTTTGAGTTGTATAATTGGCTTGAAATCAAGAGAATGGTATGAGACAGTGTGGTGTGCATGGACAGTGTGGAGTGCATGGACAGTGTGGAGTGCATGGACAGTGTGGAGTGCATGGACAGTGTGGAGTGCATGGACAGTGTGGAGTGCATGGACAGGGGACCTCAAACATAGATGATGACGACCAAAAAATAGTTCTTTTTACCGTTATTTTCACCATGTGCTGTGTCCAACTTCAACAGCTGCTGCAGCTGAATTTGTTTCTCTGCACTCAGGTATCCTAGCAACCAGTTCAACAAACTGGTGGATCTCTCTTTCCTTGAGGATGAATCTACAAACTTTGTCTCTGACCAGAGGAGCAGCTCAGGAACCCATACCTTATAATAAAAAAATCATAAAATTATATTGTTTCCTCTTCATTTTTGGTGTGTGTGTTGTTTTTTTTAACATACTTTTCAGGGTTTCCACCCCAAACAGATTTTTCTGTTTTAATTCTACAGAGTAGGCTACAAAAGGCTTAAATGCTAAGTATTTGAGCCAATCTTTAACAGCAAGCAAGAGCTGGTGTGGTAGGGTTTTCTAGCACCTCCCAAATGTGATGACAATAAAGAAAATGATCAAGATGTTCATTTGTACAGCGCCGCTATTGCACTATCATGCTCAATGTGCTCTTGTCCACAGTCGCGGGTTTGATCACAAAGTTAAAAAGAATTCATGCACCATTTTCCAAGTGTCGCTTAACCCAGCACCATCTTGCTTCCAGAAGAGATCTAGGCTGTTGTTTTTCCAGTTTGAAACAGTTACGATTTTTCCCAGGTGTGTAAAATAACCCAGAGCAAACAAAGATTCCATAAATGGAGAACAGTAAAGTCTGCTCAACTCATATATGAAACTGGTGAACTCTAGCCTCAGTAACCCTATTATGGACTGAAAAGTTTGATGCCATTTCTTTTGTCATAACTGGATGAAGTTTAATGTGGCTCAAATGTATGGAAAATAATTCATTAAAAAAGTTTTTTATGGTCCAATTTTTTTTTAAAGATTGCTTTTTTATTTAACTTTTTTCTATTCTTCAAGTTGTGTACAAATAAGTTTCATATAAAACTACGAACTAGAATCCTAATATATTTATTAACAACTTTGTCACAAGACAAATGTGTATTTACAAAAATGTGTTTGGAAAAAACATAATTTCCTGTTTAAAAGTTCCCAGTATTCCTGTTACTCTACTCTATACTATAATATTATGCTTGTGCTCAGGTGATGTGACTGGTGCCACATGAATAAATGCAATGATTATTGCACTACTCACTTTTTCTTTTTCTACTGACACCATCACTGTGTGAGACAAGTAATCCTTCATGGCCAGCTCCAGCTGTGATGCAACTGTGCTGGGTTTAAAAACCTAGAAAGAAAGGAAACACAGAATCAATGAAAACAGGTGTTTTTTTTTTAATTTGTGTCTGACTTTTTTAGAATTTAATTTGAATCAATTTTAAAAAAAAAGGATTTATTTAATGAAACAATCAAGAGAGTAAACCTTGAGAGGTGGAGATGAATTACAGCCTGTGTTGATGGCAAACAGTACTCTAGGTTCAGGAAGAGGGGCAAATTTCTTCCATGGATCATCCGGACTCAATACTGAAATTCAAAAACATTCTATGATAATTCATAGGTCCTTTTAATCTTAACTTATACATCACTGACGTTCCTTCTATAAAGAAGATTACAGCGTCCTACGCACATCCGAGGTTTGAGTCTAGTCCTCCATTCCTTTTAGTTTTAAATGATGTTAAGTAACATTTCCCTGTTTTTTAACAAAAGACCTAAATGGGTCTGCAGAGTGAGGTTCTATGAGAAATTATGTTTCAGTAGTAACTTGAGGAATTGTGTAAATTTCCAATTATGAAAGGGGGCCAGAAAACACTTTAAAAAAAAACAAAACATAAAAAAAACTATTAATGCACAGAGATTAGCAGAATAAATGTATTAAATTACTAGTTCATATTGCCAACTGAATATTAATAATAACAAGGGAAATTTATCACTGATAAACGAAGACTTATGGTCTTGCGTTGTAATAGAAGAACTGGAAAAAGCAAAATGATTTCACAGCATATAGAGATATTGAACAATGAAGAAACCTCCTCTTATCATTAGTGTTGACACGTTTATTAATTGATAATTATAATCTCACCAAAGTTTCTAGATGCCAACAAATTTTTCCACTGAGTCGAAGTCTGCAACTCATCATGTCCAATTATAGTCAACAGGTCAAATACACTGAGGGAAAAAAATTATTATTTTGTTTTAAAAGTTTAGCTGTTTTTTAAATAAAACATACAAAGAAATTTTTTTTTCAAAAGATTTTTTTTTATATCAAATCATAAAAACATAAGGTCTAATAGAACATTTACACTAGATATGACTGTGTGAAACTTACCTAATAAGGCCAAACTGGCCAATGTGGTAAGAGAAACTGCTCAAATAGATTAAATTGTCAGCAGCAGCCAAGGGAAATAAATCCAGTGACTCCTCATCAGCCTGACACTGTGAATAGTGTGAAAAAAAAAAATTATACCATACACCACCATGAGCTTAGTTAAATTCAAGATATTTTTGTTATCATTAGGTGGTTACTTTGAAATAAAATGGACCTTTATGAAACAATTTTCATTGCCTCAGTTGTGCATTTAATTCATTTTTTTTAAAAATTCAATAAACAGAAATATACTTTTTTTTCTTTTACAGAATTCTTGGATTGCAAGAAACTAGAGTCATTTTTTGCTATTCCTGTTCCTGCTCACAAAACCACACAACAAAAAGCACTCAATTAAAAGCTAAGCATTATATTACATAAAGTGGGGGGAGGATTACCTCAAGTCTGGCCTTGACATTGGAAAGATGGCAGTGTACAATCATAAGGTTGGTAAGGTTGATTAAAAAACACAACTTCTCGTCATTAGTCCTCAGAAGTGTCAAGTCTACATCCTGCAGGCACTGGACAGAGTTGGTCAAGGCAGTGAACGTCTCCTGCTGCACCAGGTATTTTCCGCAAGACAAATCAAACACACCATTTGCACTCTGTTCTTTGGAAACACCTGAAATACAAAGTAGAAAAAGTTTAAAGAATAAAAGAGCAAAACAAAAAATAAAAATGTTTACTGAATTCAGATAAAATGAGACTATAAAGTCTGGTCTTGCCTTCCATGACTGATACAAAATCAGATAAAATTTTCTGGACAAGTTCCTCTGGGTGGCAGACATCTTGACTGGTGCTGGAGGCAATGTGGAGTGAGATGTTATATACCCTGGTGGAACTCTTTTGAACAGAGGTATCTGTAAGAAGTCATGGGGAACATAGATCATTGTTTCATGAATCAATGTAATGTTCGATGTTTATTAAAAACTTTAGGATATGGAAAAGCGGATTACTAATTGATTGGTTAAGTTTTTTATTTTTAAATTTTCCTATTAATACATTAGAAAAAAACTATACTTATGGAAAAAAAAATGTTTTAATATATGAAAATCAGACATTAGGGTGTAAACACTTTTGTTGTTTTTAACCAAAGTTGTTTCAATAGTGAAAATGTTTGCTGGGTATTTCAAGACAGATATTGTACCTGTAATTTGTTTCAATGGTGGATGTTTGCTGGGTATTTTAGGACAACAGCTGTACACAATAGTGTGAGTTAAGTTTAAGCTCAGCTTTACGGCCACAGCCTCCAATCTGTTTGGAAATGATACAAACAACAAAAATTAAAATATATTGAAAGTATTAGAAAAGTATAACATTTATCACTGCAAATATTACAGACATTTATTTAGAGATTAATTAAACAACCACTGAAAACAAAAATGTTTTTAATATACAAATCCTATGTACACAATTTTATTGTGCCTAGCCACTCACAATGAAAGACTCACACAAAAAGTTATTTGAATAGGTCTATAAACGATTTTAACATAAGGGGAAATCATTTAGCTATATATAGTCTATATGTAACTATTTGTCAGTTAGCCGTATTCAATAAACGATTTTAATATAAGGGGAAATCATTTAGCTATATATAGTCTATATGTAACTATTTGTCAGTTAGCCGTATTCAATAAACGATTTTAACATAAGGGGAAATCATTTAGCTATATATAGTCTATATATAACTATTTGTCAGTTAGCCGTATTCAATAAAGATTTTAAAATGCACTCCAAAAAGTGAAATTAAAAAAAAAACAGTTAAAAATTGATTTTGGGGACTGGATGGTGTATGTGGCTGAAAATTTGATAGAATGTGCTGTAAAAAAAAAGACTTGACTATGTGCCAGCCAGAAAGATACAAAGTTTTGCAAAGTTAATAAAAAAGATTTTAAAAAGGCTTGTACCTGGCAGGTGGCATCTTCTTAACAAACATCAGTCTACCAAGTATTGATATAGGTCCTTCCTCTAGTACTTTAAAGTAGTTCTTTTGTAAATCTGATTAAAGACATGTATAGAAAAATGTAAAATTCTTGAACGCAAATTTAGGTGCACAGCTTTTTATTTATAATTTGTTCAGTTAAGCATTTGCCCCGCCCTAACCGCGCCGACCCATGATGGTGCCTAAATAGGTCGGAACAAAGTATCATATCTCAATTCCGCACTGGCCACTGCCCCATTGGGGCATACTTCGCCAGGTTCCGGCCTAACTACGACTCGCGGTGTCGCCACTGTGGGGAGGAGGAGGAGACAGTGGAGCATATCCTGCGGGAGTGCCCCCGTCTCGTCGATCGAGGAGATGGGACGGGTGACCCACTACCCACTGATCTCTACGGAGATAGAGCCGTGCTCAAACGCACGGCTGAGTTCTTGCTCAGAGCTACAAGGGAATAATACTCCCAGCTCTCGTTTCCAATAGGAGTTCAAGTTAGTTAGTTAGTTAAGTACCTTTCATTCCATTTCTTTTTTTTACTAAACAAATATATTTTAGCTCATTTTTCATGAATTGTCTAGAGAGATGGTTTAATCCCAGGAGAATGAAATTAGAAATAGATGGATATAATTTTTTTTATTTTTTTATTTTATTTTATTTAGTTTTTATAAAAGAACTGATTAAAAACATAAATTTATACAGAAAATCAAAACTATGTAATTTTTGTCCCATCATTAACACCTACCAATCTAAAGATGCCTTCTTCACATTGAGTTATTTTATATCGTTAAATAAAAAAAGCTTTATTTTTTTTTTCCTGTTTCTACAGTTGCTTGATTTTTTTATGCAGTGAATGAAGGAAATATTTACCGTATATACTCGCGTATAAGTCGCACTTTTTTTACCAAAAATTTCGACGAAAAGTAGGGGTGCGACTTATACACCCGACATGGTTTTTGAAAAGTTCAAAAAACATCACTACTCTGTCATAAGGTTTCCTTCATAACCCATGGGCCTATAGATGATTAAAATGCTGAATATTTTTCTGACCCCCCCCCCCCCACACACACACTTTCCTTTTGAACTTTCGGACCAATTTTGTTGTGCCGAAACGTGGCGTAAGTTTAAGGCGGCGTTTTTTTTTCATAGGCCTATTAAATCCAAATTACAGTACGGAAATTACAAAACTGTCTAGACCTACAACGTAGCTTAAGATGCGTTTTATTTAGGACCTATTGCCTCTGACTATACGTTATAGCCTACTGATAAGGCAGTGTGTAGCATTCCTGGGGAAAACCGCGCTATGATTCCAAAACTACAATTGGCCGGCCGATCGACTCATTTCATTAAATTTAGGAAAAATTCTGCACTCAAACCTTTTTTTTCTTTTCTTTTTATAGAAATAATGCGCAAAATGTCAATAGTATGTTTCATTTTTCATTAGTTGCATGTAAGAGTTGAAGAAAAACGCAGCTTATTGTCGGTGTCGCAGTCGCGTTTGTAATCATTACAGACAATGTTAATGGGAATTGGGACACTTGTGTAACGCGTGGTTATTACCGGCGCCGCTCAGTCTGAAATAGCGCACTTTTGTAGGCCTATTGAACGCAAATTATATTATGGAAAGAATCGTAAATGTGTAAAAGCCTCTCTAGTCCTATAATATAGGTATAAGCTTGTACACTACTAGCTTAAGATTAGGACCGAGAAAACCGCGCGCGCGCCATGTCCGCATGTCCTAGCAATGTTTCCAATCGGCAATCGACACATTTCCAGACATTTCGTAAACATTCGGACTCAAAATTTTTTTTTCAAATCTTTATGAAAAAATGCGTGAAATGTCAATAAAGTGTGTCATTGTTCCTTAGTTGCTTGTATGAGTTAAAAAAAACACAGCTTATTGTCGATGGCGAAGCCAGTACACCCTCTGAGCAGCCACCAGCACTCCCCCCTTTTTAAATATTGTTCGCGCAGTAGCTTTGAAATCATTACAAACAATGGTAATGGTAATTAGGTCATCACTTGTATAGCGCAACTATGAATACCGGCGCCACTCAGTCTAGGCTAATGATGCACATCAAAAGATTTTTTGTGTGTGTGGACCCACTATAGTGTGACTATAGGATAGTATTTTGAGTAGGGACATGGACTTAGATGAAGAAACAGATACCTTACTTTCCCATATGACTAATGACTGTATTAATCGGTTGTTCAAAATAAATGAAGCGCTGCCTTTATTTGATTATGTTAGCATTATGCACGATTGAAACCATTTTTTAAGGAAAGTTTCCAAATTAGGGTGAATATTTAGTAACTTTTGTTGTTTAAGGGTATGCATTTTTTGAGAAGTTAAAAGGCAGTGTAACCCCTGAAAGTCAGGGTGCGACTTATACGCGGGTCAATGACAACATATAAGAAAAAAAATCCTAAACTAGGGGTGCGACTTATACACCGGTGCGACTTATACGCGAGTATATACGGTAAGTAAATTATTGACAGGAAGTAATAAATGCATTTTATTTCTTAGCAGCAGACTACAAAAAAGAGTTATGTACCTTTGATCCCATCTTGACACTCAGCCACCAGATGAGACATTTCTTTCAGATGTTTGTACAAACTGAGTAAATAATTCTTGAATACTGGAGAATTTTTACTGCATAATACAAATGAAAGCTATTATATTTACCAGTGCATGTGTCTCATGGAAAAAAGGATAACTTTAAGAACTATTTTAATTACGTTTAGGTAACATAAAAAAAAAAGAAAGTAAAATTGTATTTGATTCTTTTTTTTTAAATATCATATTTAGATAACTTACAGGCAAGAAATGCTGCATCTTTTTATTAATTATAAGCCATGAAGAAAATATATATAATATATTTTTAAAAGTTCACATGGTGATTTACCAATGTTATTAAACACCAAAACCAATTAGAAAAAAATTCAAATTACTTTCTATAACTATAATTAAGTTGTATATATAATATATTTAGGGAATACAAAACTATATCCATTTATAATAACTGTAAATTTCTTTAAAAGCAATTAAACATCATTCAAATTCTTTATTAAAACTGTAAATCTTTAAAAGCAATCAAACATAATACAAATTATAATAGCTGACTCCTAAATGATACTTTTTCTTGTATGATAAATGGTGTGATAGTGTGTGTGAATGTCTATTGTGCTTGGATACAAATGGTTCTTTAATTTGTTATTGTTTTAAGTATGCTGAAAGACGGAATTTATGTAATCAAGTCAAACTTTCATTTGTTTGGATCAATAAAGTAAGCTTAATCTTATCTCCCATTTATAATTATAAATACAAAACATGATCTGCATTAAGAGCTTTCAAACATGAATAAATTATCTCCCATTTACAATGTAAGCCAGAAGCTAAAAGACATCACAAAATGATATCGTGACCTACTAGTGTAGCAGCTGTGTGAGACCTGCCCCTGGTGCATGTTTCTCCATGATGTACATCAGATATTTGAAGGAGACGTGCAGCGGATTCTCCGACTCCGCCTGATGTTTGGTTGACACTCTGGTCATGGAGGTGCTGCTTCCTGTTGTGCTGCCGGAATCTGTCCAAGAGTTCACACATAGCATTATAAGTAATAACAGTTAACAAGTTTAGATTTCCTTCACTGCTGTATTCATAAACAGGTGTCTGTTGAAAATGAGCCATGAAAGCTAAAATTGCGAGCTTACAAAAAAATTCTTAAATACCGTAAATAAATAGCCATTCAGAATTAAATCTATTTTTTTTATTCAAGACCATGCAAATAAAAAGTCAAAGGAGGGTATAATAAAGTACCCTTTGGACCAAACTAATCATAGGGCTGGTGAAGCAGAGTTCACCAGTTTCTGTGGCCATGGCATTCTAGGGGATGTGTGGCCAGCACAATGCCAAACCAGGGTATAAATTAAAATAAATAAGTGCTTTTATAACTTATGAAATTCATTGAGAAAAAAAGGTAAACTTGTTTTTTAATTATTTTTGATATAAATAGAGATTTTTTTTTATAAAAAGATAACAAATTTAATCATGGATGAGAATATATACACATTTAAAAGAATCAATCATTTTATCTAAAACCCAATAAAGATTTCAATTATTAAGAAATAAAAAGGATGAACGAAATCTGCAAGGGATGTATGTAATTGGTTCAAGTTTTGTAGTGAAAATAAAATTTAGTATTAGTCACATGATCAGTCTTGACCAGATGTTTTCTTAGTTCTGCCCAACAGTTTTATTTCAAGGAAGTATTACAGCCTAACTACTTACAACTGGATGTACTCCCCCTGGATGACAAAGAGGGTGACGACCCTTGATCTTCCACTGCAATGTCCATCTGCTGGCCTTGTAGCGAGCCGGTCAAGGTCTGCTGGATGTGATCGACTGCCCGGCGCAGCTCCATAACAGCAATGTTCAGACTGCGCAGCCTGCTGACCTCAAAGGAAGAGTACGCAGAGTGGAAGTGGTGCTGGAGGCTCTGGGTGACCAAGTGATGGCCGCGGGCAGTCTGGTGGTCCCCAGCGTGAAGCAAGTCGAAGAGATTCCAGATGAACTGATGGCAATTCTTGACACCCAGTGCAGGCTGTTTGCTGCCTGGCAAGTGGATTATTTTGCTGGGCTTCGGGGAAACTGAGCATGAAGAAGACTCCACAGGATCGGAGCTCGGTTCTGGGGAGTCTGAGAGATCCGGTGAAGCTGGCTGGGAAGGGTTACGCTCCAGGAACTTGCTCCTGGTCTTGATTATGTCCAGCATGTTGCTGCAGGACTCCCAGCTGTGACAGGCAGTGCAGAGCAGGTCCAGCAGCACCGCCGAACAGGAGTCCACGTTGAACAGCTGACTAAAAGTCTCTCTGCAGCTGGGGGACTTTGGTTTCGGAGTTGGCGGCAAGCAAGGTTTGGAGAGTAGATCTTCAACAATATTCGAGAGGCTGGCAGTGGCAACACCCACAGCCGCAGCTTTGGACAAGGCCTTGACACTTCGCTTACCAAGCTTGGGCGGATTCTGTTTAAGGTCTCTGCTTTCTGTCTCCAAATTCCATATTTTACTGGCACTGTTTTGGTAAAGGTCACAGAAGGTCACTTCACAACACTCAGATGTTTTCTCTGACAATTGAAACAACTGAAAACAAATGCAACAAATGACTCAATTCTGCTAGATTTGTCTTTCTTGATGACCAAGCCAAGAATAAACCAGCATTAGAAAAGTCATATATAAAATTAAGAATATCTTTAAGCTCACAGATGCCTCTTATGGATGCCTCACACCAATTATGGAAAGTAACAAGTGAAAAGACACTGAACTTTGCACACAAGCCTTGGTTATGTTATGGCAACATAAAACAGTGATTTCTATCTCATTAAATTTATTTTAAAAGTTGTATATTTGTTTTTCTTGTTAGGACCTTTTTTTTTATTTGTAACTTTAACTTACTAACTCTTAGCTTAATGTTTAGTGTTGTTCATATGCCATTGGGTGATATTTGATTTTCTGTTACCAAACCAGAGAAATGATCATATATATAATTTATTTTTGTTTAAATTGTAATAATTCTTAAGCTTAAATATTGCAACTAAGCAAAGAGTGCTGTAATTTTTTCACAAATTATTTCATTTCTAGAGCCTTTAAAAATAGTTTAAATTGAGCAAGCTCAATCCCAGATTTTTTTTAGCTTGGCAGTCACTTATACAAACACAAGATAAAACAAAGTGGTTAGTCAGTTCAATTTTATTCAGAGACTTCTCAGTGGAAAAATCCATTAAATCTTTGTTTCCTCTAATGTGTTAGCTCCCTTGTCTTACCTTGATGACCTCAGAAGCCTGTGAAGGACTTCCTTTGATCAGGCTATGAACTAGCAAACTCTCAGGTGAGGACATCATCTGGCTCACGATGTTGGCTTGAGCAATGACGGTGTACATGCTTACAGGCCTGCCTCTACTTTCCTCAGCACTGGATATTTCTGAGGCTGAAATGAGACAAGTGTGGGGAACCATAATCTAATGCAGTGTTTCCAAAACCAAAACCTGTTAATCTTTATGCTTCTACTTAAGACCCGCTAACATATTACAATTTTATTACCCATACAAGCCTATAAGTAACATATAACATATTAAATTCCACACAATTTTTATATAATATAATATGTGATACTCAAGTCTGCTTGGGGCAAAATATACTGTTATTGATCTATCACTAGCACCTCACTGTAATCTGACTTCCTTTATAAAACTTTATTTGACTAGGCATTTAGAAACTATGGTCTAGTACATTTGTTTACATGTTCATGGGTGTTGATGCAAGGTACAGAGTCCATCTAATTAGTAGTTTTATATTACAAAGCAATCAATATGTCATTGCTCATTTTCAAACTGTCTTTCTTTTATGAATAGAAAATGTAACCCAAATTCAGCAGCTGTCAATCAATAGATAAGGAATGATATGCTGGCAAATTTAAGTGATCTACACTATTTTAAAGTACTCATTATGTTGATATATATTATGTTTTGAACAAAAAATATGTTAATTAAAAGGCCTTTTTACATATAAATTATATGAAGACATACCTTTATCTGTTGCAAAAACTTGAGTATCACAAGCAGGCAGAAAGTGTATTTCATTATCCGTAACAATAACTCTCTCTGACAAAATGTGACCTGCTTCTCTAGGGATTGCATCATGGGCGACCAGCTGATATCTCCACCAAGCTTCATGGACAGCCTGGGTCAACTTGGTAGTCCTCTGAACAAACTGCTCAGGCTGGATGGAGGTTTGGAGGCTTGCTTGCAGGGCCGACTCCAGAGCTGGATCGACAAGCTTTTGTCTGGTGTGTTTACTGTAGTCCTTGGCTGGTGAAGATGATGGCTTGCTGTGGACAGAGAACTTGGCCGCATTCAAGTCTGCTAGTGCAGCTTTAAGTAGATGAAGGAGGTCTCTGACCAGATACTCATTAGCCAAGAAGCCCACCAGTATGTTTGGGGAACACTCAGAGTTGGACCTCCTCCTCTTTCTCTTCTTCTTGCCCAGGTTTGTGTTTTCTGATATCTGCTTGCTGTATTGCTCCGCCGTCTTTTGGTGTTCAAGACTTAGAGTGAAATAAGAGGACTCGGGCAACGCCTCGCACACTGGCTGACTGTAGGGATCAACAAAAGGCACATCATAATCCAGGCTGGATGGACAAGTCAGCAAAAGTGACGGCTCATCTTTTGAGCTTTTTTTCGGAGATGCTCTGAGTGCAAACTCATCCTCGGAGATGAGGGAAATGTTCAGACTGTCACATCCAGGGTTATCTAAACTAGTTTTCTTAACCTCGTCATTTTCATCATCAGTCTCTAGGTCTACCCTGTCCTGCAAGTCTTCGTGTGTAACACATATCATAGAGAATATATTCTCTAAGATTTCAAGCCTGTATGTCAAAGGTTGAATGTGGGCCAGATGGTTTCTTGCCTCTTTCAGTTTTTTGGTAACTGAGTCATAGTAGGATTGAATGAAAATATCCGAGGCCTGGTCAGAGACTTTACTTGAAATGCCATCAGATTCACCGGACTGTTTCGGCTGCACTGCAAAGGGACTTGATGAGTCTTCCCCTTCACTTGAACTGACGGTGTGATCTTTAAGGAAGTGATGATCCAAACGTTTGGGTTTGACCGTACGCTTTATGTGAACCGGGTTCATCAGCTTGTGCTCAAAATTAGTGACACAAAAAACTAGGCTGTCCATGACATTCTTCATGGCACAATAGCTTCTGAAGACAGCCAAATCTTTCTGCTGCTCAATGTTAAATTGTTCTGGAGGAGTTGGTTTTGATTCATCTTGGAAAGTTACAGATTTTCTTTTTAGTTCTTTGCCTGAAACCAAGTTTGACTCTCTTTTTATAAATGAGCAAAATAACATTCATGGCTATAGTGATCTCAACTACACTATGCTATCGTTGAAAATGTCAAATGTATGTGCCATTTTTTTATAACTATTCAGTGTTTAAGTTTACTACAAGATGATTGAACAATTTTAAATCAGTACAAAGTAAAGCTGATATTACATTTTAAATCAGTACAAAGTAAAGCTGATATTACATTTTAAATCAGTACAAAGTAAAGCTGATATTACATTTTAAATCAGTACAAAGTAAAGCTGATATTACATTTTAAATCAGTACAAAGTAAAGCTGATATTACATTTTAAATCAGTACAAAGTAAAGCTGATATTACATACAACAAGCTACATGACTAGGGGTATAGGCCTACTTTTGTCTTTTGTTACATGGCTCAACAGATCCAAGACTTCTGCATGGTCAAGGGAGGCAATGCTGGTAGAGTGATGCAACATGTACAGAACTGAATACGTTTGCAGCCCTTGAAGCAGCTTTGTAGCCTGGTGCGACTGACTCAACTCTGAACTTGACAACAGAGGCCTGAGTAAATTATGTATATACTTGAAGATTACAAGTAATACTTAAATGTTATGATATTTTCAGTTGTGTATTATTAAACTGGAAGCTAAGTCCATTTTATTAAATTACCTTTATTTCTTTTGTAGATTGGTGCACAAAATGAGTTTCCATCCAATGATAGTTACATATTAATAATATCATTATTTAAATATTTGTCTTACTTTGCTCTATCTAGACACCACTGTATTAAATCTAAATTGTAGGCCAATTTCCTGCAGCTGGAAGACAACGCTGGGCACTGGCTATCATCCTGGAAAAATTGAAATAACAAAAATGAAAGAAATCCTGCTTTAATATCAGTAAAACAAAAAGAAGTGTAAACAATCCTCCATGATTCATTATTAAGAGCATTGTCTTGCTTATGAGATACAGGTGCTCCTTCTAAGAAAAGAAGATTGTTAAGCTCATTGCCCAAAACTCCTGAAGGGCGGCAGGAGATGGGTGGCAGCAGAGTAACAGCAGCCATTAGCAGTGTCAGCACTCTACCACCATCGATGGTTAAAAGAAATTATTAGCACAATTCTGTTGGCACTCTTATCATTATTCACCAACCAAATTGATATCACTCTACCACTATTGATGGTTAAAAGAAATTATTAGCACAATTCTGTTGGCACTCTTATCATTATTCACCAACCAAATTGATATCACTCTACCACTATTGATGGTTAAAAGAAATTATTAGCACAATTCTGTTGGCACTCTTATCATTATTCACCAACCAAATTGATATCACTCTACCACTATTGATGGTTAAAAGAAATTATTAGCACAATTCTGTTGGCACTCTTATCATTATTCACCAACCAAATTGATATCACTCCACCAATCATTTTTTGTGTGCCCCAATGGTTAATTTTTTTCTTTAGCTTTATCTATTAAAAATAAAAAAGGAACTTTAAAAAAAAATGTGTAAATCTTTTACAATATGGATCATTAGCAATAGCTTCTGACAGTTGAATGAAAATGACTTACAGAACCATCCCACAGAATATCTAAGAGTGTTCTAGCTTCTGCAGCTGTTACACAGTGGGACCAGCCCATCAGGAGAACTGCTGACTTCAAGGGCTGGAACTCTGGGTAGCTGAGTAGATCTTGTAGCTCCATGAATAGTCCAGATTTAATCAGTGATAAGCTCAAGTTCTGAAGACATTTAAAATTTAACTTTAAATAATGTTACAAAATACTAAATGGGCCTACTTTGTTTTTTCAATACAGGAGAACACTGATAACATATGTAATTAAAAGTAGTGGATAATAATAAAAAATGTGCTGTACAGTCAGGGAAAATTTCAGAACAAAAAAAAAACATGACATCATTTTTGCCCGTGGGTCACATTGTCAGAGCAGCAGTGCGTTCGGCTAATGTATGGAAGGCGATGGGTTCAAATAGGGAAAAGTGAAAGCGGCTGGGCACAGTGCTGGCCACACAATCCCTAGTATGCAGTGGTCACAGAAACACCGGCCCTAGGATTAGTTTAATCCAACTGGATTACTTTACTATTTTTCTAGCCAAAAAAATAAATACGTTTAAATACTTGTAATTAAATGTGGCAGATAATCATAAAATGAACGAAATACATTCAGGGAGAAATACAGAACTAAAAGCCATAGCATCAATTTACATCCCACTGCCAGTAATTTTTCAAAAATATTTTGTTGTTTTTATTGCAATTATGAATTGAAAATTGTAAAAAATTATATGAAAACTGGCAGGTAATGGGGTAATTTGATTTCTATTTTTTTAAGACTTAAACATTTTGAAGTGGTTTAGCCTTACCGAAACTTCTGCCAGGAAATGAACCCGTTTCTTGTGACACATGATAAAGAAATCTCTCCAACATACATCTCTGTCAACATTAGTCAATATCTGTAAGCAGATTCTCTGACCGTGACTCAGAGTGCTTGTTGAATTATCTGATGGTGAGCTGGTCACCAACAATGAAGTCTAGAAGGGAAAAAACAATCGAAAAAAAAATTTTTTTTTTCATAAATTGTTTTTGCTGATTAGAAAATTCAGCTAAGCCATATTGAGAAACAGAAAGTGATCAGTAGAAAATATGACAAAATTATGACGTTTATTTATTTTGCACTGCCAACTAGCATATTGTAAGCGCAGAGGGCATTTAACGCTGAGCAACAAAAACATACATAGAGGTAATTTTTATGAAAGAACAGGGCTACAATTCTCTATGCTAGATTAAGTTTACTAAAAATTTATTTGGTTACATAAAAAAATCACAAAACTTAACAAAAAAAACAACATAAATAGGGTTACCACTAGCACACTAGAACTTGTTATGATTATTGTACAAAACTTAAATTACATTTGTGTTGGATTATCTTCAGAGAAAGCACTAATATAAACAGTCATGATTACCTCATGAAATATTTTGCAAAATTCATCTAGCAAATAAGGTGACTTCCTGCCAGTAAGTACTGACACAATGGCCTCAGCTGCAATCTGGTGTTCCTTGGTCACGGAAAGCAGGCGTGAAAACAACTGTCGGAGCTGAAGGTAATTCCAATATGGAACAGGGTCGTAATAAGATAAGATTTGAAATAATTTTCCCCAAAGGCTGTCTTGGAGTGAACTTTGTTGTGCATCTTTGATCTTGTCCAGCAAATAATTTATGCATTCAATGTAGAGACCTACAATAAAAAAAAAAGTTAATTGTCCCATCTGTCAAAATTGATCCATAGGGCAGAGAAGCAGTGGTCACCAGTTTCCATAGCCATGATATAGTAGAAATTTTGTGGCCAGCACAATGCCAGGCCCACTTTACTTTGCCCCAACAATGTCAGGTACCCACCAGAGCTCAGCTGGGTAGACTCAGGAACACCCTCCAGGCTAGGGAACAAACCCTAGCCCTCACCAGGATTCAAACCCAGAACCTTTGTTGCATCAGCCAAATGCACTGCTGCTCAGCCTTTTGCCCCCAGACCTACAATAAAGCCATTAAATAATCTTTGTTTTCACTTTAAATACAAATCATTAGTCAATTTTCTATAGATAACAGTAAAACTATAAAGCATGTCAGCCTTTTCAAATGCATGCCCAACCCACCCTGCCCTGAAAATGGAATGAGGGAATCCAGCTATAAAATAAATGGTGAACCCAGAGGATCAAAGTATGAGCTAGTGCATTAGAGCAAACAATAATCTTCTGTATAGAAATAGCGTCTGATAAGATCAGAACAAAGTAGAGTTTTGCCACAGCATCTAGTGTAGAAATTTTTCATTAAGGGCTTAGGTCACAAGGGAGGGGGGGGGGGCACACAAATTATTAGAATTTGCACAATGTCCTAAATTAAATTAGTTTTGTACTTTCCTGGTTACAATATAAATTGTCAGCTAACCTAGCAAAATTTCGTTGGTCTTTTTTTCTGAGCTTTCTTTCACTCCCATCAACGATCGTATGACTGTGTCACCAAGACTTGGGGATGTTACTAAAACCTTTTTGACAGCATTCAAAGCATTGGTTGACAGGCTGAGGTGGCCAGAGTCCCCTTGAGTGCCAGAAATAGAGACTTTCAAATTGGTCCTTTGAAAAAACTTGTACAGCTCCTGCACAATTTAAAGACAATATAATTAAAGAAACATAAATTTTTATAACTAAAAAAATCATTTTAATAATAAGATTTGGTATTAAATTTAACAACATTGCTGTTTTTTTTATGATAATAGTAAGAGACTGTAAGATTCTCTTCTACTTTTGATAGTAAAGGATAGTTCTGAATTTTTTTAACTGCAATAAAACATTATTCAAAAATGAATTCTTAACTCAAAAGTTGTTACTTAGTACACAAAAGTAGCTAGCTACTTCTGAAATATTGCTTGACTGTAATGAAAAAAGTACATATTTTGAAATCATAGGCCTTTTTTTGTTTCACATATACTTTTTTGTTTTTCTATGTCTTTCTAAATATATATTAACACGTCACTGTTTTGTATTTCTAAGTTAAAATGTTATTCTTTATGTATCATTACTACTTTACTACTTTTTTTTACCATATAATATGTCCCATATCACAGCCCTATATCATAGCTTTAGTCTTGGGACACAATAGATGATTCACCTTGCACAAACAGTTATATGGTCCCGATACCCCAGCGGGCTGGAAATTGCTCTTGTTTCCAGGTCTTCCAAGGAAGTACTGCTAACTCATTCCCCATGGCGTAAACAATGACTAATGGAAAAACTACCAAATTTGCCGGTGGTTGCCGTTACAAAAGATTTTCTTGCTTCGGACATATAAATTTTCATAAAGAATGGGGAAGAACCGTCATCGGTTCAAGGGGTGCTGGACAGCATGGTTGGCATTTAGGGCACTATGGGACTAAGTCTCTTAGTCAATCGTAGTTGTATCTATATCACAATGTAATTACACAAGTATATTACTAATTTTTTGTAATTTATACAAGACTTATGTTATTGGTACTCGATATAAATACCATTTTTGAACACAAGCCTGCTCATTGACAAAATTAAATCAATTATGGTTTCATGGTTAAATCATAACCAACTTCTGGCTGCTGATAACAGGAAGCAGTAAACAAAAAGTAATAATCCGTAGGCCTACTTTTCAATAATGTGTACAAACAGGTTGCTAAGAGTCTTCCAACAACAAAATCTACTCATTCAAAAATATATGGTGTATTTATTAATAAGTTATAAAAAAAAAAGCTCAAAACAAACAATAAATGGTAATGTCTAATCCTATCTACTAAAAGAGATTATTAAAACAAAATAATAATAGATCCATACCTGAATAACAACATCCTCTATGTCCTTTATTTGAAACAATGTCAGCCGGAAATCAACATCTTTTTCCAAATGATCAATCCAATGTTTCTAAAAATGAAAATAACAGTAGTAGGGCCTATATAATGATTGTTTACTTCCTCAGTTCCTGTTAAAGAGTTCAATTTTAGAGTTTCTAAGCTAAAATCAGTGAAGCAGAACTTCCTTTTGGAGTGAGCAGAACTCATTTTAGTAAATGGTTGTATCTAACAGCAAAGTCATGTAAAGTTTTGAATTTTTTATGAGTGGGTTATAGGATTTAGAAGCTTAAAGCACAGACTTATAACAATGAATAATTTCAATAACATAGTAAGGTCTAGGTAAGATCCAATTTAATAAAATTTTCTATTCAAACAAAAAAGTAGCCTATATGTAAATATTATGAAAACATTTTTTCAAACACCATCAAAACCATTTCTTTCTTAGTTATTTTTATCTTACATTAATTTTTTTTAAATGTAGACTGTTACTTTTGGGTTACATTTTTAAATTTATTTTTTGTATACAATAGCACTGCTATCAAATATTCTTTTATGACCTTTAATTTAGTCCTAAATAGTAGTTTTCATATGCTATGTTTAATTGCAATGCGCACATAGGAATTTTTAAGAGATGCTACAAGAACAAAAAAAAACAGTTTCATGCATAGACTAAAAACATCAACTTTGTAAAAGTTGCAACACACTGATATACATTAACCAAAAATTGTTCAATTTGGTATGCATTAACCAAAAATTGTTCAATTTGGTATGCATTAACCAAAAATTGTTCAATTTGGGGATTTGATAAAGATGTTTTTAATAGACTTTTACCTCAGACTCTGGCAAATGAACTTTGAGCTCTTGTAAACAAAGCCATGATAAGTGATGAGGTGATGGAACTGTTTGTGAACCAAGGCTGCATTACAATTTATTAAAACAATTTCATTAAATAAAAACTCCATTTTATTTGTCTACTGCAAAATAAAGTTTCAGATAATGCAACAGAACCAAAGCACAGACGAGACAAAATCAAAATATTATAATAAGAAAGTTGCACACATAAAAACTTTGCTCTTGATTATAAATTATTCTCTAAATTGTATTATTTCATCTATATGTTTCATTGATAAAAGTTAATTGTATAGGCTATTTCAAGAACTAGCACAACCAATGTAACAGTATGTTGGGTGTTAATTTATTGATTGAGTGATATAGGCCTTTCAATAATCCATTAGCCACAATTATACTGTTATTTGTCCTAAAACATGTATCTTACATGTTACAGATGTTCCTTCTATACTTTATACAGAAGATTTTTTCATCCTTTGCTTAACCATGGCTTAAGTCTATAGTTTAGTCTTGCATTTTAATTAGGGTTTTATATGATGTTCAGTGGCAGTTTTCCAGGTTTGTTCAGGAAACCCATTCCATGCATGGGTGCAGCCCGAGAAGAAAGAGAATTTATATGTGCTTTACTGCTTTAAATTACCTCTCCTATAATCTATAATATGACCCTATCTAATATACATATATGTCATTTCTTATATTTATAGGTAACTATATATGTGTGTGTAAAAGGGGTGTGTGTATTTAATAGTCATTAAAAATGCTTTGTCACAATATTCAGTATTAATTCAATTAATAATTGTAACTAATAGGCCTAGTTAATAGACTGAATTATAAATTGACTGAATTAAACTCAATAGTTAATAGTAGTCGATATATAACAATCATGGGCTAAATACTAAATAGACATATTAATTATTACAATTAAACTCGAATAGGCCATATTAATTATTAATGGCCTTAGTCAAAGTTAGTCTTAGCCTTATTTTTTTTTAGCTAATCTAATGAACTAATGTCTAATGCCACTAAATCACTAATTCAACTAATTGACTAATGACTAATCACAAGTCAGTCTAAACTAATTCTAATGTCTAATGACTGATGATAATGAGACTGAATGAGACAAATGATTATTATTAGCATATTTAAGAGCCTTATTCTTTTATTTAAATCAAAATTGATTTTCACAAAATACCTCTGAGAAAATGGATTTTCCGCTAAAGTTTTCAATACAAAGATAAAATTTACACTGTCGTTCCCAACTAAATTCTTAGTTAAAGTTGCGATAGCAGTTCTAGCAAGCTCCCATTGCCCCAAATAGACATGATTGCAGAAAAATGTAAAAAGATCATTTAATTTCTTTCTGCATTCAGAATCTGTTTGCTGTTTCAATATTCCGTGAAAGGTGTTTTCCGGCGTCATCTTAATAAACTAACAAAATAGATTTAGTTTACATTTAAACCATAAAATATCATTTTTTAGCAGTAATCAAAAAGAAAACTAAGGAGATCGCCATTTTATATATCACGTGCCCTAGTTTAATTTTCTTGTTTTTATTTAGGTCTAGAGAGCCAATGAAAAGCGTGGGAAATTCAAAGTGTGGATCTAAAAATAAGTTTTTACTTTTCTTTGCAGTTGAGTCTTTGAGAGTTCTTTGGTAACAAAGACTCGCATATTATTTATGATTATTATTTATGCGTGTGAAAAATTAAGGATATAGTCCTAAAGTTATTTATTTACAATATATGTCGTCATTGTGGGAATTCATGGTTGTATCCTACAATATATAATATCAGATTTGTGCAGTTTATCGAGTTCTGACCTGTTTCATGATTTGCGCTAATCGTTATTATTTCCTATTTTAGTAACTACAGACGCGGACCCAAAAATATCACAAGAGGGAGGGTGGAGGGCACGTAGTAAACATGAGATTTTTTCAGAATGGAGTTTGATAATCCAATGCATTTTTGTTGTTGATATAAACAATATAGTGGTGATCCTGGTCGGCTCAGGTAAACAAGTTATAGATTATTATTGGTTATATAGAACAGTTAATACAAAAAGTTAAAAATATTTTTTTTAAAGTGTAGGGCGTAGGGTAAAGGCCTATTAAAGCCTATACTATAACTATTAGACTATAGTATTTATTATTTATTAATTTAAAGAGTATTTCTATTTATTTTATATTTATATTGTAGTATAGGCTAGTTAAGGCTTTTAGGTATTAGTATACTATAGTATAGGCTAGTTGATCAAGCACTCAAAACATCATCTCTGTCTCTGATAATTGAAATAAAAGTGTGTGTATATTACGATAATTAGGCCTACGGTAGGCCGGGGTAGGCCTTATAAAATAAAAGTTATATAATTATATTAAGTAGCCTATAACTTATTTATAACCATGTTACAATACATGTCGACTTAGGAATATTTCATTTTCATTAATATCATCAGACAAGCTCATAAAATAATGTTACTTCAAACAATAATGGATTTATCATTTTCATTCAGTAGGCCTATAACACTATAAGTATTATATATGAGGTCGGCTTGTCCAGTGGTTAGTTCACCAGACTGTCAACCGACAGGTGGAGGGTTTTATCCCAGTCGTCGATCGATCCCTGCCACCCTGCAGGAGTTTTGGGCCTAGTGGGCGTAATAATCTTCTATTTAGAAGGAACGTCTTTAAAACTTATAAGAAATTAGTAATTAGCCTATTAAATTCTAAATTTTAACCTATACATTATGTTTCAGAAGAAGAATGCCGCCTGCAACTCTAGATGACTTTGAAGTTATTTCAACAATTGGAACTGGATCATATGGCACTTGTAAAAAGATATGTCGAAAAAAAGACGGAAAGGTGATTATAAGACCAAATGAAAAATTTTAGCTAAAATATGCTATTTACTTTTATGGGATCAGATTATTTATGTAACCTGATGTTGTTGTTTTTCAGAAAATTTAAGTTAAGTAGTGGTTAAGTAATAAATTTAAAAGAAAACTTCAATGCATATATATATGCCTATAGTAGTATATGATCTTTGAAACAAAACTCCATTTGCTGAAGGGAACATTCAAAATAGAAATTTTAAGATATTTTTTGTTAATTTCATACATTTTTGTTAAAATGTAACTGCAATGATATAATTATTGCCTACAATAAGTAATTTTTTTAACAAATGAAAAGTATAAAGTAAACAAAGTTCCCCTTTCAGACTTTGTTGTCCATACATAGGCATAGGGTTAGATAAGCTGCAATCACCAGTTCCAGGGGACATGACTTACAAAGAGATATGTTGCCAGCACAAGTCACAGCTACTTTTTTTACTTTCCCCAACTGTCAGGTGCCCATCAGAGCTGGGTAATCTCAGGAACACCCTCCATAATTGCAAATAATTCTGATGTTTTAACCTGGATTTAGATCCATGCAGACCTTGGAATGGCCAATGCTAAACCATTGTGTTCTTAATGTTACAGCATCATTTTAAAATTAGTTTTATTTAGTACATCATGATCTGCTATAGTTAATAAGGCCATAAAGAAAAAAAGAAATTTAACTTTAAAGTCAAATTAAATTTTAGTACAAAAAGTTCTGTAACATACTGAAATATAAAAGAAAAAAATCACTAGCATATATGGTACTAATTAAATTAAATACAATTTATTTATCTATAAATATTACAATAAATATAAGAAACACAATAATGTGAAGCTACCTTTTTGATAAACAACAGAATCAAACGATAAACTTCAGAATTTTAAAAAATAAAGCCTTGCATACAATTATATTGCAGAATAACACTCGAAAGTCTAAATGTCACTAAGTAAACATCACAAGGATTACAGTCAAAATAAACCAAACCAAGAAAAGCTCTAGGAAAAACACTGTAGAAATTTTAACATTTAACGTAACCAAGAAGGGTCCAGAAATACTTAATATTCCACAAGAAGTGGGGGGGGGGGCATAAAAGCAAGTGGTCATCTGTGCTGGTCTACTAACCACAGCAATCAAGTACTACACATGTGAACAAAAATATATTTTAGGGAGGGATGGTTATAACTCTCTCTAACTGTACCTGCAATACAAATAATGTTTATAGCATTAAGGCATATATATTTCTGATAATTATATTAAAGAAAACTGTATTTGTGTTTTTTCTCCCCTAAGATAATGGTTTGGAAAGAAATGGATTATGGGTCAATGACAGATGCAGAAAAGCAAATGTTAGTCTCAGAAGTCAATCTTCTTAGAGAGCTCCACCATCAACATATTGTGAAATATTATGACCGCATTATTGATCGTACTAAAGCCATCATTTACATCATCATGGAGTACTGTGAAGGCGGAGATTTGGCAACTCTTATTGCTTCTAATAAAAAGAATGGGTATGATTTGGCTGCTATCATTATATATGTTTTTCTATTATAGCACTTTTTATAAAATTTATTCCACCCACGTTATTGCTCTCTAAATTGCCTAATAGTGGACTAGTGTTGTGATTGTTATAATTATTTGTTATGTTGTTTCCCTTGTTGAAATTGAGTGATGGCCCCTATGTAACACTATGTTGCTAGCCCAGTGTGGCTGTTGTGATCTCGTCTATTCTTTTTGTGTCTCGTGTTAAAATGCTAATAGTGTTTTGACATTCAATATTTACTTACTATAATATACTACAGCCAGCATTTAAATCCTGGCCAATTATTGGCCCAATATTAGACACATATTTGTTTTGATTTAAATATTGTCTCTATATTGAGCCAAGATTTAAAGAAAATTTCTGTATTGGGCCAAGATTTAAATCATGTCTTTTAATGTTGCCAGGATTCAAATATTGGCTCTATACTGGCTAATATTCTATGTTGACAAAGCATGTGAACTTTTTATAACAAATGCTTTATATTTTGCTCTTAGGGAATCCATTTCTGAAGACTTTGCCTGGAAAATTCTCATTCAAACAACTCTTGCATTGAAAGAATGTCATCGCAGAAAAAATGGTAAAGCTGTTCTACACAGAGATCTCAAACCAGCTAATGTGTTTTTGGATAAAGAATCCAATGTGAAGCTAGGAGATTTTGGACTTGCTCGTGTGTTACACAGTGAAACTAGTTTTGCTCAGACGTATGTTGGAACTCCATATTATATGTCACCAGTAAGTTTTCTCTTGATTGTGTTTAACAAAAACTATTCTTATAAATTGTTCGCAGCCTTTGGTACTTGTACCTCAAGGAATAATTGCAGGGTTTTTCTTTTATACGTAGGCTTCTGGTGCATGATAAATAAATAGTACTTGAAAATCAACCTAATTTATTTAGTTGAGAGCTACACTTATTATAATTAATGTTTAAATGCAGTGGCCAAAGAAACAGGTAAACTCTGCTTCACCGGCCCTATTACCCGGTACTCAATTGGGTCCCATGGGTACTTTACTTTAGTACATACACTTATACTTACTAAATTTGCTTATATAGTGTTTGCTGCAGTATAATAAAAAGGTTTTTTTATATGGCGCTTCTAACCAGAGAAAATTTATAGGGCTTAATTAACAAATCAATTTTTTTTATATAAATCTTTTATTTTCAGGAACTAGTAAACAATTTATCCTACAATGAGAAATCTGATGTTTGGTCTCTGGGATGCATGATGTATGAACTATGTGCATTAACTCCCCCTTTCACTGCATCAAACCAGCATGAATTGAACAGAAAAATCAGAATAGGAGAATTTCCCCGACTTCCACTGCAATACTCTATGGAGTTGGATATGATAATTAGAAAAATGATTCAAGTTGAGGTTGGTGTGCATGCAAACATTCTCTTTAATTCTATGGTGTAAGCTTCTTTTATTTAGCATGTTGGTATTGTCTCTCCCATTTTTTCAAACTTAAGGCTTATCATATTTGTAAAAATAGCTTTAAAATATTAGGCATTAATTAACTAGCTCTTCAGCTGGTCATTCAAGGGCCATCATAAGCTCCACAAATTTTTCTTATGGATAATACTATACTAATCAATTTCTTGAATTATGTGTAAAATCCATTACTTTTAACTAGTTTTAACTATTAAAAAGAAAATATGTTTTTTTTTAGGTAACCAGGCGACCCAGTATTGGCTCAATATTGACAGATCCCTTGGTGCAGCAGAGAAGAGAATCCTTAGAGTGTAACACAGCTTCAAAAAAGATGAGACCTGATGAAATTAATCATGACTTTGATAGCAGCGAGAAGATGAAAGACAATATGTTGGCTAAAATGAGACAGCTAGAACTGAAGGAAAAAGAGTTAGATAGTATGTATCTATATTTTTCTAGACCAATTAGATTGAGCCCTTTACAATACAATGAAAATTTCTATCAAACAAATACATTACTACAACATTTAAATATATTTTAAATATACAATAGAATTTTATCAAACGTTTAGCCTACATATTAAAATTTCTTATTTTACCTTAGTCCTTAGTTAATTTCTGCCACTCCCCTGAAGTTTTATTTTAAAGACTAAAAGAACTAATGCTAGAAAACTGTCCCCATCGACCAACTTCTTTTATGGATAAATAAAATCTCAGCTTAAATTGTGTAATGTCTTTCTAATGATGCACTTTTTTTCTTTTCTTTTTTATATAAATATAAGGTAGAGAGAGAAGTGTTGCTCTGAGAGAAAAATTAGCTGAGGAAAAACTCAGAAGGTAGAAAAACAATTTTATATATAAATAATTTAATAAAAAGTTCAAAAGTAAAGTATCCTTTTTGTTCATAATTTTTTGTAGCCACTACATCTAAGGGATTTTGTGATCAGCGCTATGCCAAGCAGTCATAACTTTTTCCCTTTTAATGTCAGTTACGGTACTCATAACAGTTGTGCATACTCTGGGACACCCTTTAGACCCAGAACAAAATAACATCGGTAATCGAAAATTTAACCCAGGACCGCCAGTACAACAAGCTGTCACTAGAGCACTGTAATTATGCTAGTACAAAACTTAAAAACCAAACACAGTTTAATTATTTTTTTTTTTACATCAGTTTTTGTATTTATATTTGTTTGAAGAGCAATGTTGCTGCTTGATGAAGCTAGGCAGAGAGATGATTCTTCCTCGGCACCCCAACCTGCTTCCAAGACGTCTATAACAGGTAAACAAGTGCAACCAAGTGTTCCTTCATCCCAAGTGAATAAAAGAATAGGAAAAACGTGCTCATCCTTTGTTGCCAAGCTTGAAAAATGCACCCATTTTTAAGCTTTAAAAAATGTGAAGCTCAAATCTTTTTTTTTTTTCAAATTTTAAGCATCTATTACTTTATGTTATAAAATCATCTATTACATAATGATTATTTTTCTGTTACTACTAGCCTTATTTGCTTAATTGCTTAAAACAAGAAATTGCACAATGTTTCCATAAACATCTGCTGTGTTTTTCAATGCAAGATTTCATAGACAATTATTGATTAATGTTCCCAAATCTTCTATGTTTCAATCATATATGATTAGCCTCTACTCTAATTTCAAATTTAATTAAAGTTATAACATTTATTAAATACAGCTTATCAGACTTAATACATACAGTATATCAAAGTAATAAAATTTATAGTTCTTACTCTTAAGGATAAGTTGATTTGCATCCTGTCAATTTATATATTCCTGCTTTTTAATACTAATACTAATAGAAACACCTTAAGAAGATAGTTTTGTTAGTTAGTATTTTGCTTTTTCATAATTCGCTCTGCAAATAACTTTTTTCTTTTCCTTTAACACCTTGGTTTATATTGTCTTTTTTTTTACTGAATGTTTGTTTGAGATTTGCTTTCTTTAACCATAATTTTCATATGTATAGATTTTAGTTTATTTATACCTTTGGAATAACTTTTTATTTATGTATGCATTTTCTTTTACACTGTGTTAACTTGCTTCATATAGGTTTGTACTGTTGTATTATTGAGTTCTTATATCAGTATGCAGCACAATCTGTTATTGCTCTTTAATTCTATTTTCAAAATAATTTTTTTGCAAAAACAAAAAAACAACAACTTTGAAGTTTCACAATTGTTAGCAAGATTGTTGCAACATAAGTAACTGTTTATCTTCTTCCATTGTGCTTCAACTACAGTACCTTGGTAGTTTTATTGGACACCAGTTTCTTTAAAACAAAAGTCACTTAGAGCATTATTTGCCTTGATTTTGAGCAATAGTAATAGGCTCTCGTGCTTTACTAACAACAATTGTTGTAATTGTAAGAATCATTTTTGTGTTAATTGCCAAGCAAATGTTTGACTGATATGCTTACTTTGTTTGTTTCTTTCTTATTTTTTATACAATTTTTGCATTTACAGAACGTTTGCATTTACTGAGTTAAAAACTTAATTCTAATGATATGATATTTGTTTAAAATGTGATCTATTTTATGTTTCTTATACATTTTGACCTTGTTGTTGATTAGACAAAATAAACTGTTAGAGTAAATCAATTTTGTTTGAAGTATTTCTATATTTTTTACTTTAGACAGAAAAAAAAAAATAATAATAATTAAACAATAACTATAAATGAAGATTACCCGGTATCTTAAAATTCTTTATAAGCATTTTTTTTTAATGCATTATCCTTCCAAAGTTTTTGCTTTTAAATAGTTAATGTGTAAACATTAAAATACATTAAAAGGTATTTAGAATAAAATGTCATTAAAAGCCTGAATGCTGTATTCATATTATGGTGTTTACAAAGAAAATTACCGTAAGTTAATGTGTTAAGTTGTTTATATTCTTTAGGTGTGTTCAATGCAAACCATAAAATTTAATGACATTAAAAACTGATATTTGGGGCTTGGTTGGCTGAAAATGTGATAGAAATATGCTATCATTCATTTAATGTTCATGTGCCAAGTTTTAGCATTATATTACAGGTTGATGGAAGGTGGGGCAATTAGCCGACTATTATAATAATAATATTTGTATAGTGCTGCCAACAAACAAAATGTAAGCTCAGAGCGCGTTTAACATACAACTAAGAATACGGATATTACCCAAGGCCAGGTGACAGAGCTAAATTGATGATTAAAAAAAGACAAAACAAATAAATGTAGCATTAACCGACCCAACCCATAAATAAGACATTTAGTTTCTAAAGCATGTTAAATTTTATCTAAGGTAAATATTGAAATAATGAGTTTTTAAGTTTATAGGTCCAGTCTCCCAAAACAAAGTTTTGTTGTAAAGTAGATATAAAGGATTTAATTAGCCATTTGAACAGGGTTTAAAATCAAAAATGTGTTTTTAAAATTATGTTATCATACAAATATCTCATTTAACTAAAGAATGTCTTCACTATTTCAGACACTGTCTCAATAAAAAGGCATGGGTCCTTTCATGCCCAGCTATACGACAAAGAAAACTATAGACAAAAAACCAATATGGAACTAGCACATCATCTACTTAGTGATAGAGACAAACCTGTAGAACACTACAACAAAGAGAGTCTACAGTTTAATTATAGGGCTCTGGAAAACCAGTTTGATGTCAGGGCTTATAAGATTTTGCCAAAGCATCTTTTACATTTAAGGTGATTCAAAGGCCCTTAACTGAACTTACTGATCACCTATTTACTATTAGTAATATATTTTTTAATGTAGATAGTTAAATTTATCTGACAATTTCTTGGCATCAGCTGTGTATTTCTATCAAGTGGACAAGTAAAAAAGTAAATTAAAGTACCCTTCGGACCAAACTGATCATCAGGCTGGTGAAGCAGTGTTCACCAGTTTCTGTGGCCAAGGCATACATGGGGATGTGTGGCCAGCACAATGCCCAGCCGCCTTTACTTTACCCCAACTAGGTATCAGAGCTGGGTAGACTCAGGGACACCCTCAAGTCCTGGGAAAAAATCCCGGCTTCACCAGGATTCAAAACCAGGACCTTCGGATCGCCAGTCGAACGCGCTTCCGCTCAGCTACCGTGCCCATTGCAAGTGGACAAGTCATAACTTAAATTAAAAATAAATTTGACTTGTATTCTATAAAATGTATTTTAAAAAATTTAAAGTAGTCTTCACCTTAAGCAGCAATGTTTACATTAGTATACAAGGAGCCATTTACAGGCATTTCAAAAGCAATTCTTTTCCAGACTTAATTGCATGTTAAATCTATGTTCTAGTTCAGGAAGTGCTTTCTTAGTTATATATTCTATATACTATATATTATATATTTGAAAAAAAAATCTGTTTAGCATTATATTTATATTCGTTATAGAAGGTGATTAACTAATTCACTGGTAAAAGTTTCAAAGGCATTTTTTATAAATAAGAAACTGAACAAGTTAATTTGTACATGCTAAAGATGGTCCTTTTTACTTTTATTTGATTTTGTTATTATTCAAAATCCTTTCTTTATGCTTAAAAATGTAGAAATTATTTCATGATTAAATTTAAAATGAATATTTTCTGTGACTTCCATTTTTTAAATTAATATGAACATGTTTTAAAAGATTTTGTAGATAACTTATTTTAGAAAAGTTATTTTAATTATTTTCAACTTATTATAATTTAAGAAAAAAAAACAACAAACATTAAATACAATTTTTAGCTATTATTACTATTAATACTTAAATGTTAAATGTACACCATGTTTCTTTCTAAAATATTTTTTTATACAGTCTTCAACTGTCTCATGTTTTTTTTAATTTTATTCTTAGTGACAATTTTAAAATAGTGTCGCCTTTACATTTTTGTATGTGATAATAAATCATTTTTTTTTTATTAATGAAAAAAAAAAAAGACAATTTTTACATTTTTTATTTATTTATTTGAAATAGAAATTGAGTTGTTTATCTCATTTAAACAAATATTCACACTGCAAAAATTAAAAGTCTAGATTTCATCTGTACATTTTTTATTTCTCTCTACACTCAATACCAGGCTTCTTTGCCTTCTTCCAGTTTCTTGCCACCAAACAATTTACTCTTGTTACGGTACATGGTACTATGTTTATCCCAAAGAAACTGTTGATAATATCCAAATAATCCGAAAGAAAGAGGCACTACTAGCCATGCAACTTCTTTTATTAGTTCAGGTTTTATCCTTCTCAGAGCCATTGCTGAAAAGTATGAGAAAAAAAAAATGAAGCAAATTAAATTCACAATAGCTTTAATAAAAAATATTTTATTTTAAGTACCAGTAATAAATATTTTCAAATATTTACAGGGAATGTTATGTGACAAGTGTGGACTAAACAGAACAGACATCTTTTAAATCTTTTTTTTTTAAAAAGATTTTTTTATAGGAATCAGGAAAAGCAATGCGCATCATGTCATATTTAATATTAATAGTTTAAAATTCTTTTATCAATCAAATAGTTTTATAACAATCACTACTAAAGTAAACATCTCTACTGTTGTTCTCAATTTTTTTACCCATATTTTGTTAGTTTCTAAAAAAAAATGTAATAAATAACTGATGGAAACTATATATTTAATTGAGGCTAACAGTATTTAGCACTGACAGGGAAATTTTATATTATCAAACTAAAACACTTTTTTGTCATTATTGGTAAGGTAAAGAACTTGACAGTTGTTACACTGCCCCATGGAAATTGTCCAATGGGATAGAGATAGCCCTTTGACCCTGACCACTCGAGATGGAAACTATTAGTCACCTGTGCAGACTGCCTGTTAAGGTTGTAGTGACACCACCTCTTTTGTTCTCTCAACTGATGTGTGTGAAGTTTCTGTTAGTGTTATCTCAAAAATTAAAGTGATTTCCAGTTTGTTTCATAAAATCATATTTAGAGATTATCTGTCTTTATTCTTAGTTTAAAGTTAAACCATATTGAAGAATTTACAAATATCAATAATTATTAGATAAACCCAGTGTACATGGCAACAGTGTTGTTGTTTTTAAATCAAGTTCAGTAAGATCAATTATCAATTAGTAACTTTAGTGATAATACACACAAAAAAATAAGGTTCATCTGTATCCTTTATTAGCAGACAGTGCATGATTACAGGACACTTCTAAGCCTAAGACAATCTTATCTAACTCACATATCACTCAGTCACATATAACTCAGTTAACCCTTCCCGTACCGACCTACTTCTATCTATGCTGCCTTCAGTTCCGCTATATACGGGACTGTAAGGGTTAATATTTGCTTTAAGATCAGAGGTTCAAGGCTAGATGTCAAGCCATTGGTTTCATAATAAGTAGTGTTAGCCTAAATCATCATTTAGACATAATAATTGTGATCTTGGATTTTATTACTCTAATTTAGTTCTTATTTCCATCCTTTACATTTATCGTATTAAAGTCTTAAATGTGCATAATATGCTTTAAAGAAAAACTAAAACAACTGAATTCAAATTTCAAACACTGAAAAAGTGTGTACTGTTATTGAAACAGAAAGTTGAAAAGAATTTCACTTTTCCCATCCATATTATTGTTACTGTACTCACCTATGTATTAAACAGACTTTTCAGCTTGCAGCTTCTTATAGCGTTGGGTCCTTCTGTAGTCAAGAAAAATTGCAGTTATGACAAAGGTAGGAAATGCAATGGAAACAAAATTTCTCTGCCAAAATAGTCTGGATCTTAACAACAAGGAAGAGGCTTCGTCCATAAACTAAAATAGAAAATATGAAAACCTATACATTCACTAAATTTCTTTTTTTTTCATTAGTAATTTACAGGTCGGATGAGACACATTGGTCTAACATTGGTCTAACTGGTGTCAGGCTCAAATCCAGGTTTAAAAAAATACTCTTATTTTTACCCCCGTCTAAAGGTGTCTTTAATTCTACCCAGCTCTGATGGGTATCTGATATCGATTGTAAGCTATGGAAAAAAAAAAAGTGAAAAAATCCATTTTCTCAGTCCATATGATATGCAAGGCCAAATTATAGAGAGACTATAGACAAAAAATATATAGGCCTATTATTATAATATTCATATTATTACAAATAATTAAAAAATATTATTTTTTTAATATATATGTATAGGCCCCTATATATTTCAAATCGAAATCAATGTAAAACTTTAAAATCGTGCACAGTAATTCAACTAAAAAACATTTTAGGATTAGAAGTTTGAGTCTTATAAATGGTATTTAGGCTATTACAGACAATTCTTCTATTGGCTCTGCAGAAGATTATTTTATTTTAAATGATGTTAAGTTATAGGCCTAGAAGTTCAGGCAACCCATCATAATGATAATGATTTAATGATGTCATTAATAATGGCATGGCAATGATGATGAAGTGATAATGATAGATACATTAATCATTAATTTATAATTCTACACTCTAACCCAATATGAATATTAGTAATTAGGCGGCATAGCCTAGGCCTAATAACCTAATACTAATAATGGTAATAACTAATGACTAATAAATTTAAATAAAAAATCAGTTGACTATAAATTATAGTCTATAATTTTAGTATAATAAATAATAGTATTTAGTATAACTAACCATATTAATATTATAAATTATAATAAATATTATTATATTTTATTAAATATTATATAATCCGTAGGTAGGATTCGTATTAGTATTAGACTCTAGGCCTTATCTTATCTTATACATTACAGACGCTCCTTCTATAAAGAAGATTATTGCGTCCTACGCTCATCCGTGGTCCGAGTCTAGTCTTGCATTTTTATTAATGTTTTAAATGATGTTAAGTTACTGGTTTTCCTGGTTTGTTCAGGCAACCCATTCCATGCCCGAATGCCACTCGGGAAGAAAGAGTACTTATATGCATTTGTTCTCGCATAAGGGACAAGGAAAGTGTTTCTATCTTTATGTTTATCTGAGATTTGCAACAGGTTGTTATTGTGTTGTATTTCTAAATTAGAGTTTAATGCCTTATGTATTATTACTACTTTACTCTTTGCCCTTCTGTCTTCTAGTGTTTCTAGGTTTAATGATTTGACTAATGGTGTTACTCTTATTAATTGGGAATATTCGCTAGTTATGAACCTTGCAGCTCTTTTTTGAATTTCTTCTAATTTTTTAATGTTTTCTTTAGTTGATGGGTCCCATACAGATGCTGCATATTCTAGTATAGGCCTAACTAATGTAAGATAGCATTTTAGTTTTATGTTCTTATTACATTTGTAAAAGTTCCTTTTTATGAATCCTAAAGTTTTGTTTGATTTTTTTATTACTTCATCAATATGAGGGTTCCAAGATAACTTATCATTTATTATTACTCCTAGATACTTAGCATTGTTAGTTTGAGTTAGTTCTTTACCATGAATGAAGTAGTTTGCTATTATTTGTTTCTTTTTCTTGGATACCCTTATTAGTTGGCATTTTTCTGGGTGAAAAGACATACTCCAGTTTGATTCCCATTTTTGTAGTTCATCTAGGTCTTTTTGTAGGAGTTCACTATCTTTTCCTGTCTTTATTATTCTATAAATTATGCAATCATCGGCAAATAATCTTACTTTTGTTCCTGTGTTGATGCAATTTGGCAGATCATTAATATAAATTAGAAATAGTAGGGGTCCTAGAACAGTTCCTTGTGGAACTCCTGAGTTTACAGTTATTGGTGATGACTTAGAGCCATTTATTATCACTGTTTGTTCTCTGCCTATAAGAAAGTCCTGAATCCACTGATGTAAGGGACCAGCTATGCCAAAATATTTAAGTTTTTTTAGTAGACTAGAATGATGAACTTTATCAAATGCTTTTGAAAAATCTAGTAATATAGCATCAATTTGGTTGTTATTATCTAATCCCTTTGACAAGTCATCTATTAGAGTATTAGGCCTATTAATTGAGTCTCACATGATCTATTTTTCCTAAAGCCATGTTGGTGTGGGCACAGTGCATTAAGTTTGTCTAGATGATTTACTATACTACTATATATAATATGTTCAAGTAATTTACATATTATGCTGGTTAGAGAAACAGGTCTATAATTACCGGGGTCAGATTTATCTCCTTTTTTGAAAAGGGGGGTTACATTAGCTAATTTCCAATCTCTTGGCACTTTGCCCTGGTTTAGAGAGGCCTGAAAAAGTATTTTAAAGATTGGAGATATTTCATTGGTTAGTTCTTTAAGCAGTCTTGCTGGTATTTCATCTGGACCAGAAGCTTTGTTTGCTTTTAATTTGGTTAGGAGTTGTTTAATGCCTTTTTCATCTACATTTATATTTCCTATCTCTTCTAGCTTGTTTAAATTTATGAAGATTTCTTTGTCCTATTTAAAAGATAATAATTATTACTATATTATAATTATTATAAATTTAAGACTTGGACGTTTATAGTCAAAAACATTATCCTGTAAATAAAGTTTTAAGTAATTGCTAACGTATTAATAATTAAATGTAAGATTACTTAGTTTATTTTGCCTTGCTTTTGTTTTCTAAGGTCACAGCGACAGTTGTATTTCCGCTTTGTAAAGGGATGCTACTCTTAAAATTTTCACGTTTTTTTTTATAATATAATTTTTTCCTTGAAATAAACAAAAGTTAACGAGTTAATGCACGAGAGTGCAGTAGTAGTAGGTCTAGTAAGTCTAGTAGTAAATAATAATAAGTTAAATGCTTAGACTTAGACTACTTAAAAGTTTGTTTATTAAAAGTTTACAGACTTAACTAAGTAAAGTCTTTAAGTTTTAAGTACTTTTAAGACTACCGTAAGTTAACTTACTCCTGTTAAGTGTTAACTTACTCCTGTTAAGTGTTAACTTACTACTAAAACTTAAAAATGTCAATTTAATTTACTAATTACTAATAATAATAACAACTAATATTAATATAGTTATAGTCAACAGCTTCCGATGTTGCAATGCAGCAAATACTAAGACTAAGATACGATTATAATAAGCAGAGGTTTGTCCTGGTCATTTTATATTAGCCTACATCAGAATGATTCATTATTACCAATATTACCTAATGACTAATGATTAGTGGCTAATGGCTAATCCTGATAAACGGAAAATTGGCTGCCCATATATTTATTATTTATATCATATATGATTTATATGCCTCATATAACATATCTGAATATGACTTTGTTAGAAACAATTTTGTCAAAGAGACATGAATGATTAATGACTTGAACTTGATAACTTGATGAAGGTAGCAACACAACTAGTAGCATCCAATGCCCTCACAAGGGGGGGGGCATATGCACGGGGGCGGCAAATATAGTCTACCTGTCTAAATATAGCAGTAAACAAAGCAGTTAGAGTATGCAGAAAAAGACAATCTGAAAAAGATACAGATAAAATGTCAGAAAACTCCAAGAGATGAAATGTCAGAAAACTCCGAGATGAAATGTCAGAAAACTCCAAGAGATGAAATGTCAGAAAACTCCAAGAGATGAAATGTCAGAAAACTCCAAGAGATGAAATGTCAGAAAACTCCAAGAGATGAAATGTCAGAAAACTCCAAGAGATGAAATGTCAGAAAACTCCAAGAGATGAAATGTCAGAAAACTCCAAGAGAAGAAATGTCAGAAAACTCCAAGAGATGAAATGTCAGAAAACTCCAAGAGATAAAATGTCAGAAAACTCCAAGAGATGAAATGTCAGAAAACTCCAAGAGATGAAATGTCAGAAAACTCCAAGAGATGAAATGTCAGAAAACTCCAAGAGATGAAATGTCAGAAAACTCCAAGAGATGAAATGTCAGAAAACTCCAAGAGATGAAATGTCAGAAAACTCCAAGAGATGAAATGTCAGAAAACTCCAAGAGATGAAATGTCAGAAAACTCCAAGAGATGAAATGTCAGAAAACTCCAAGAGATGAAATGTCAGAAAACTCCAAGAGATGAAATGTCAGAAAACTCCAAGAGATGAAATGTCAGAAAACTCCAAGAGATGAAATGTCAGAAAACTCCAAGAGATGAAATGTCAGAAAACTCCAAGAGATGAAATGTCAGAAAACTCCAAGAGATGAAATGTCAGAAAACTCCAAGAGATGAAATGTCAGAAAACTCCAAGAGATGAAATGTCAGAAAACTCCAAGAGATGAAATGTCAGAAAACTCCAAGAGATGAAATGTCAGAAAACTCCAAGAGATGAAATGTCAGAAAACTCCAAGAGATGAAATGTCAGAAAACTCCAAGAGATGAAATGTCAGAAAACTCCAAGAGATGAAATGTCAGAAAACTCCAAGAGATGAAATGTCAGAAAACTCCAAGAGATGAAATGTCAGAAAACTCCAAGAGATGAAATGTCAGAAAACTCCAAGAGATGAAATGTCAGAAAACTCCAAGAGATGAAATGTCAGAAAACTCCAAGAGATGAAATGTCAGAAAACTCCAAGAGATGAAATGTCAGAAAACTCCAAGAGATGAAATGTCAGAAAACTCCAAGAGATGAAATGTCAGAAAACTCCAAGAGATGAAATGTCAGAAAACTCCAAGAGATGAAATGTCAGAAAACTCCAAGAGATGAAATGTCAGAAAACTCCAAGAGATGAAATGTCAGAAAACTCCAAGAGTTGGATTGTTCAGCCACACACAGAGGTGTGATGGTGATACACGACAATCACCATCGATCATCTCTTGCAGGTGGAAGGATGATAACAATTACCTGGTGTAAAATATGTTTCTTTTAATCCACTAAGACTCACTTTTCAGAAATACAACTTTTCTAGGACCTATGTTGCTAAAATACATTATATATTCCAAGAAATAAGGTATAAGTACATTATTTTTATGTTACATAGCACATACACAACAGTAACAGATTATTTATTTAAACATTTTCAATTTTTAAAACCCAGTATAGCCGAGGAGAGCCAAAATGAGTTCTTCCTCATTAACACAATAATGAGTTACCCAATTTTGTCTTCGGAAAAAAAATATCTTGGCATTACAATCAATGACAAACTGTCTTGGTCTGACCAGTGCCAAAGTCTCTGTAAGAAAATCCACCAAGACTTTTTTGTCTTAGTAGACTAAAGATATTTCACATAGACAAGGCCATCATGAATCTCTTTTACTCTGCGAATGTTGGTAGCATCATCACCTCTGCAATCACCTGCTGGTATGGTAATGCCACTACATTGAACAAATACCATATAGACTGCCTAATAAACAAAGCCTCATGTAGAACACAGACACAACTACCAGCTCTTGGAGATCTATTCAATTCAAGGTGCCTAGCTATGATTGATAAAATCCTTCAGGACCAGGCATGCCCGCTTCACCACAGCTACCCCTACATCATATCAAGTCGAAGTGGTCGACTTCTTTCAATAAGGGCAAGAACGGAGAGATTTTAAAACTCTTTTGTACCACTATCAGTGAAAATCTTTCAACAGAATCATCAATCAACCAGAAAATACAATAGCTGACTCCTAATGATAATTTTTACTTGTATGATAAATGGTATGATAGTGTTTAAGCATGTCTATTTTATAAGTATATAGTTCTGTGCTTGAGAACAAATAGTTGTTTGATATTCTTTAAAATATGCTGAAAAGGATGGAACTTATTTAATCAAGTCAAATTTCCATTTGTTTGAATCAATAAAGCAATCTTATCTTATCTTAAGAATAATGCCTGAAGGAATGCAGTTTGTTGTTGTAATATTAAAAATTAAACTATAACTGAATAGTAAAATAAACATTCACATAAATTCATCTTTTTGTTTCAGCTCAAGATGTCAGATGAAAATATTTCTGGCAAGGCTTATATATGCAGCCTAAATAATCCAGATGACTTCATTGGTAGAATCTTTACAACTGAAGGGAAGCAGTACTGCATCCAAGGGCAATCTCATATCTGTAATCATGATCATGTGGAAAGTGAAGAAGATGATCACCACGCATGTTGCTTTGATGAGACATCCAGAATCATATCATTGGAGGTTTCCAACATTGAAGATCAATCAGATACTTTCACCCTCAAGCATGTCATGAAGACTGGTGGCGACAACTTTTCTTTGTCGTCCAAAATGGTGGATTACTGTACAGATCAAATTTTAGTTGGACAGAAAGCAGACTCTTTTATCTTGAATTTCTTTTCCAAAGAATTTGTTGGTCATGACCGTACTGTTTGCATTGGACATATTAGTATAAATTACCCCAGAGAAAAGGATCTCATTTCATAGGTTAAGATTTTTTTTGTTCATAAATAGAAATAGTTGGATCTTAGAAAAGACTCTTTAAAAAAAAAGCTTTCAACTATCTAATATTTATTTTGAGAACTTCCAATGCTTGTAGTTATTGTCAAGAGCACATTGTCATGTTATGTACAAGTACAATGTTGTTGTTGTTTTTTTTTCATTATTTTTTTTTATAGTTTGTATTGTAGAATTTAAAAGATAACAAAAGACACAAAGAAAAACTATTTAGCTTTTTTCCTATTTTGATTAAAAAATAATTTACTGTTTAAATACTTGTAGTTTTTGTACTGTACCAAATATCAGCTGTGGTATACAAATGTAATACAAGTATTACAAGGTTGTTAGGCTAGGGGAGAGCATTGTGATGGCCCACAAAATTGTTGACCTGTACTTTCCTGTCAAATAAATTATTTATTAGATCCTGAAATAGTCAGAATTATGATAGTCAAAAAGAAATTCTTAATAATGCTTCTGAACTGAAAGGGGACATTACAAATGAACTTAATAAAATAATTACAAGTAGGCCTACATCATTGAACTTTTAGACTGATTTTATTGTCATTCTATCTAGAAAAAATATTTCAGCTGTTAGTAAGGTGAGATAATTTAAAAAAAACAGCCTCTTGGCTTTGTTATCAGTGAAGAGCCCAAAGCTGTGTTCAGACAAATTATCTTGTCTAGTGGCTCCCTATAAAAAATACTAAACAGATTGTTAATTCTCTAGATTGTGACCAACAATTCCCATTACTATATGATAATGTGTGTAGTGGCACACATCACTACACACATGGTCTGAACCAATGACTTATTTTTTATATTTTTTTTAGAATTTAATCAGGGTAGATAGGTAGATTTGATTTTTTTTTTACTATGTCAATGTCAGGTCTACTGTAATTTTACTTTCATAATTCATTCATTGGAGTAGCTGATACTGAAGTACATTATTAAGTACAATAGTGAAAGTCTAAGCACTGTAGAAAACATTACAAAGTAATAAAGCAAACAATGGTAAGCATATTTATATGATTTGAACGAATGACTGCTTTAATGTTTTGTTGTTTTTGTTTTGTTTTTTACTCTGAACATAGTAATACTGTGTTAATCTTGGGATAATAAAATTCGCTTTTGTTGAAATACAATTTAATTAAATACAAGTTGTTGTTTTTTGCATTTGGTTTTGAATTATGTTGTTGTTTTGTCTGCTGTTGTTTTGTAGTTGTTTTTTTCTAAACTTTGTGTAAATAATTGTTTTTTAATCTTATTTTACATGTTCTTACACATGTTCAATCTGTATTATTTTATTTTGATTGTGTTGTTTTTAATTGTGTTTTTGAGATATGGTTTGACCATTGTGACATCATATCTGACTAATCTGAGTAGGGTCTGGCTTCTTGTGATTTTGTGTAGAAGTAGAAGGAATGTTATAATTGTAGTCTTAAACAACAATCGTTTGACATCCATTTAAAAAAAAAAAATTAAGTTGGCTATAGCTAAATAGCAAAAAAAAATGTAATGGTTATATTACAGTATAACAAGTCATATATATTTCCCACCTAACAAATATAAAAACATTAGTAAAATAACTAAATTGAAAAACACATAGGGAGATTTTGTCCTTTGCCATAAAAAAAACAGGTGATGTTATAATATATCAATGAATGATTTTAAAATTAAGGAAAATAAGTTAGTTGCGTTTAATATAATAAGGATTTTTAAATGCGCACCATGAAGTGTAATAAAAAAAACCTGATTTGTTGGGGTGGAGCTGAAGAGGTTATCAGATGTGTCATCATCGGCATCATGTCTATGTGACAAGTCTCAGCTCAATGAGCTGAAGGGAAGTTGGTCAAATAGCCTTCCAAAAAATGTGCGGACAGAAACCTACATGCATTAAAAGTTATACGAAGTTAATATAAAGAATATCTAGGCCTATAATTTCATAGTCTAATTTAAAAAAATTACTTATTCACAAAACAAAAATTATTAATAACAATGCTCATACTCATAAGGACATTCCAAATCTTAGTAACTCAAGCCTTTTAAAAAATAATAATTTATTAGTTCTATGTATAGGCTATATATGCCTCCAATTTGCAATTTGATCTAGGCCTATGTAGGCTTTGTCTGTTTACAATAACAATAAAATGACCAATGAACGTTTCAATACCGTAAACATTGATAATTAATTTTAATAGTCTATGACCTATGGTTTAAATAGGCCCCTCTAACCACTAATACAAATTTGCGCACAAATTACAACACATAAAACAAATTTCGAAAAGGCCTAAATTCTTTATAGATCTATGTCTTTGCTAAGCATTAGCCTTCCGAAAATTTTGTCATAAATTACACGCAGAAAGAAAGAAACAAAAGCTAAGGTAAAATTGATTTTTGTGATTTGTATTCGGGGATGTGGTTAAAATTTGATTGAATGTGTTGTCAAATTAAACAAGTCTATGTGCCAAGTTTCAGCTCAATAGCATGACGGAAAGTGGGCCAGTCAGCCTTTCTAAGATCGAATCGGTCAATGGTGAAAATGTTTTGCGAAGTTAATATAGGCTAGAGACAGAGGTTTTTTTTTTTAAAAAAAAGAAAGAATAATGACGTCTCAGAATTTCATAATTTTTAAAAACATAACTATAGTTTCAAATTTGAAAACTTCAATTAAAGGGAGATAATGCGGATTTCTTCTTCTACTTTTATAACTCGATCAATGGAATTGTTTAATTATTAGGCCTAAGATTGTATAATACATTTTTCATGTTGATGACTTTATAATCTTACGTTGTAAGACATCATATAAACTAAGCTTACTCATTTTCTTTGACATAGGCAATAACATGTAATGTGCTCTTGTGTTGTGTCCTAAAAATAAATAAAACGGTTCATTTCAACCGTAACCGTAAATATTGACAGAAGGGATAGATGTGTTTGTCGGACCGATGACCAAAGTTTTTATCAGTTTTAGTACTTTCAGCATAGATCTATTTTAAGTTTTTTTTGAAAACGAGAACTTGTTTTAAAAAGTAAACGGGTAGATTCAGTAAACCTTTCATCCACCTATTATCATTTTATGTCCTAATTATTGCAGGCAAATTTTTATTGTCGCTGAACATTCGTGAAACCGGATCAGTATTATCCACTATTCATTACAAAATTGTTTATCGTTTATTATGGCGTCTGACTCATCATCACGTCCTAATTGTTGTAACTGCATTATAACTTATAGGATATGCAGTTATCTCCCATTTCGCTGGGTCATTTTAATAATTGTATTCGCTTCCAAGCTTAAAATCTACATCTCCTGCTGTAAGCTACTTATTACTATCCGGTCACACAAGATAGCTTCAGATTGACCTGCAGAATTCGCAGATATAGCCGACATTAGGGAATTAGGGGTTGGCAACATTTTGATAATCGTGTGCCAAAGTATGATTTCTAATTCATTCAGCTTGCCCTTAACCTAAAACTAGAAGTCAACCTGCTTTTTTTCTTGCAGAAGATAATTGAATTGTCTTTTTGGGGGGTCTTGCCGTAGATATCCGAACCCTTACATAAATGATCTTTTATGTTTGGCATAGTCGGTGCACTCATTATTTCTGGTGTTGAGAGATGAATTCTTGGTTTCCATTGTTAGCTATCTCGATGAAGTAAGCCTAAATGAAAAACCATTAGGCCTATCACTAGTAGGCTAATGAGTCGGCCTACGGATGCTGTCTCTGCTGACAGACTGTTTGCTTTTCAACGCTTTTTTTCTTTCTCATTATTTTTATTACGATTCTCACATTTCTTTTCGTGATTCCTTTTGTAATGTGTCCACCACACATGATTTTTTAAAAGAAATTAAGCTTTTACAGATTTTGTTTAGGCCTACAAATATTTTATATAAAATTCTGACAAATTGAATGAGAACGAAAATTCGTAAAGATCATATCTTAATTTGTTATTATTTTAACTTTTTCATTCACAGGCCTATTATAGTTTTAAAATGTACGCTTAGTTTTCCACTATTCAATGAATTTGTAGCCTATCCGAACCGGCCCGCAACACCTGTTTCTCTGTTAATCATTTGGAGACCACTCGTGACCACTGTCCTAATTAATCAAATGTCCCTTCAATAAATGTTATGGATCCCGCAAGGCTCTAGCAATAGGCGGCCTTCACCCTCATTCAGGAGTCATTCATCAGTAATTAGGCCTAGCCTAATCATTCTCATAAGTGGCGGTTATTGCCATTCAACTGGATTAATCTCCCTTTCGATAATGTCTATCTCTAAAATAATATGCACATGCCTAGGCAAGACCACCGTAAGTATTTACGATGGTCTTGGCCTAGGCCTATATTATAACTATAACCAATAAAAGGCCAAAGTCATGTTTCCATCACAATGAAAACGTAGGCCTAAGGGCCTACACAAATCCGGGAAGAAAAACGCCTTTATTTTGAATTGTCAAATTTTAAATTAACTTAGCTTATAATTACATCAAAACTATTTTTATCATATCACACTCGTCAAAATTAAATGTAAAAAAAGTAAAACATGGCATGGCATTCTTTCTTAACATATCAATAAGTTAATATGTTTATATTCTATTCATTCTTAGGCTGAAGGACTGACTGAAGATCAAGTCAAAGGTAAGTCTAACTGTCATATTGTTGAATAACGAACACGAATAGGCCTACCCACTCCACCACCCCCCTTCCAACCACACCCAGCCCTTTACAACTATATCCATAATTGGACCTTAGGCTTACACATGTAGGCCTATATTTCTTAGGATAAAAATAATGAATGATAATAATAAGAAGAAAAAAAGATGCGTCAAAATTACATTGGAAATAATTTCAAAGGGCAAGAGAAAGTTAGTCTACAAATATTGCATCGATTGTTACACATTTCTTTACTATTATTGACAGTAAGCTAACTGTTCCGTTTATCTCTACCACTTTCCTACACATTACCATAATCAATGAGCTGATTGAATATGCTTACAAATTACAATATATAACAGTAAAACCAGTATATATTCTTTGACTTCTCAACTCTCGCTCAAGCCATGCGCCGTCTACTAAAGTATTCATACATAGATCTATATTCTCTTGTAAAAGAACTGGACTAAGCTTATTTAAAAATAGGCTATAGTTAATAGATTATTATAGATGAAGAAGGGAAGTCTTCTTCTTGTCGCTCCCCTTGGAGCAAAGGGCAACAACCCAGCTCCGCCATGTCAACCTATTATTGGTAAGCCCAAAGAATAAATAAATGGTAAATTGTTCCCGACCTTCACTTCTTCTTCCATTGTTATTCTCCGGGCATTCCCCCTCTTCCTTTATCATGTTGGTGCATGCCAATATTAGATCCATGATTGGAAGCCTTCGCATCTTCTAAGTTCTTTTCTCGAACTTTTTTTCTCACTTCTTTCGACTATCCCTATGATGTTCTTTATAGGTTACCATCTCGGATTTCAACGTTGGAGTGGAAGTGTTTTTTTTTCCAGTGGACACTTAGAATTCTATTCAGGAGGCATCTTCCATCGAAACCACCCAGAGTACGGCTTTCAACTTTAAAAAATTTGTTTGGCTTTCAGCAGACTGGGCGTACGTGTATTTTGTATAATTTCAGCATTGTTCTAAGCTGCAGTGCGAGGAAGATTCCCAGCTCTTCCCTTTCAATGCTTTTATTAGCCGATGTGCGTAGGACGCAATAATCTTCTTTATAGAAGGAGCGTCTGTGATTCATAAGACATGTAGATCCATCTCCCAATGGTAGTCCCAATAAGCTTATATCTCTTATCTTTTTATCTTTTCGCTCCAATTGGGGGGAAGGGGGGGGCGATTGCCATAATTGAAAAGATGTTTCGATTTGTGCAGCGTTTCCTAAAGGGTAGGCCTATAAGTTCCTATAACTAAGGCGTAAATGAAATTACATTTAGCTATAATAGGCCTGCGCATGGGCTTTACTTTAGAGTTATTATGCACAAAAATCTTGTTTTGTTCAACGACAGAGCTGAAAGAAGCGTTCAACCTATTCGACAAAGATGGCGATGGTTTCATTACCACAAGTGAATTGGGAACAGTTATGAAATCTCTCAATCAAAATCCATCAAAATCAGAGCTAGAAGACATGATTAACGAAGTAGATGCTGATGGTAAGTATTGGAGCATGACAAATGTACCGGTAGCGAAAATAAAAGTATTAAACAATTTTGTACAACCAGAGCAAAACAAATTATTATTGCGTAAGCCTACCAGATCTATTATATAGATCTAGTATATATTATCTTTTTCAACATGACAAGAGCTAGCTGATGTCGTTAATGCGGTTATTTGCAATTCATATATATTTTGTTGTTGGTCTAAGCTAGTTGTATCTGGCTTTAGTCTATTTAGCGATGCAACGCGGCGAGGGTAATTGTTGAAAGAAGGGCCTATAGTATCGCAAAACCCTAAAACTGTCCCCACCCCAGTCTCCCCCAAACCACACCACCTATGATTGCATGAATATTTTGAATACTGAACTTTATTATGTTCAACTCTTTTGCCACGAAGTTTAGGTGAAATTTTTACGTCTACCAGGGTTTTCTAAATCCCCAAACCAAGTTGTTGAAACACGAGGGCCCCGCTTTGTATGTGGCTTAGACTTTTGATATTAGACCAGTAATGTTTACCATCATATACAAATTTGCATGGCGGCGACAAAATAATATTTTTTTTTAAATTTAAATAGTATTTAAAAAATGACTGTGACTATGAATAAAAATTAATTTTTAATACAGGTTTGGAGGGGGAGGGGTAGAAGAACCGAATTTTTACAAAGGCTTGCGGGAGAGAAAAAAAAGGGGGGGCGGAATCTACTAATTATGAATTATTTTCTATTCGCTAAGAAATGTCTTATTATTACAATATAAAAACAGAAAATGAAAAAAAAAATGTTGTTTTTATGTTATATGTAAATTTGACTACAGGAAGTGGAACAATAGATTTCAATGAGTTTCACCGCATGATGTCCAAAAAATTAAAAGAAACAGACACGGAAGAAGAACTCAAGCAAGCCTTCAGGTAGAAACACCTTATAAGTTTATCCATAGACTATAATATACATTGACCGCTTGCTTTAGTTTATGATATTATCTTCTTTTTTTTGCAATTCCCGATTCTAAATGAAGTAATTGTTGTACAAGTTCCGTTTTATTAAATCGCATTTTCGACTTTAAATGACTTTAAATGAATAGGGGCTACTTGTAGGCCTATTAATCCTATTATCATTGACTATAATAAGATGGACCGCCTGCTCTATTTTTAGAGCTTATGTTCTTTTTCCGTGGGCACACAAAACTGATCTGTAAATGTTTCCGCTCTGTACAACTTTCGATTTTAATTTTTCAGTGATAAAATAAAACGGAACTTGTATATCAATAACTTTATTTCCTGTATAGCAATTACGTTATTTAGAATCGGGAATTCCGAAAATCAGTGTTTCAAATCATCATATAGCAGAAATACTAAAGCAAGCGGTCCATGTATATTATAGTCTATGGTTTATCTACACATAACGGGGCATCTCCAAAGGTCATCTGCAGAAATTGTTCCTATATTTAACGTAGTTGTGGGAGGGAGTAGCAATTTTAGTGGTCTAATATAAGAATTCATGCATTTTTAAAACATTATCCTTCCTGCCAACCCTGACCGTAAAAAAATCCATCACATTTTAAGTAGGCTTTCCAATAAACATTTTTTTTTACTACCGCCGAAAGTAGGCCTACATATGTATGACTCCTAGAGTCTGCGGTGCCTGCCTCATAATATATGTAATGTAGCCTTAAAACACCATATTCAGATCACTGCAGTACGTACTGTCTCACCGGAAAAGAAGTCCGAGCATATCATTCTTTATGCTTAATGGTTCCCTGTAACTAAATGGCTCGATTATAAGCTTTTTTTTCGCCTATGAACAGCTGCATGGATGGCACTCCACCTTTCTGTCTTCATATCTTTGAGATATCATTAGAAATCATGCGACATCAAGGGGTTTTGCGCTCCTCGTCGCAGTCTTTATTCCCATTGTAGTTGGGCACAAAAGAAGTTCTTTTGGAATGCTCTCCTTTGAATCAACACGTTATTGAAGAGCTTGCGTCATACACCGAGGGATTCCTCATTAACACAACATCAGCAAATGAGCTGTGAAAAGAGAGTATACTGAGCTTGCTAAATTTAAAAATTGATTATTATTGTTATTATTACTTTAAGGACAGTGTCACGATGTGGCAATTGAGAGGGGGGTAATAATGGCTGGTTGTCTTAGAGATATGAGGTGCCGATGCTGTAGTTGACCTGGAATATTTATTTGTTCTCTACTGGCTCGCTTAGATGTTATTAAACACGCACAACAGACAGTTCTAAGTTAGGCAAGCAAGTCTCTGGTTACGTTTCAGGTGTTTATTTATGATTCAACTTCAATATCCAATGATGAGATACACATACTGACATGCAGGGGAGATATAATGCTTGAGATATATGCACATGAACGTCTATCACTCAATATACTGTGTTGTTGCGGAATCCAAGTTTAGGCTACGTAACTATAATGAGGAAATTACGATTACTGGCTAAGTATCTGCAAGTCCAAGTAACAATTTGGGAGCTAGACCAAAACGATGTATCTAGCTCGGGAGCTGGGAGAGATCTGCTTTAGTTTAGTTGGGCGGGCTTTTTCGTGGACACTAGTCACCTGACCCAAGGTTAATTTGGTTGGCTTACATTTAATTACATCCTATTCTCATTGGCTAGATTGAATATACATTTGCATAAGAAAAGCTTATTGGAGCCAAAAATGGATTGGGGGTCGGGGTTGCGAGGGCGGAAAGGGGGGGGGAGAGGTCTAGATGAAAGACAATTGATACAGACGTAATGCTGAGTGGGGGAATTTATCTCCCTTTGGTAGAATTTTAAGTAGTTAACTCAAGTGGCTGGGGGGGGGGGGGGGGTTTCGGACGAGAATTAGTTATATGTGTGCGAACTGGGTTCTTTGGTCAACGCTCAGGGAACGACCGTCTCAAAGCAATTGCATAACATGCCGCTAAGCTGAGGGGATATAAAAGGGGGTGGGGGTGGCGGGGACGCGAAGAGGAGGGGGTGAGTGAGGGATCGAGTAATGACTGTCTACACATGCGTTAAAATAGCACAAGATATAAATACATTAAGACATGATATTGTCACGTGCGAAATCAGCTACTGACGTTAGATGATATTTTTAGTAATGTATTATTATATATTATTTTGATTCATATCCATCTTGGATCTCACAAGGTTGTATAAGAATTTATATTGATGTTATTGAATTAGATTTGATGTTTATTTGACTCGTGGCGATATGAATCTTTTGTGTATAAAGTGATTTAGATAAACTGTACCTTAATATATATGAAATCCACAATCCTGTTTGAAATTGAACACAATTTTATTCCAACAAGTTGAGATGATAAAATATAACAATACCACAGAATACATGTACCAGTATTATAATGAAACTTAATCAGTTGAGATTCTTCTATGATGAGTAAAGCCGTAATCCTATCTTTAAGAAAGTGGTCAAAAACAGTCCTTCCACATTAGCGCCCAAACTAGAACTAAACTAAACGGTATTCCACCCTCGTGCATATGACGTATTTTATCGCTATGACGTAGTGTCTAGACATATGCATGTTTTATTCCTAACACGGAAACATTTCGGGTTTAAGATTATTTCATTTTAACTTTAGTTAATAATAACAAAACCAATATAATATGGAAATAAATCTACTCGTAACACTCGCCCCCCCTTAAGACACAAAGGAATTACAGACAGCGTTAAGTATGGAATTCTTTGTAGAGTACCCATAAAATGAACCGAATTCCCAAACTATTCGTAAGATTTAATTGACTATTGGACAATCTTTTAAAGATTAAAATGAACCATATATTACATATCCCCTTAATAACAAAGTCGCTATTATGGAATCCCTTATCACATTATCGTCTCAATGGTTATTAATTAAACATTTATTTATCAATTAATATTTACAATTATGATTATTGTGTGTACAACGTTGACCATAAAACTATTACCACCAATAACCAATTCCCACAGAATTGATATGAATTACCCAAATAAGTGGAACCGATTAATAATTGATAGATAATTCTTTAGAAAGTTTAATTTATTTATAACCGATCACTGTATCATTAACTAATGATTTTCAGTTATTATATTATTATTATGATGTCTCAATTATGACATCAAGAATATTTAAAAATGTGATAATCTCAGCTGATTTAGCTTTTACATAGCATAAAATAAGACAGCCAAATTATAACATGACGACATAGAAACAAACAATTTGCAAAACACATCAATAATCAATTGAACAAACACAAGTGTGGATGTATTCAAGTTAAATACCGGTGTGTGTGCAACTGATGTATGCAATAGTTACCTTTTACCTTACAACGTATGATTGTTTCTAGTAGAATTTGAAGTTTTGTTCTGTAATGTTTCATATTGCAATATTTCAAAACATAGTTTATTTATTGTCATATTTACAATAATATAAATGTTAATCAATACAATGAATGACATAAAAGAAAAACATTTCATGAGAAACTGACTTTATCTTCTGGTTTACCAGTTACATGCGCGACAACGTCTCAGCGACCACATTTTGTTTACCTGGTAAATATAACACATTTAAATTATATGCTTGGAGGAATAAGCTCCAGCGAATAATTCTTTGGTTCTGTTTAACCCTGGAAAGGAAAACTAAAGGGTTATGATCAGTTAAAATATCAATTGGATATGGAGAACCATTGATATAAAAATCAAAATGTTTCAATGCCAGGATTAATCCTAAAAGTTCCTTTTCTATCACACTATAGTTTCTTTGATGCTTATCAAATTTTTGAGAGTAAAAACTAATCGGGTGTTCCAGTGAATCATCACCCTTTTGGGAAATGACCGCTCCCATCCCTGTATCACACGCGTCAACGGTAATTTTAAAGGGTTTACTGTAATTGGGTGTTACTAATACAGGTGCCTCAGAAAGAACATCTTTTAATTTATCAAAGGCCTGGTGGCATTCATTAGACCATTTGAAAGTGCAATTCTTCTTTAATAGATTTGTTAATGGACATGCAATGGTTGAGAAATTTTGACAGAACCGACGGTAGTACCCCGCCATCCCGAGAAAACTACGGAGTTGTTTACAGGTTTCAGGAACAGGGAACTCACGAATAGCCTTAACCTTTGCATTTAATGGTTTTACCAAACCATTTCCCACTATGTGACCTAGATACTCGATGGTTGCATGGCAGAACTGACTCTTAGTCAAGTTAATGGTGAGATTAGAATGAGTCAATTTCGTAAATAACAAATGTAGTTGATCTAAATGAGATTTAAAATCGTCACTAAAGACAACAATATCATCGAGGTATGCATGACATTTAGGAATGTCCTGAGTAATGGTATTTATTAACCGTTGAAAAGTAGAGGGTGCATTAACCATACCAAAGGGCATGACCTTAAATTTGTACAGTCCGTCAGGGGTTACAAACGATGATATCTCCTGAGCCCTCTCCGTCAGTGGAATCTGAAAATACGCCGTCAATAGGTCAATTTTCGTCACAAACTTAGCATTACTCACTTGATCTATTAAATCGTCGATTCTTGGTATTGGATAGGAATCAGTTTTTGTCACTTTGTTTACCTTACGGTAGTCCACACAAAACCTCATGGATCCATCGGCTTTAGGTACCAATACGCAAGGGGAAGACCAGTCACTACTACTAGGTGTAATGATGTCATTGTCAAGCATGTAGCGAACCTCTTTACGGATACATTCTAACTGGATAGGATTTGACCTGTATGGATGTTGTTTAATAGCTTTAGTATTTTCATTTAGAATTACATCATGCTTTACTACACTAGTTCTACTAGGTACATCTCCAAATAAATGGATATTTTCATTAATTAGACCTTTGATAGCGGATTGTTCGCAATCAGGTAAATGTGCCAATTTTTCATTTAAGTTTTTCAGAGCCTTTGTATTTTGCAGTTTGCTTTCTGCCACTTCACGCTCAATTTCGGGTAAATTATTCCCGACTTTAATAACAGTGTTTACCGAGGCAACAACTTTTTGTTCTTCTCTGGTAATGTATGGTTTTAACATATTAATATGGCACACTCGTTGCGATTTCCGTCTATCAGGGGTCTTTACAAGATAGTTAACCTCACTAAGCTTAGCCATAACCTCGTAGGGTCCTGTAAACTTGGCACTCAGGGGTTGACCAGACAGTGGCGTCAGCATGAGAACTTTATCACCAGGTTGGAAGATACGGGTTCTTGCGTTGACGTCATAATAGACCTTCATCTTGTCTTGTGCCTGCAAAAGATTAGATCTGACAACTTTTAATGCATTATACAGTCTATTTTTAAAATTTTCCACGTATGTCAGTAGACCAGTGTCTTCAGTGGATGACAACCATGTCTCTTGTAACAGCTTTAGTGGTCCACGAACTGTGTGTCCGAATACCAGTTCAAAGGGACTGAAACCAAGAGATTCTTGTACAGCCTCTCTGGTTGCGAAGAGTGCGAAGGGAATACCACGATCCCAGTCGTCGTTATGCTCGAAACAGAAAGTACGGAGCATGTTTTTCAATGTTTGGTGGTATCGTTCCAGTGCGCCTTGACTCTGTGGATGATATGCACTCGATACTGCATGACGAATACCCAGCCGTTCTAAGACTTGGCGAAATAACTTCGATGTGAAATTTGAACCTTGATCTGACTGCACGGTTTTCGGAAGACCATATCGGGTGAAGAATCCGATAAGTGCATCAGAGATTTTGTCGGCATTGATGCTACGTAGAGGAATAGCCTCTGGGAATCTCGTTGCCGAACACATTATAGTGAACAGATACTGGTGGCCAGCCTTAGTTTTAGGCAACGGACCGACGCAGTCTATAATGATGTGACTGAAGGGTTCTGAGAATGCTGGTATGGGTCGTAGAGGAGCTACCGGAATGGTCTGATTCGGCTTGCCGACCATCTGGCAGACATGACATGATCTGCAAAACGATGTGACGTCACGACGTAGGCCAGGCCAGAAGAAATATGGAAGAATCCTGTCGAAGGTTTTCTGTATCCCTAGGTGACCAGCATACGGTGAATCATGGGCCATATGTAGTATGTCCTTGCGGTAAACATTGGGTACCACGATTTGATGTACTTCGCTGCATGTTTCATCGTCGTTTTCTTTCCCTCTCCATTTCCTCATCAACAACTCGTCCATCAGGTAATAACCTGCGGCCATTGTTTCTAATTCTCCTTCATTCTTTGCTTCCTCTTTTAGCTTCCCGATTTCTGGATCTTTGCCCTGAGCAAGAATGAGTAGTTGTCTAGGCGACAAATTATTTTGATCAGTATGACTTGAGTGACCACCTAGAACATCCGCCATGAAGGTTGCCTGTAAGTCAATCTCTGGTGTTGGTTCTGGTTTCTTTGTTGATTCATTAGTCATCTGCTGTTTCTCCATAGCTCTGGTGATAACACATACTGAATTTTCAGTATTCCTACACTGAACAGAGTCTTTGGTTTCTTTAAATACAGGATGTACCTGATTCTTGGCAATGTCACTTCCTAAAAGTAATGAAATGCCTCTGTAGGGAAATTTCTTCACTATCCCAACAATAACAGATCCAGTGAAGTAATTACTCTTCAACTGTATACGATGTAACGGTGCCGTAAGTGTTCCAGCCATAGTACTGATCAAGGCATACTGGCCTGTATGAGTCAATTTCGACGTTGGTACAGTATTCTTCAACAGTAGAGATATATCAGCACCGGAGTCACGTAGAATTTTAATCTTCCGTTCTCTAGCTTGATTATCTATAGGTGACACATAGCCCTCGCTAACATCCGATAGCATGCACTCGGGTAGTTCTCTGCCTACTGAGTTTCTTGCTACACTACTGCCTCCATAAGTAAACGTTTTATTTACTGATTGTTCATCTGTCACACTCCCTTTGGAGTTGAAACTAGAATGTTCAATAGCCTCGGTCTTCATTTCAAAGACTTTTTCCGACTTTGAGCAACTTGGACATGCGTGTTTCGCCATCTCCTCATGACTAACATCAGATGTCTTTCTTTCAGCTTTAATTCTTTTGTGGGCAGTTTTATTTATGTGAGTTTCAGTTTGTACGGCGATGTGTGATAAAACCACGTTGTTCTTGTTTTTAATGGGTCTTTTCTCTTTATGTAGACTCCAACAATTCTCTTTTATATGTCCATCTTTCTTACAGAATGTACAGGTAATTCTCTTTTGTACAAAACTTGAATTCTCTTGTTTATCGGCTTTTTGTTTACTTTTATCCTCTATCGATCTTAACTTCCTCTCTGTATTACTGTTTTGAGTCCTCAAACTTGTTCTGTCATTTTGAACATAATGGCTATGCGGGTGAATAATGACGTATTCATCGGCTTTAACTGCTGCTTGTTCTGCTATTTCAATACCACGATCAGCCAAATGAACTTTTATATCAGTGCGAATCTTCTCAGTAAAATCCTCCATCAGTATGAGATTATATAGTTTTTCATAATCTTTATTCACATTCTTAGAACGTAACCATCGATCAAAATACTTTTTCTCTAATCTCAGGAAGTCAACATGTGAAACTTCTGGTTCCTTCTTGTACTCACGATATAACTTTCGATACTTTTCTGGAGTTAGAACATAACTCAATAATACTCTGCTCTTTATTAGTTCATAATCATTGCATTCCTCTGGAGTCAAATTCAATACAACATCTAGAGCCTTGCCTTTTGTTAGAGCTGAACGTAAAAGTACTGCTTTCTTATCTTCAGGAAATTTATAATCGATCGAGTTTCTTTCAAAGACCATAAAGAACTCATCAATCTCTATGTTCTCCATGCTTGGGACATGCTTTTTAAACTTATATAGTTCTACATTATTTGTTTCCTGAATCGTATGAGTTGACGAACGAGACTTTGCTAATTCAATCCTTTCATTACTAGCGATTCTTTCTTTTTCCAATTCTTTCTCTTTCAATTGTAATTGTAATTGTACTTGTAATTCTAACTTCTTCATTTCTAACTGGAATTTCATGTCCGCACTTAGTTCATTTACATTCATTTTAAATTCATGGTTATTTATGTCTGTTTTCAGGGTTTCTGATACATTGAAAACCACTGATTCTTCATTATTCATAGTATTTTCTTCAAGCATTCTACCATGTCTTTTCAAACAGTCCTTAATATCTTGAATCAATTTACTCCTTACTGGTGTAACTTCAGTAATGTCTATTCCCAGAGAGTTTGCCATCTCTTTTAACTGGGTTAGTGACATGCTATTTAACTGTTCTGACGTGATAGCAAAAATATTCAATTGCTCCAACGTAAGATTAGCTTCCGCCATGTTTTATATTAATGACGTAAATAGAAGATAAAAAATTTCAACTTTACCTTTCATAAAGTCCTTTGAAATATTTTTACACCACTTAATATTTGTAGAAGATAAATTTTTAAGGATGATTGTGTACAAAGCTGAAAACAGTATGTCCGAACACAGACAGTGCCTCCCACGTAGACAGAATTTGAATAAATATTTGTTGTAAATCGTTTTCACTAAAACAGTTGTATATTCTTAATTTCTTATACATACAAACTTTAGATCCAGGACTTGAGCCCCCAATCTTTTGTCACGTGCGAAATCAGCTACTGACGTTAGATGATATTTTTAGTAATGTATTATTATATATTATTTTGATTCATATCCATCTTGGATCTCACAAGGTTGTATAAGAATTTATATTGATGTTATTGAATTAGATTTGATGTTTATTTGACTCGTGGCGATATGAATCTTTTGTGTATAAAGTGATTTAGATAAACTGTACCTTAATATATATGAAATCCACAATCCTGTTTGAAATTGAACACAATTTTATTCCAACAAGTTGAGATGATAAAATATAACAATACCACAGAATACATGTACCAGTATTATAATGAAACTTAATCAGTTGAGATTCTTCTATGATGAGTAAAGCCGTAATCCTATCTTTAAGAAAGTGGTCAAAAACAGTCCTTCCACATTAGCGCCCAAACTAGAACTAAACTAAACGGTATTCCACCCTCGTGCATATGACGTATTTTATCGCTATGACGTAGTGTCTAGACATATGCATGTTTTATTCCTAACACGGAAACATTTCGGGTTTAAGATTATTTCATTTTAACTTTAGTTAATAATAACAAAACCAATATAATATGGAAATAAATCTACTCGTAACAATATGAATACATTAATATAGCATAGGATAAAATATATACATTCTAACTAACACATTCGTACCCATTCAACCAAGATGTAGTACCACGTTGGTCGTATTAGTCAGTAGACTCTGAATTTGGGCGTAGTACAAGAGTATAGTGAAGGGTAGAGAAACAGGTGAGAAAGAGTGATGGGGAGATGTAATTGCGTAAGGGAGGGAGAAGATAGTGACGTCAGACTAACCTTCTCTCTATTCTAGCTAAACTTAAGCTAATCTAAGGTTCTAGTTATACACTGCTATCTATCTAAGTGCTAATAGTCACTATTAAATCCAGAATTGTGACATCCCTCCGGGCCAATTTGGAATACACTTGAGAGTGGATTCATACCTAATTTACTGAGTCTGAGGCCGGGGTTTGAGTGGTGTCGGTGGGGCCTGAGTCAGGGGCGGGATCTGAGTCAGAGTACCGGGACAGGAAATCTGCGAGATGGTGTTCCTTCCCGGACTGGTAGATGGTCTGGAAGCTGTACTGTGACAGGGTGAGGGAGTACCTCATTAACCTTCTGTTTAGGTTTTTTGCGCATGCGAGAAACGTGAGGGGTTGGTGGTCTGTGTGGAGGATAAAATGGCGACCGTATAGGTATACGTGGAACTTCTCAATTCCAAACACAAGAGCCCAACATTCTAGCTCAGAAGTACTGTAATTCATCTGGGTGGCATTGAGCTTACGCGAGGCATATGCTACGGGAAACAGCATATTATCGTGCTCCGGGTCGGGTTGTAGCAGGGCCGCGCCGACGGCGCGTCCACTAGCGTCGCACTTCAATACGTAGGGGCGGGTCGGGTCAGGCAGACGGAGTATGGGTTTACTAGTGAGAGCAGCCTTCAGCTGGTCGAACGCTAGCTGGCATTCTGTTGACCAGGTGACTTTTTCCGGGAGGTTTTTCCGCGTCAAGTCTGTTAAAGGGGCCGCGATGCTATTGTATTGCGGTATGAACCTTTGGTAATACCCTGTTAGTCCTAGAAGGGACCTTATACCTGATTTGGTGGTGGGCTGAGGGGCTAACTTAATTTTCTCTACTTTGGTTTCGTCTGGCATTATTTTGTTCTTTTCGATCATGTGACCTAAGAATTTCAGTTTATTGAAACCTACCATGCATTTCGACGGCCTGGCGGTTAGGCCGGTTTCGCGGAGTCTAGCTAGTAGAGCGGTTATCGTTTCCACATGTTCTGCCCAGGTGGGCGTGGCTATCAAGATGTCATCCACGAAGTGGGTGATCCCAGGTCGGTCAATTGGCTGGATCAGTTTTCGCATCATGCGAGTGAACACGGAGGGGGAATTGTTTAGGCCAAAGGGGACGGTTTGGAATTCGAAGTGGCCTTGGTCGGTGGTAAAGGCGAGGTAAGGGCGGCACTTCTCTTCCACTTCTATTTGGAAGAACCCCTTGCTAAGGTCAAACTTGGAAAAGTATTGAGCGTTGCTCAGTTTTGAAAATAGTAAATCAGGGTCTGGCATGGGCTCGACTTGAAATTCAGTGACTGCGTTTAACCGGCGGAAATCTACGCACATGCGGTGAGATCCGTCTGATTTCTTTACTAATACTATCGGCGCATTGTATGGGGAGGTTGAACTCGCGATGATGTTATGGGCTAACAGATAATTGATTTCTTTCTCAATGACGTCCAGTTTGGCGTGGGGCATAGCATATGGCTTGACCGTAATGGGTCGCGGGTCCGTGACTTTCATGGTGAACGTCTCTAAGTTAGTACGTCCTGGGGTGTCAGTTAGCACATCTGAGTGTGAGGAAAGTAAGTTTTTTACTGTTTTGATCTGTTCAGGGGTTAAGAGGGGACAGATTCCTACGTCATCCATGGTTTCTCCCTTATGTAAGGGAAACGCGGTCAGTGAGTCATCGGCTTCTGTTTCTTCCGCGATGGCGGTTGCTACAAGGGGCGTATCGTCGAGTGGGCGTTCGAGGTATTGTTTTAGCAGGTTGATGTGGAACATTTTGTCTTTGTTTCCGACTTTGATGAGGTAGTTAGTGCCTGAGAGCTTTTTTGTAACTGGGTATGGGCCCCTCCATGCTAACTGGAGTTTGTTGTAAGAGGAGGGGAGGAGCAGTAGTGCCTTATCGCCCGGAGCCAGAGAGCGTTCTTTGGCCCGCCGATTGTATAGTTTCTCCTGTTTCTCCCTCTCCTTGGCTAAGTGTTTTGAGGCGATAGTGTGGACAGTGTTAAGCCTAGCCTTTAAGTTGTTGATGTAGGCGTGGACGGAGAGTTCTTCGGGATGCGGGGAAGGATTAGTCCAGGCGCGCTTGAGGAGTTTTAGAGGCCCACGGGGTTGGGAACCGAATAGCATCTCATAGGGGGTGTAGCCTAGAGTAGAATGGGGGGTGGACCGATATGCGAATAAGGCTGTGGGGAGGAGTGTGTCCCACTCATCCAGAGGGCCATCGACGGTTTTCTTTAACAGCCCGATTAAAGTTTGGTTAAAACGTTCGACTAGCCCATTGCATTGAGGGTGGTAGGGGGAGGATCGGATGTGGGTGGTGTTCATTATGTGCAGCGCTTCTCTCATCAGTGTACCGGTGAATTGGGGCCCGTTATCGGAGAGTAGGACTTCGGGAAACCCCACTCTCGTGAAAATGGTAAACAGTGCCTCGGCCACGTGTTTCGCGTCCTCTTTCGGCAACGCTACCGCTTCCGGCCAATTGGTGGCCTGACATATCACGCAGAGTATGAACCTGTTCTTCTTACGTGTTATGGAAAGTGGCCCGACGAGGTCTACTGACACCCGCTGAAAGGGTGTGTCGGTCACCGGGTGTTTACCTAACGGTACTGGTTTAGTGTGGTGGGCCTTGGACATGAGCTGGCACTGGTGGCATGACGCTACAAATCGTTTGATCTCATTGTGCATGCCGGGCCAGTGGAAATAATGGGTGATTTTGTTGATTGTGGACCCTTGCCCTTGGTGACCACCCAGGGTTGAGTCGTGGGCCGCCTCCATTACTTGTCTACGGTAGGGACCGGGAATGATGAGCTGGTCTCTGATCGATCCGTCAGGGAGGCTGGACCGTCGGAACAGTCGTTTCCCTTTTTGAATAAACGAGTGGGGTTTCGGGGGGTCTGGGTTTTGACCGACCTTAGCGAACAGTGGGGCCAGGGTCGAGTCTTCCTGTTGGGCCCGCAGGAATTCGTGGGCCGTGGGGGATTCCTCGAGAGGGTGGGGAACAGGGTCAGGGTGCGAGCGTGTGGCCACTGAGGCTAGGGGAGGGAGGGGGACATCGGCAAGGTTGACGTATCGTTCCCCCAGGATGACGTCATAGGGTAATTTGGCTCGGACTGCTAAGGTAGCCGTGCCAGTGTATGGTTGTGACTTGATGTGAACCTTGGCGGTTGGGAGGGACTCAACTTCTCCCGTTACCACTCTATATTGGATTGACTCGCCGGTGTAATCGGAGGGACTCACGAAGGAGGTCTTAGCGAACCCATCGATCTGGCATCCTGAGTCGAGAAGGGCCCTGGCTCTTTTAGAGTTGATCTCTATATTTCTTTCTGTCTTGGTTTCCGGTTTGTCGGAGGGTGTAAGCGGGGGGGGGGTGTCGGTTTCTGGGTCCTGCGCCCGGGGGAAGTCCGCAGGGCAAAGGGTGATGGTGTATACTCCTCGGGGGGGGGGGGGTTCTGGGAGTGATTAAATTAAAAATTAAATTAAATTGGTTACTTATATAGCGCTTCTATCCATGCTATTTCAGCATGCTCAGTGCGCTCTGTAAACACACTGCTGCCTGCAGGCGCAAATATGTTTACAGGCCCAAAACTCCTGCAGGGCGACAGGGATCCGTCGGTGGCCGGGCTAGAACCCGCGACCTGTCAGATGGTTTTTGGTTGACAGTCCGGTGAACTAACCGCTAGGGCCGGTATGTGCATTAGGCTGTTGCCCAGTGGAGTTACCTTGTCGAGTCGATTGGGTTTGCCCGGTGCCGGTTTGTGCCCTGGTCGGTTGGTATGGTTGGCCCGCACGTCGGGAGTCTTGAGGGGGCGGGGGGGGTCTGGGTTGGGGTGGACCCGGTCGGGACGACGGGAAGCTGGTTTGACTGATTAGTGGGGGAGGGTTGGTGCGGTGGTTGTCCCAGTTATTCCAGGGTGACCGTGGGTGACCCGGGCGGGACAGATGGCCCGGTGGCCGCGTCGACCTCCCATTTTCCTGTCGGGAAGCGGGATGTGAGAGATATTTCTCCCGGGGGTGGGATGATTCTACCTTGTTGGCTTGCAGAAATCTATCTGCGCTTTGTAGGGAGGAGGGTAACCCTTCGATCCCGTGTTGTATCAGGAAGGGCTTGAGTTTAGGTGTCATTTGTGACTCTACCTGCTCAGTCATTAGGAGGGTGACCATACCGTCGAATGACTGCTCGATATTTCCCAACTCAACCCACTTAAGAAGGTAGGATTGTATTCGTTCTGCGAATCGGGTGTAATTCTCCCCTGGTCGTAGCGTGGACGACCGAAACTTTTTCTGGTAGTGGGACGCGTGCAACTGGTGCCGGTTTAAGAGCGCGTTTTTCAGTGCAGCGCATGACTCCCTGTCTTCTGGGGCCAGTTTACAGTAAGCCTCGTAGTCCTCTCCTCTCAGAGTGGAGACAAGGATCCTACAATGCAATTCTGGGGGGACCTCATTCAACTCCATGCAGTCGCTAAACCGCCGGAGGTAAATGTCAAACTGTTCTAAACGGGGGTCGTGGACGTCGGTCCATAGCGAAGCATGTCTGGGGAGGGGATGGTTGGGGGTGGCTGAACTAAATGATGAGGGGGAGTTTGGGTTGTCGTTGTTATCGGGGGCCCTAACACTTGCTGCTAATTCAGCTAATCTGAATTCGTGTGCCCTGCGTGCTTCCTCGTCTAACCTATGTTTCTCTCTCTCCTCTCTAGCTAATTGTTCTGCTCTAAGCCTATCTTCTCTTTCTAATTGCTTTGCTCTCTCCTCTCTAGCTACCTGTTCTGCTCTCTCCTCTCTAGCTACCTGTTCTGCTCTCTCCTCTCTAGCTACCTGTTCTGCTCTCTCTGTCTTGGCCTCATGGGCCGCTACCTGCTCTACTACGTATTTAGTGATGTCTGAGTCAATGTAGCCTATAGCTATAGCCTCTTCTCTCAACTGCTTACGCAATAGTACACCTTCCGCCATAGTAACAGAGTGAGGCGAGATTAAGATACTAGAGGCGGACAGAGATATAGCGAGATAGGGAAGGAAAATATAGGAGGGGTGTTGGGGTTCAGAGTTTAGCTAACGTAATACAACTCAAAATGGTACTCACCAGACAGCAATTCCAGAATTTTACACGCATACACTAACACACGTATATCCAATCATAAAGTTATCGTTTATATGGCGCTCGGCGCTGTTGGTGCAGATAACTTCGGGCTGGTTAGGAATTCTCTTTCCCCGTGCCGGGACTGGATTAGCGTTTAATGTTAGTGTCTATTTTCCCGGGTTTGGATACCGGGAACTACGGCGGGTTCCTACGGGGAGGTTGACAGGGCAGTTGTCGGGTTCTCGGCGGTCTCTAGTTGTCGGGCAGGCTGATGCGGCGGCGGTGGGTCTCTCTGCTGACGTCTCGGGTGCCGGTATGTTGATGCGGGGCCAGAGGGTGGCGACCTGGCGGTTGGGGCGGCAAACCTGGCGTAATGGGGTGACAAATTTGGTTGCTGGTGTGTCTGGGGTGACGTAGGCTGGCGTAGTGTGGCGAGCCTGGCTTAATGGGGTGAGTTGGCTGGGGTGGCGTAGATTGCTCGGAGTGGCGAATCTGGGGTGGCTTAGGTTGGCGTATCTGGGGTGCGTAGGCTGGGGTGACGTAGGCGTAGGCTGGGGTGGCGTAAGCGTAGGCTGGGGTGTCGTAGGCGTAGGCTGGGGTGGCGTAAGCGTAGGCTAGGGTGTCGTATGCGTAGGCTGGGGTGGTGTAAGCGTAGGCTGGGGTGGCGTAGGCTTAGGCTGGGGTGGCGTTAGCGTAGGCTGGGGTGGCGTAGGCTGCGTAAAGTGGCGAGCCTGGTTTGATGGGTTGATGGATCTGGTTGCTGGCGTTGGGATGACGGGTCTGGTTGCTGGCTTAGAGTCTTTGTGTTGTAGAGAGATGAGCCCCCATCCAGGGTCAGTTTCAGAATCGGCGTAGTCCTCGGGTTGTTGCTGTTGACAGTGCGCTGAACGGCTTGAAGTTCAGATAATCCCGGATACGAGGTCCCACTTTGTCACGATGTGGCAATTGAGAGGGGGGTAATAATGGCTGGTTGTCTTAGAGATATGAGGTGCCGATGCTGTAGTTGACCTGGAATATTTATTTGTTCTCTACTGGCTCGCTTAGATGTTATTAAACACGCACAACAGACAGTTCTAAGTTAGGCAAGCAAGTCTCTGGTTACGTTTCAGGTGTTTATTTATGATTCAACTTCAATATCCAATGATGAGATACACATACTGACATGCAGGGAAGATATAATGCTTGAGATATATGCACAGGAACGTCTATCACTCAATATACTGTGTTGTTGCGGAATCCAAGTTTAGGCTACGTAACTATAATGAGGAAATTACGATTACTGGCTAAGTATCTGCAAGTCCAAGTAACAATTTGGGAGCTAGACCAAAACGATGTATCTAGCTCGGGAGCTGGGAGAGATCTGCTTTAGTTTAGTTGGGCGGGCTTTTTCGTGGACACTAGTCACCTGACCCAAGGTTAATTTGGTTGGCTTACATTTAATTACATCCTATTCTCATTGGCTAGATTGAATATACATTTGCATAAGAAAAGCTTATTGGAGCCAAAAATGGATTGGGGGTCGGGGTTGCGAGGGCGGAAAGGGGGGGGAGAGGTCTAGATGAAAGACAATTGATACAGACGTCATGCTGAGTGGGGGAATTTATCTCCCTTTGGTAGAATTTTAAGTAGTTAACTCAAGTGGCTGGGGGGGGGGGGGGTTTCGGACGAGAATTAGTTATATGTGTGCGAACTGGGTTCTTTGGTCAACGCTCAGGGAACGACCGTCTCAAAGCAATTGCATAACATGCCGCTAAGCTGAGGGGATATAAAAGGGGGTGGGGGTGGCGGGGACGCGAAGAGGAGGGGGTGAGTGAGGGATCGAGTAATGACTGTCTACACATGCGTTAAAATAGCACAAGATATAAATACATTAAGACATGATATGAATACATTAATATAGCATAGGATAAAATATATACATTCTAACTAACACATTCGTACCCATTCAACCAAGATGTAGTACCACGTTGGTCGTATTAGTCAGTAGACTCTGAATTTGGGCGTAGTACAAGAGTATAGTGAAGGGTAGAGAAACAGGTGAGAAAGAGTGATGGGGAGATGTAATTGCGTAAGGGAGGGAGAAGATAGTGACGTCAGACTAACCTTCTCTCTATTCTAGCTAAACTTAAGCTAATCTAAGGTTCTAGTTATACACTGCTATCTATCTAAGTGCTAATAGTCACTATTAAATCCAGAATTGTGACAGACAGCGCCTTCCGTCGTTTTCTAGACGTGCTTAAACTCTATAGTAGTAAGCCCAGTAAACTAACGGATTACAGTCATATTTTTTTTATCCATAGGGTATTCGACAGGGATGAAAATGGTTTTATATCTTCTTCGGAACTGCGTCAGGTGATGCACAACCTGGGAGAGAATTTAACACAAGAAGAAATTGACGAGATGATCAGAGAGGCGGATGTAGATGGCGATGGACAGGTCAACTATGAAGGTATTATGACAATAAATTGGAAGCATTAATTAGAGTGGCATTAGGCCTTAAATTTGTTCCAGTGTGGGCATTAGATTACGTTTATCTATTTTAAAAAAATCTCCACTTATGATCTAAGAATTAAACGACTATATTTAATGAGTAAAAGCCTAGACAAGAATTTGTACGAGATCTAAAAAAAAAAAAGTAAAGTATCCCGTCTGACCAAATCGATCCATGGGGCCGGTGTAGCAGCGTTCACCAGTTTATGTGTCCACGGCATACAATGGGATTTGTGGCCAGCACAATGTCCAGCCGCCATCAGAGCTGGGTAGACTCAAGGACACCCTCTAGACCTGATAACAAGTTCTAGCCTTCACCAGGATTCGAACAGGGGACCTTCAGTGCGCCAGCCCAACCCGCTGCGCAAGGCCACCGTGCCCCATGTAGAGTGTAATAGCTTGTTCTAGAATAATCTAGAACGTTCCAGTGATACCATAGATAGGTAAATGATAGGTTATAGATATATGGTGATACCGGTGTTTTCACGAAATACAATTATATATAGGTTAGCCCTCGTATGACCGGAAATAGTTTAACCTTGTTTAAATTAGAGAGCATCTAGAACAGTTATTGTGGACTCTCAACTCTCGTTATCTCCCCTCTCTTCTATAATTGCATTCTGTTGTTAAAAGTATATCGTCTACATTTCACTACTAGATTCATTTGGGCCCAAATAGACCTAAACCCTGGGCTATGATGGAGATACGGGCTAGGGGAGCGTGGTCAGAGTACATCTAGATCTATGTGTTAATCAACACCCACAAGTCCCAAAGTTTTTAAAGGCCCAATACCTTGGCTTAGCCTAAGTGTTCTTTTAGCCAGACTAGATTCGAACTTCTATTGAACTGGGTGTTGTGATCAGAGCCCTGTGAAATTCATTAAGGATTTTGTCGAGCGTATTGTGGATAAGTCCCCGTAGGGATCATTGGGAAGTGGATCTACATTTCGGCAAATCGGGTTTGAAACGTATATATATAGAATTATAGACTACTTCAGTCTCATAGTAACCTACTCTGCGCGATAAAGACCTGGCAAATCGTACATTACCTGCCCCGATGTAACAATCAACTCAACTGGGCGATGATATATAATATGGTAGATTATTTAAGCCTACTAAAGGTCCACATTTATAGATTGGACCGAATTAGATATTTGTCAAGCTAATAAGCAAGTTTTTGTTGTGCTGATAGGAATATGCCACTGTTTCACAAATGCATATAAATTCATCGCGTGTGTACATATAAATTTTAAACTGAAGCTAAAATAATGAAAATAAAATTAATATAATTTGTAAATTTTGTAACCCGAGTAGGCCTACCTCTGAGTTTATCTTGCAGAATATAAGACTTAGACCTTCGGGCCTATAGAGTGTGCTAGTATCTCGTCGGACCAAATTGATCCATATGGGCGGTGAAGCAGCGTTCACCAGTTTCTATGGCCACGGCATACTATGGGATTGTGTGGCCAATACGATGCCCAGCCGCCTTTACTTTACCCCAACTAAAGCCAGGTATCCATCATAGCTGGGTAGACTCAGGGACACCCTCCAGACCCGAAAACAATTTTTAGCATTCACCAGGATTCGAACAGGGGACCTTAGGTGCGCCAGTCAAAACGCGCTGCCCGCTCAACCACCAAGGCCCATATAGCGTGTGCTCCCTTGTTCTAAAACGTTACAGTGATACCGGTGTTTTCCAGAAATAGTTTTGTTTACTAAACCATGACTAGCCTACAAATTAATCCGATTGATATGAGCTGCATTATTATCATATAACTTAACACAAAGAACATTACATTTTTAATCATGTTTGATAACACAAGTTATATATATATAGGCCTACTGCTTCATAATGCATCACAGATATGTATAAAAAATAAAAAAAGCTTTTGTAGCAAACGTTTGCTCTTTAACTATATCAGCGCTTCCCAAAATGCCGGGTGGCGTCCCAGTGCTGGATTACTAAAGCAAAATTACCGGGTAGCAAAATAACTTTTTTAAATACTACTTATAGACTAGAATAGTCTAGTCGCTAAATGTTAGTGGGTCAACAAGTAGAAGTAAACAAGAAACTGGTAACAAGAATAGAAAAGTGTGGGAAACACTGATCTATATAATAGCATCACACACAGACATTTCCGGGTTCATGTTAAAGAGAGCTTGCGCACGTGCATTCTGTGTGAGCTGCTATTATAGCCATAATTTAATGTATTCTATTTCTTGCAGAGTTCGTGAAATTAATGACAACAAAGCAAAGTGCGTGACCCTCGGAATTGAACCTACTCATTTCCTTTTTATTGTACAAGTCACACAATGTAACCATTGCAGAACAATAGTAGCGGTCTACCTAGAGGATCTACAATATATTATTTGTTATAATATTGTGTCGCATGTTTGCAATAACAAAAAATAAATGAGCTTCTATGCATAAACTTAAACTTCATTTTGTTGTTTTTTCTACACACAAGCACGCACATATAGGCCTAGCCTATAGGGCCTACATATTATAGTAGCTAAGGTGAAACTGTGAAAGCTGTGTCACTTTATGAATGTAGGTCAACGGTAGGCCTAATAAAGCTTGGTGTGGGCTGTGTCAATAATGAAGAAGTCGCATTGTCCACAGTGGTGACACGGATGTGTGATGAGCTGTGGTGGTGGTGGTTTGTGGTGTGGGGAGAGGGGCGAATATACCGGCAACAGCACGTTTTGTGTTTTAGTTGTAAGTAGGCACGCGTTACTGACTGCTCTTTCCCTGCGTGCGTGTGTGAGTTTATTAGCCCCTAGTGGGTAACAGATGTGTGTGTTGTTCTTTCAACAGGGTGACGCTTATGTTAGACCAGCTTGTTAGCCTACAGAGGCCTACAGAAGTAGCTACCTACTGTAGTAAAAGATACCAAAAACACTTCATGAAAGATTAAAACAATTATTTTAAGCAAGTAATATGCCTTTAGCAGGCCTAATAATAGACTAACATGAGCCCTTCCTACCCGGGCGTGTTAAAGTATTATAACTTATTAATTAGGCCTAGGCCCTACTGGAAATATAGGCCTAATACTATAATTCTAATATATTATATGAATCAGAATGATAGGACCTTCATAAGTTAAATAAATTAAAACCCGTTTCTTATTCCCTCAGCTAATTGCAAGAGCACACTCTTTTATATAAATAGCCTAAGTTCCAAATCTTCTGGATTCTAGTTAAGTATACATAACAACATGCTATATTGGCTCAATGTTTGAATGTTGGCCCAATCATCTGCCAATATATAAATCTTGGCCTAATGTTGGTTAAATATTGGGCAAATATAGTGTGCTGTTAGATAGTAGATATAGTCTTACATTTTGCCATATAGCCTACTATATATATCAAGCTAATATTGCATTGCAAGTGCAATGATGATTTATCGGTTAAATTGGCGGGAGGGGGGAATGACGTAGAGATAGACCTTTAAAATAAAGCCTATATATATAGGTTGTCTATATGGTTATATTAGCCTATGAATTCTATAATTTGTAGGTCTCGACTCGTATAGCGTACGCGTGTTACTGAAAAAGTCACGCTGACATTATCACTATATGAGTCGATACAGGACAGCCAGGCGTGACGTAGCCAGCGGTGCAAGGTAGGAGAGTGGGCGAATAGTTGATGGGCGGTAGGAGCAAGAGGTCAATCAGATAGCGTAATGGTTGCGGGGGTGGGGGGTACGGTTTAGGGAAGTGGGCAGTTAGCAGGCTTTTCTGAACTGGTGCACTATTTTCCAATAAACAAAGGATGGGCCGTATTGCTGCTGAGAGTTAACACCCTTGCCCATTTTACAATTACAGTATATAAGATTGACTTGTATAAGGGGCAAGGGTGTTAACTCTCATCAGCAATACGGCCCATTGCGTTGCCCGGGTGAAAAAAAAACATAAGGTGCAGATAAAAATTTTATAAACTACAATTAAAAGAAAGCTATAAATCTAATATTTAAATTATTTTTTTTTTACTGAAGACTTTTAGGAAAGTAATTTAAAATAAATATTGTAATCGGGTAAAAAAAATTGGCAAGTGTTTTTATTTAACAAAAATCTATATTGCCCGTAGATTTACAATGTCTTTTGTTTTTAAAAGCTTGAAAAAAAATTGTAGAAAGAAAGTTTAGTCTAACTGAGGATTCGAACCCGGGTCGCCCGCCTAGAAGTCAGCTACGTTAACCACTGAGCCAGCGAAGAATCATGTCCGAAGCGAAAAATTATTTGACAGTATATAGGCCTAGGCCCTAGGCCTAAATAGGTCAGTGACACAAACTCACGTGTTTTCAAATTGACCAATGCTTTTTTAGTATGTCAGTACTATACGTAGAAAGATTTAATGCTATAATACAGACCAACCCACAACAGTACAGAACATTTCGCTAGAATTCTAGCGCATGTCCATAATATAGAGCAAGAGCAGACTCTTCAACACAAATTAAATGTTAAGGCAGTTCTTCTATGTGGATCTTAAACTTGGAGAGTGACCAAAAAATACAAAGGAACTCCAGGATATCTGCCAATGGGTGCCTGCATGAAACACATAGACTATTAAACATTAGATGGCCATAAAAATAGCCTAAGCTTATAGGGTCTACATAAATCCGTGGACAAAAACAGTAAAAAAAACAAACATTGGAGAATGAAAAACCGCAAGGGGAGATGGATAATGGATAGAACACACTTTGAGAAGACCATACGACTGCAGTGGTTTACAAACGTTTTTAATTTCATCCCTGGCGATCCCTTAATAAAATTTGTTTGATATAGCTTGCTAACTCTGTGAAAATTTTGATAAAAATAGACAACAAAAAACATTTAGGTCCAAATGATGCGCTTACTGAAACTTTCTAAACAAATAATAATAAATAAATAATGATTATTAAAAAAAAATTAGTTATCAAATTTCATTTCAACTTATCAATGGGCTGGATGCATCTGCTTTGTCTATTAATCGGTTTTTCTGGTTCGGATTTATTCACTATTTGCTTATACTTATACCCATCATTTATCAAATCTTAAATTGTTTTTAAATCAATCGCATTGTCCTCGAAAGGCAGATAAATATCGGACTTGTTGAACGGGCTGTTGATAAATCGTGAATATTTGACCAAATCCTGTAGGTAAAAAACAAATTCTCTAAGAAATGATAAATGTTTTTTCATCACCATCACCGACATAAAGCTCATTTTCATTCATTAATGTGCTCAGTTATGGAAATGTGGCAAAATAATTATTCTCTATCTTTAAATGCCATTGTTTCATTTTGAAAGCTGTACGTTTCTAATTATAATAATTAATAATTAATTATATTTACAGGCCTATAGCGCTGCCAATAAACATAAAGGCAAAAACACTTTCCTTATCCCCTTTGCGAGAACAAATGCATAAAAGTACCCTTTCTTCCCGAGTGGCATTCGGGCATTGAATGGGTTGCCTGAACAAACCAGGAAAACAGGTAAAGTATAATTTAAAACACTTAGTTGTAGGCTATGTTGAATGCGCTCTGAGCTTACATTATGTTTGTTGGCAGCGCTATAGGGCGTTTGCAATCACGTGACAAAAAGCACGTGAATTTTGTTTACTGTGTGTAGTGGTGTACAATAACCGCTGTATTAATACAATTTCATATAGGCTCGAGCTTTTTTTAAAATGATGTTTGGTGTTTTTAAGTCCTATTAAAATTTAAACTGTATTAGGCCTATTATCATAGATGGGCGACATAGAGCATAGAAGATGATCTACTACTATTTACCTCCTTATTTTTTTAGTAGGATAGCCAATATTCATAAATATGTGAATTTGGCATGATAAAGAACATTCGCCATATTATTTGTTCCTCAAGTGGCTTTTATTTACAAATGACGTCACTAAAAAACTTAAGCTCCGCCCATTGCAAACGCTCTATAGAAATATTATTATTATTATTATTAATAACAATGCAAGACCACGAATGAACATAGGACGCAATAATCTTCTTTATAGAATGAGCGTCTGTAATATATAGGCCTAAGATAAGATAGTTACCGACTTAAAAAATAAAAGTAAAACAGTAGAGGTATAAAATTGTTTAATGACGATGGAACGCTGTGATCTCTTTCTCCTGCAGTGCCAGCTTTATAGAATTCAAGGACAAGAATTCAAATATGTCGATAAGGATAAGAACGTTGATGATTTTAAACGCACATCTGAGCGTTGTATGTGCAGATATAGGCTTTATACATGGTGTAGCAGTGTAGCGTATTGCAAAAGTGCTCAATTTCTTCACGTAAGCTTAGTATGAAAACAAACTCTCTTCAAAACTTTTCCTTTGGAGGTTCATCATACGTTAGACTGAAGCAATATTATAAGAGTGTTTCAAAATTAGGATGACTTTTTTTTTTCACAATTCAGAAAACAAACTGGAGTTGGGTGCAATAGACTTAATGCAGTTCGATCATTGCTGAATTCACCCCATCGAGAACATTTCATGTATTGTTTTGACTGCCTGACACACTGAAAAACTACCATAAAATAATGTGGTTAGACGAATACTAATAAACGAAGAGAAAAGTAAGCAGCCCAAAGCAGACTTGGAGGAGCTTGCATGGTTGTCAGTGAAACAAGGCCAGTCGGCCACACATGGACCCAATTGAGGGGAATTAGGCTACTCATATGAGCAGATCGAGCCCGCTTTTAGATGTGCATTACGGGTCTTAGTTCCTAGAGGAGACACACAAATAGGTCATATTATAAGCTTAGCCTATGTATATATGTCAAGTCGCATTGGAGAACGAGAGGCACAACAATTTGAGCTTGCCCTTTGACTTTATGTAGCCTAGGTCTAGGCCTATATACAAGGTTACATTGTTTTATTGTAATATGATGTAGGCATATTAATAGCCTATGCTATATAAATCCCACGGTGTTTTACATTAGGCCTACACCAGTAAGTGACTATAGTATCTTATATATTACAGACGCTGTACAAGGCTATGTTATATTTCTTTCTTTAAAATTTTAATAACAAAAATTAAAATTTTAATTTAATGATCTATAATTTATATAACTAAAACTAAAATGCTATAGTTAGGCCTATACTAGAATATGCAGGATCTGTATGGGACCCATCAACTAAAGAAAACATTAAAAAATTAGAACAAATTCAAAAAAGAGCTGCAAGGTTCATATATACTAGTGAAAATTCCCAATAAACAAGAGTAACATCATTTTAGTCATATCAGTCATATCACTTAACCTAGAAACACTAGAGGACAGAAGGGCAAAGAGTAAAGTAGTAGGCACTAATAATACAAAAGGCATTAAACTCTAATTTAGAAATACAACCCAATAACAACCTGTTGCAAAGCTCAGATAAACATACAGACAAAAACACTTTCCTTATCCCCTATGCGAGAACAAATGCATATAAGTAGACCTACTCTTTCTTCCCGAGTGGCATTCGGGCATGGAATTATGGGTTGCCTGGACAAACCAGGAAAACCAGTAACTTAACATCATTTTAGACATTAATAAATATGCAAGACTAGACTCGGACCACGGATTTTCGTAGGACGCAATAATCTTCTTTATAGAAGGAGCGTCTGTAATGTATAAGAGGCATGTAACGTGTTATTTAGATAGGCCTAGATATATAAGTATATTATAAGTATATAATATAGCCCTATATTTTTATATATAATAATTGACGCGACCCATATTTATGCATACAATGCATATTATATGCCTTATTGAATGTCATCGATTTTTTGTTTATTCAAGTAAACTATTACTTGTTTCGATGATAGGCCTCATAGTTTCTAGTCTAGATCCCCCCCTCTTATAAAAAAACAAATTCAAAAAAATTCATGTCGCTACACGAACAGCGGATAGCGTATTTTCGCCGGATAGACCTAGTTTATGGCTTCGCTATGCATTGTGGGAATGACGTCAAGTACGAGCGTAGAGGAAGACCATTTCTGAGATAAACGCTTGACGCTTAGGCTCACCTAAATAAATTCAAATGTATAGATACATTTATGCTTCTAGTTTCGGCTTAATGTGTGAGCAATAATGAAATATTATGTACTAAGTAATGGCAAGGATTAGATGCAATTATTGTCAAAATGAGATATTCGGACACCGTTTACGATGCACAGAATGTGTCGACTTTGACCTTTGTTTACAGGCAAGTGTGACGTCATGTTTCGGCCATATTGGACCATTAAAAGCTAATTAGGTCATTTAGCTAGCTAGATTGTTATCAAAAACATTCGCATTAAATAAAATATGATGTATTTTATCATATGCATTTCTTTTAATCATCACAGTGCTTTTCTCTGGGTGCAGAATTAGCTACTCATAGACGAGAACATTCTTTTGCCATAAAGGTAAATAAGTGTTGCTAATTATAGATCATAAACTATAGTAGTATAGGTATAGGCCCATTTATTCTATATATAGACTACTATACTACTATAACTATAGTATAGTACAAACAAAGTAAATAGTACATTGTACAATTGAAACTATTCTATTAGTACTATTATTAGTACTATTGACTATTGTAGCAGCCTACTGTAGAAAGATTGCAAGGAATGTAGAGTCAGTGTATAGTAAATTTAAAGATTGCAAGGAATGTAGAGTCAGTGTATAGTAAATTTAATAGTGTGTAATAGTAATATAAGTAGTAAGTAGGCCTACTGCTACTCTTTCTTCCCGAGTGGCATTCAGGCATGGAATGGGTTGCCTGAATAAACCAGGAAAACCAGTACCTTAACATCATTTAAAACATTTTTTAATAATAATGCAAGACTAGACTTGGACCATGGACATGGATGAGCGTAGGACGCAATAATCTTCTGTATAGAAGGAGTGTCTGTAATGTATAAGACATAAAAACATAAGATAAGATATATGATATTTATAGGAATATAGCCATAGGTAAATTCGGTTACGAATTTAAATAAATAACAATAACAGTTAAGATACTTTTTTATTTTGGAGTGTCTAGGTGTCCAGCGACCGGACCAATAGGTTGGGAGATATTGTTCCGGAGGGCATATCATGAGAGATATTTTTCTGGCAGACCTAATTCCAGCTGTGTGTTCTTGGCTTAGTGTTTAGAGTTTAGCGTATCTGACTGCCAGGCAGGCGCACTGGGTTCAATTCCTCACTGATACCTTTTTCTTTTTCTACTTTTTTTTCTTTCCATTAATTTTTTTTTAAAGACTGTAAAGATTTTCAGGATTTAAATTTTCCAAAAATATTTTCAGTTAGTCAAATCTAATAATTCTATTTTAGGCGCATGCAGGTGTTCGATTCCCAGCCAAGGATATTCTTAAATTTCTATAAAAAGGGTTAGGGTAATGTAATTTGTTCCCCTAGGCAACTCTGGGGAATTAAGCTTGTAGGCCTACATGATAGTCTTAGGTCTGCCGGAAAAATATCTCTAGCGCTTGTCATGCAGCGGTCCTGTGACCATTGACCTGGTGTTGTTTTTTTTTTTTTATACCTCTAATGAATATAAATAGGCAAGAGTTTTTGAATTTTCTGTTAAAGTTTGATGTGCAGACTAGGTCATAGGATCTAAAATTAATAAGACGGTAATCATTAGTTTTAATTCTCAAAAAAACAAAATATAAAAATTGTTTTAATTACAAAAATGTTGCACTGTTACATTTAATGTTTTTTGGTAAAAAAAAAATTTTTTTTTAAAGAATGACCAAGGTCCTTGCATTTTTGAGGACTCTGAAAAATGGTCATTGGCGGAAGAAAATATGTTGCTTGATGCTGTTGAGCAGTATGGATTTGGAAATTGGTAATCTATCTAAAATTCTAACCTTGTTATAGACATAAAAAGAATTATTTGTTTTCTTCTTAAATTTTATTGTATTTTATGTTCATTACACTATAGAAAGAAATTTCATTTTTTTTTCTTCTTAAATTGTATTTCGTGTTTATTACTGAATATTCTTTAATTTTATTTTTGCCTCTATAAATTAATTTTAACTCACCTTCTAATTATTTTTATCAAGGAATGGGGCTGCTGCTCACCTAGAAAGTCGGACATCTTCAGAATGTGAAGACCATTATAGACGTTTCTACATTAATGGTGTTGTAGGGGATGGTAAGCTTCAACAGTTTTATCCTTGTTTTTTTTTTTTAAATGTGGTAATAAACTTGTACATTTCAAAAAACGCTTGAGCTGATCTTAAATCTTTTTTTCTTTTTTTACATTAAAGCCACTCTTCAGGAAGTGCCTAGACCTAGTATAACAGATCATACTAGTGCAAATGGAGGTAACTTATTTGGTTTACTAATTCAGCTAAAAGATTTATTTATATTTTCAAAATATTCATACACTTTAATATTAATCATGCTAACCTTTTAAAATGTTATGCTTGCTTTTCAAAACAGGCTAAGGACATTTTACTTTTTCAACTTAAAATCATACCTTTTTTCCTTTACAGCACTAGCAGGTCCATTGTCTCCCAGTTTAACAATTCCTATAACTCCTCTAGATATTGGATTACAGCAGCAACAAGAGTTAGGTTATATGCCATTTCGAGATGATTTTGAAAGGGTAAGCAATTTTCTACAATAATTATTACAAATTGAACGGTTATTGTTTTAATAACAAAATTCTATTCATTGAAACATTCTTTTAATGACTGAATTGGTATTGCTTAATACTGTGGGTATCTGAAATGTATGTATAACATAACTCGTTTTCTTTAATACGGTGAAGCCACATAATTTATTATTTATGTGACAATGTGGAAAGAGGGCAGTCTCTGAGACACTTTTAAATGAATTTTTCAATCTCTTCCCAGACCCAAACTTCTTACATTTTTTCTATAATACAAAAATGTGTGCACTCAAATTGGTCTCATTAATTATCACAATTAAATTAAAACAATTAGTAAATCCTAAGGGTGTTATCATTCAGAACTAATAACTTAGATTGAAGCTGTCTAAAGATGTTCATTATTTTAGGTCAGCACTGTTTCTGTAGTTCAGGGCTGCCTACTGTTACGGTTTCGGCCGTAACATTACGATTTTGGTACCCAAAATACGGTGTTACGGTAAGGTTAAAATCTGTTACGCTTTTTATGGTCCAGTGGAAAAAAAAAATTTCGCTACAGAAAAATATCCGAAAATGTCCGAAAAATAAGTTTAATTGTCATTACTGTCCGATACGGTAACTAGTAGGCCTATTCCCGAATGTTTCGTTCGTTCTTTTATCGGTGAATACGTTTTGGTTTTCTCAACGGCGCTTTAAAAAATCCCACCGAAAATGTCCGAAAAATACGATAACAGTCTTTACGGTCCGATGCGGTAGTTGGTATTAGTAGTAATATTACCGTATATTTCCCACTTTTTTTTTTATTGTCGGAATCTATTTCCGTTTTCTTTATTGGTTGCATAGCGCCGCGATGTTTGACATCTTTAAGATGAGTTTCTAAATAAATAATACTAAATTAATTTTTTTAATCAGCCTGCTAAAAATAAAAACACTAGAGTCTAGTCATTGCAAAAGATCCCTCTGTTCCAATTATCAACGACGTTGTAGCTCTACCAGTTTTACTGGGCCTAGGGCGGTGTAGGCCTACGACTACGTGTGTAAAATGCCGTTGATAAAAAAAAAGAAAGAAAAATCCTCATCCAGCACACACACAGATCTTTAACAAGCAAGGTTTCAAAAATATTGCCAGGAATTAGGGATTTTAAGCGAAAATCGGGAATCGTATCTTGATAAACGTTGGCCCTTAGACCGCCCTTAGACCTTAGACTTAGACTACTAGTAAAGAGACGCATACTAATAAAGAGACGCAACAACCTGGGTTTTCTCATTGATGCTGAACATTCCGAGGTGACAGACAGTGGCGTAGCTAAGGGAGGGGGAGGGGGGTCCAAATTCATAAATCCCCCCCGGGCCCCTACTTGAGGATGAAACAGTTCCATTTACAATTTCTACAGATGGTAGCAATGATATTAAATCATTTCAACAATTTCCATTAGCTACTAAAACTGTAGTCCAATAACAATAGATGTGTCACTGTGTTATAGCAAAATTTATTAGTATTAAAGATTTAGAAATTTCTACAACTTCAAAAATAGCTATTGATATCACATGAAGAGAACTGGTGATGAAGGATAAAGAAGGACTAGTACTTAATACATATCTGTCCAAGGTCATGCTTATACTTATATTAGCCACCATTCCATTCAGCTCAGACCACTGTGAAAGACAAAGCCTGACCAAAGAGCTTCCTATGGAAACATTGGAAGCTTGACTTGTATGGCTCTCTTGTCTAATGGAGACAAAGTTTTCATAAAATGGTATTAAACTTGATGATGTTCTGCAACAGCGTCTGTTCTTTTAAAAATTACACTCACTTTGCTGTATACAGTATGCACACAATATATATATTATATATATATATGTAGTATATAAGAGAGTTTGCGAGAGTCTGATTATATATCGTTAGAAAACGCGAATTCAGTCTTTTATTAAAGTGTTACTGACAAGAGGGTCTTGTTACTGACAATTCAGGCTTTTGTTACTGAGAAAATTTTTTAGGGGTAGGCAGCCCTGGTAGTTGATATTTTGCTGAATTGTTTTATTTATAATCAATTGAAATATTGAAGCATGTAATTGCAATGAAAAGTGTTTAATAATAGGAATAGGGAAATTATGGGTTTAAATATTTACATCCAGTTTGGTGTGCATTAAAATATATGACATCATGCTGAAAAATGTATCCGTCAAATTCAGGTCCAAAACTTGAACTTCTTATGAATTAATTTTTTAGCAAATTTTTTTTTTTGCAAGCTTGTAAATTTAAATTGCAAACAATATTGCAGGAATTTGATAATGAGGCTGAAACTTTAGTAAGCAGTCTTACAATTAACAATGATGATGATGACATAGATGCAGGTGAGTCAGCTTTGGAAAGACACTTAGTTTTTTGCTTACATATTGTAGCCTAACTATATTTTTCATGTGTAAGAAATACTAACTAAAAACTCTGTCTATCAACAAAAGCTGTATATACAACCCAGGAAAGTTATATATACACATTTTTTTTTGTTTTTAATGGAAAATAAAATAGACACTTGCAAAGTGCAGATTGTAAATCAGCTGGAAAATTATTTTCCTGAGGGTTAATATGGGTTGGCAAAGTTTAAGATTTGTCTTTTCATTTTGTGTAAAAAAGTATTAGACAAAAAATATTGATACATATACAGGGTTTTTAAGGGTTCAGAAAACTAAGGTTTAGAAAAGTTTGGGAATTTCACCAAAACAAACAAAGCACGAGAAATACTTCCAACACTTTAAAAAAAACTTAAATAGCTATGTGATTGTGTTGAGAAGTTGTTTATATCACCTCTATCATGTTTTTCTTTAAAAAGGACTAAAAAAAATCCTATAACTTTTTTTGTACCAGTATTCAGACTACCTATATACACAGCCAGTAAACATTGAGAAATTTCACGCATTGAAAATTTTGTGAAAAGTTAGGGAATCGGAAAAGGATTTTAGAATTACCCAACTGGTACAAGTTCCTAACTGATCAGATTATTGTTATGTTTTGTAAGAATAGAACTGTTTTTGTTCTAACTATTTTTATCCATAATAAATGAATAAATCAGTTTTAAAATATTGGAAAGCCAGATCTAAATATTCTTTGTACCATCCAAAGATAAGTCAACAAAATGATTTCATCAAGACATTCTTTTAAAAAAGAAACTTTAAAAGAACAATACCTAAGACGTTCGATGCTTTCTGCTGTAAAGCGACTTATCTTCTTCCTTTTTAACCAATTATTAGCATAACGAATTGATAAATGTTAAAGCTTCGGTGACACTGTAATAAAATATTTGTAAAATAAAAAAAAAACACTTCGATTATTGAATGTAATAATATATTTATAGCAATCAAGCTTGCTCAGATTTGCAAATATAGACTTCGCCTGCAAGAAAGAGAGAGGCGTAAAAGATTAGCTGGTGAATATGGCTTGATCGCAGCTGGTGTACCTGCTATTTCTAAATCTGCAAAAACACCCCATTCCAAAAAGAAAATTGGTAAAACCGGAAGGTAATTTCTTTTGTACTTTTGCCTCAACACCTTTCTATTTAGAAATTATCTTTTATTTCTTAGTCTTAGTAAATTAAATTCAACATGCGGGCAAGCATTCAGTTGTTTTGCTATATGAGCAGATTATGTGACAAGCACAAATTTCCTAAGTCTATCACTAATTTTATGTATTTTTTTAGACTTGGGTGGAGTAAGATGCATTTTCCTGACCTCTCTATTAGTCTAGATATGTATCTTTAATAACATTAATAGAGCGTTTTCAGTAGGCGGAGCTTAAGTTTTTTTGTGTAAATTTAGTGACGTATTTGTGTAAATATAGAACCCACTTGAGGTACAAACCTAACGTGGTGAAAGTGAAGTACTTCTTTATCATGCAAAATTCACATCTAAATATTGGCTATCCTACTCAAAAATAAGGAGGTAAATAGTAGTACTGTAGATTAATTGATTAATGTGATTAGGCTAGGGCCGGCTAGACCTATTTACACTTTCAATTTCACTTTATAGGCCTACACTTTTAATGTTTCGTAGGCTAGGCGATATTGTTGGTGAATAGGCTATCTAGTCAAGTAACTATTAGGCTCACATCGTCTATGATCTATGTCTATGATAATAATAAAATAGCCTATTTTATTTAACATACATAATACAGCTTAAATCTTAATAAGACTTAAACCACAACACATCATTTAAAAAAAGCTCTAGCCTATATGAAACTTTATTAATACAGCGGCCATATTTAATTGTACACCATTACTCAAAGTAAACACAAATCACGTGCTTTTTGTCACGGGATTGCAAACGCCCTATTGTGTGCTTTGGTGCATGGTTAATACAATGACCATATTTTTATAATTAAAAATACTTATGCTTGTCTTAAATCGCTTTGTAAAAATGTACAAGTAACTAATTGCTTTTTTTTTTTTTAGTTTAAAAATGAATTGAATAATGGATCACTTCTTCAATTTTATTGTGATTTAACTGTACTGTTTATGTTCCAAATTTTTTTACTTGCAGAGAATTACAAGAGCGGTTGAAACCATTTTCACAATTTCATACTCGAGCTGAGCACCAAATGCTCTTCAGTAATATCAAAAGTGTGTATTTCTTCTGCATTTTTATTTACATGTAGTCTCCCACCTGTCTTAGTTGTTATCTGTCTCAAACGCTTCTTTACTTTTTATTTGTATTCACTGTCATCATACTTCTCGCCTCTTTTGCTTATTAAATGTAGATTAATTGTGACTACAGAAAAACTCACTGATAAATAATTTTAAATTGTTTTTTTTCCTTACAATTTACAGGAGAGAAAGAGATCAAAGCAAGAATCAAAGAGTTGATACGTCTTAGGAAAAATGGCATTACTAAACTTGATGGTGCTTATTATTTTGATTTCTCTTTTAATACCCTTGATATTATAAAAAAAATTATGTTCCAAGTCTAATATTTTTTAATGGATAAAAAAGGATTCAACCAACAAGACCCATATTATGGTACAAATTAAAGAAAAGTATCTTTGCTTTTTACAACATTCAGCTCTTAAAGGTTTTTAGGTAACTAGGGTCTTAAGTACAGCTAATTAAGAGGGCCCCAAGCAGCTGTTTTGACACAGCATACTTTATTACTATTTAAGTCTTGTGGACAAAAAAAATATTACATCCTTTAAAAAAACAGTAAATGGGCTAATATCTCCTCTATGACATTGTGATATACAAGAGGGTATTTAAATTAGCGTCACTTAACTTGACAACATATTAGGACAAAATAAATGCTATTGTGAACATGGCTTGACAACAAAAATACATTTTCTACAAATGTCTTGGCTTATTGTATAACATCCAAAATAAGATCATACATCTTTTAACCCAATATATATTTTATGCTCACATATGCAGAGAAAAAAAGTATTTAAAAAAAGATTTTTTTTAATAGTTAATTGATGAGGATATTCTTTGCAATTAAGTCTCTTAAATTCACTTTTTAAAATAAATCTTTTCATGAACAGAAGAGGATGTTTTTGAAGATGAAAAATTCAAAAGAGAGAAAAGAAAAGAGAATAAGAAAAAGATGGTGAGTGCAATCTTCGCAGCTCAGTTGCTAAGACCCAGAAATCGTAAGTTAAAATTTTTGTTGAAATCTGTCTGGAGCCCCAATACTCACTCGAATTTGACACCCGTAGAGGATTAAGCTGTAATACTTGTAGGTACCTTTAGGTAAAACAAATCTTTGAACTAGTATCCAAGGAACGCATTAGGGATGATGTGTATGAACCATGTCTCCCACTACTACTACTACTACTACTACTACTACTACTACTGCAGGACTCTTAAAAAACATCTTTGACTATCAAATGCGTATAATAGCTTAAAGTGAATGTTAAATTAAAACCTTGCATTTTTTTCATAGAAAGCTGGAACAAATAATGCTTATAAATTTTTTTTTGCTTATTGTTAAAGAAAATAGCTTTGACCTAAGCTCAATATAGTGTTTTATTCAGTTAAAATTGACCAATTTGTATTTATTTTGCTTTCTTGGTGCATGCAGTATTTAAAGAATCCACTAATAATTCTGTTAAACTTTGAACATTGTTGCTAAAGATAAAAGTAAACATTTATGTGCACATATTTCATGGTTTTATCATCTAATTACAGTAATGCCTTGAATATCTGGAGGGGGGCAAAGACACACCCCACAAATAGGGGAAAATATTAAATAGAATTAAACACATACTTTAGAGATTAAAAGAGATTTTTTTTAGAATTGGGGGGGGGGGGGTAAATAAAGCTAAATTTACTGCAAAAGTAAAATGATAAATCTTTTTTTTTGTAAATTTGTGCTGTTTACCATCAAAAACAAATAGTAGAAAGGTATTACTGTATTTTCAATGTGCATGATGATTGCATTATGACTCACTATCTATTCACTAAATAACTGCTGAATGCTTTTTTTTTATAAATAAGAAGATAATAAAATGTATTACTGGCTTTATCTCAAAATAAAAGATGTTCATTTTTGCATTTTACTTTAGTTTATATAAGAATTTTACAATTGCCTTCATTAAATAGTACTAAATCTAAATTTTGTTAGCATTTAATAATTTTTTGCGTGTTAAAATATTTTGAGAATTTTTTTTAGTGTATGTTAAAAAGGATAGAAAAACAAAAGAAATATTTCTTTTCTAATTTAATTTACTAAATTTGGCTATGCCAATTTTTTTCCTCTTGTCCTAAACTAAAACAATTCATTCCATCATTTCTACTGCATTCTGGCAATGTATACATTTGATATTTGCTGCAAAGCTAACATTCAGTGAAGAATTGGGGCTCTGTGGGACAGAGTTGTCCTATAAATTATTTGTAAATTTTAAGTTAATTTTTTGTTGCGTTCACAGTAATATTTAAGCAAGAGAGTTTGGTTTTTGTTGCTTTAAAAATTTATGAAATGGCACATAATTTGTTTCTTTCAGTTATTAGCAACAGTTATTTGTTTTCAATTATTTTTTAGAAGAAAAAAAAACTAATTTTCTGAATTCATTACAATTTACTTTTCCCCTTTTTTATAATTTGCCTTTCTTTTTAAACTCCTTTGCTTTCTTTGATTGCCAGCTTGTAGCACAATTTTTATTTTAGCTTTACAGAGTTCTGAATTAAAAATGTGCAGAATGATTTTGACCTTTCTTGTTTGGCATGTGAATGTGAAAAAAAAAAGTTTTCAGGGAAAAAGTCTAAGTGTAATCACTGTTATGGGTGACATGGTTCATACAAAAGAAATATTACTTTGAAGGCATGATATACACATTGCTATCATCACAGCAGTATATTTAACCATTTGTATTTTAGGTGACCTCTTCAACGCCAAAGAGGAATTCACAAGTTTCCAAAAAAGCAGAGTAAGTATATTGAAAATTATTTATTGCTGCATTGAAACTCATAATACGCAAATGTTATATTTAACTTAACTGAACTTTTGATTATTGATTCAGTCTGCCATTTTAAATTATATACTTGACAACTGCCCCACTTAAAAAAGCTAAATATCTTGCATTTGACTACATTTGCCTGTGTTTGTGATCTATTGCTTCATTACAATCACATGATTTTTATTTTGTATTTGAGCCTCTGTATTGAGTAATTGTATCTACATTATTTTAATTACTGCATTATTTAGGGTTAACAGGCTGAGCACATTAAGTCTACTGCTGTAATATAAACAGCTCCTGCTTGTAAAATATGTTTAGCTTTATCAATTTATATGTCGGTACTATGAAATATGCCTGGTCAACAGATAAAAAAATCATGACCTTGTGTATTTGATTAAAATTCTTGTAACCTCTGTTATTTAATTGGAAGTATTTTTACTTCTTCAGAGGAAAATTAGAAAAAATGGATACATCATTAGAAGAAAGCGCAGAAAAGGTTCCAGAAAAAGGTGATGAAGGCACAGTAGAAGCTCGCAAAGAAGTAAATAGTAGCATGCCAGGGTTTGAATTAATCTCTGAGAATGAAAAAAAGGTACATATAGTAACAATACTTATTTGTTTACTTTCTGTATAAATTGTTAGATGTTATTGACATGACTCAAACTTGTGTGTGTAACTTTTTAAACTTATTTTTTAGCTATGCAATTCAATGGGCATGTCACCAGCCAATTACATTACCATAAAGACGTGTATAATTAAAGTAAGTCTACTATGTTGTTAATTGAAAAACAATATTTAAAATTTTAAAAATACTGTTAGTTGAATTTTATTCCATAACAAAATTTATTTTTGCTATATTCTGCCATATTAATTATGCTTATGGTAGGTTTCACAATAAGGATTTCAAAAGTTTCAAATATTCCCTTCTTAAAAAAAAATAAATATTTTAAGCTTTGTCACTGTATTATATATCATTTTAAAGCCTAGAACGGCGGTGTAACGAAATGGAAACAGCAGTAAGACATGGGTAAAATAATGATATTAAATAGAAAAACGCATTTTTTAGTAAAAAAAACGCGTCAAATAGAACAAAACGACAATCCGATTGGATTTATATTTTAAAATTCACTCGAGCGCATTTGAAAATTAATGAAAAATCGATTCAACTTTTTCGGTGCCACGTAAGATTGTCATGACCGAGCAAGTTTTCGTTATGTACACCCGATGATTTATTAGCAAATAAAATAACATTTGTGGCTGAATATTTAAAAATAATGCCGTTTTTATGAATAAATAAATATTTGGATTAAATTTGGAGAGTTTTAGAAATCTACAATGACTTATCTATTTTTAGTTCTCGTGTTTTAGGCCTAGCCTAGGAAATAAAGAAAAAACGACAGACGCGGTGTAAAAAAACTAAGAGATTTGAAAAATTGTTTTAAAAAAAATATAAACATCTGTAACGACTTTCATTGCAAGTATAGCATATTATAACATATGCATGAATGAAAAACATCCAGAAATCGCGTCAATTTTGCTTTTTAATACTTTTACTTAAAGCTTTTAAAGTAGGTACAAAAAAGGGGAAATACGTTACACTGCATAAAAAAATATAATAAACAACACTAAAATAAAAATAAAAACTCACAATATTGATTTTGCTGATACTTTTATTACATATAAACACCAAGAAGTAAAGAAAACAACATTTTGTACATAATTTTTTTTTTCTTCTAATATTCAAAAAAAGTTGACCATTTGGTGGCCATTTTGTGAAACCTGCCATATTGATTAAACTTCATCTTTTTCTATTAACCAAATATCTTTGCAAATTTAAGTTAGTCTCTTTGTATGTGTTTAAATATATATATACATATATATATATATATATACATATATATATATATATATATATATATATATATATACATATATATATATATATATATATATACCTTTTACTGTTAAGAAAAATAAAAAGGTTTATCAGTTGGCTTAGTAATTTTCAATATTTAAATTTAAGTAAAGAAGAAATGTAAAATGCTGAAAAACAATAAATAATTAGATTCCTCCTCTCCTCCCTTGAGCCACTAATAAAATGTGTCCCATCCTTGCCAGAAAGGGTACTGTTTTCACAACAAATCTATTTTCTATTACAAATATTAAAGAATTATTATAAACCCAAATTGTTAAGAATAAAAGAAAAAGACATTTGTATTTTGTTATGTTTATTAGACAAGTCCTGCACTCTCAATTCAAATTTTAAAAAAAAGTATTTTGTTCATCCCCAATTCAGGAGACTTATTCTTATCTGAATCTCTTATCAGAATATCCATCAACAGACAATTTTTATATTGCTGTCTTATTCTTAACTTATTGCTTTCCAAAACATTTCTTATACTTATATGCATTGAAATTTAACCCAAATCTAAACATAAAGTCCCAACGCTCCATGAAAAAAAAAAAATGAAAAATGTGTTGTCCAATCTTATGTCCAGTTGTTTTTTTTTTAACTTTTATTTGACACGATTCAAACAGCAAAAATCAGTTGTTATTATATTATATATATAATATTATAATGTTGTCATTATTATTTTCATTACCAGGATTATCTCCAAAGGTGCAATGGCAAAGACATAGGCAAATTTCGCTATCCAGGAGGAATGGATAAAACACACAGACGCAAAATTATAGGTTTCTTGCAAGAAAATTTATGGATTGGTGCGTCTTGACTCTCAGGGACTATGTATGAATGATTTATCTATGACAGTTGACAGTTGATGAAAGTTGCTAGAGGCTATATAGTTGACTGTGTGAATGAAACTATAGTATGTATAGGTTGATGAAAGTTGCTAGAGGCTATATAGTTGAACTGTGTGAATGAAAATATAGTATGTATAGGTTGATGAAAGTTGCTAGAGGCTATATAGTTGAACTGTGTGAATGAAACTATAGTATGTATAGGTTGATGAAAGTTGCTAGAGGCTATATAGTTGAACTGTGTGAATGAAACTATAGTATGTATAGGTTGATGAAAGTTGCTAGAGGCTATATAGTTGAACTGTGTGAATGAAACTATAGTATGTATAGGTTGATGAAAGTTGCTAGAGGCTATATAGTTGAACTGTGTGAATGAAACTATAGTATGTATAGGTTGATGAAAGTTGCTAGAGGCTATATAGTTTGAGTGTGTGAATGAAAATATAGTATGTATATGTTGGATTGGGTGGGCATGAAAGTATTTTTTATAAATGAAACAAAATTGTCAGCTTTTAAATCAAAACTGAACATATAAATAACTGAGCTGGAATATTGCATCTTTTTTTATATATATATTGTTTTAATTTGATTCCCCAAAAGGTGCATTACTTTTTTTCCCCCCCCCTCATAATTTAGAAAGCATTACATTGCTCTAACAAGATGGTTGTGAAACAGTCTGTTTTAAGACTGTCACCTACTTTCATTAGAATATTCACCGTTCGATTAATTGTTCATAAAACAGTGCATCTGTATTATTCATCATTAATGTTAATAGTTTTTGTCATAAATGTATTCATGTTAAAGGTAAGAACAAATCATTTGGATAAGCCATTTTTAGAGTGCGCAAAGTTTTTAAATAGTTAATTATTGTTTATATTTTTGGTTTGGGATTGAAAACAAATGAAAATATGATTTTATTTTCGGAATTCGGAATTATAAATTCATTGGAAATAGTGGTAATAGTAATAGTCCAATATTTTTTTATTGTTAAGATCAAAATGCTACAAAACTGTATTCTTTAAAGTATGTATCTAAATGTCTGAAGATATTATGAAACATTGTACAGAAAGTGAAACTTGCTCACTTCCTCTACTGAGCCATGTCATTTGCATGCTATCAAAGCACTCAAAAATCCTCTTCATTCTCATTGTATTGCAAGCAAGATTACTTTATTGCGAGTTTCCATTGGCGGAAAAAAAGGTGCTTTTTCTTATTGAGTATAAAGTTTGTGGATGTTTATAAGCCTTTTGTAATTTAAATTACATAGTTACTATGGTAACTTGTGTTATAAAATTGGAAGGGAAATAATTTTCATACTTTCCAATGGTGAAGATTAAATTTGGTTAATGTGCGGGCACTCCCCCTTCCCCACACAAATGTTATTTTTTAATGTATTCCTTGGGGTTTTGGTTTTATGTTGAGTTATAATTATTTAGAAACAGGCCAAAACAATTTTAAAGTTAAGTGGTTCCGTAATAGATTTTCTAATGCAAAAATATCAAAACAAAAGAAATGGTAAAAAAACAATTGTTATTGGTAAATCAATTGTCTTTAAGTTATTTATTATGAAAATAACTAACATTGTAACTTTAATATTTTCCGTAAAAAAAATTTTTAATGACTTCCTGTAGCATTAAAGCTTTTTGCTGTGCCCCTTTTTTAATGCTTGGAGATGTGTATAATCTCTGTGTACAAATCAAATGTATTTATTACATGTACTATACAACCTGTTGTATTTACTTGTCATAAAGTCGTCAATACAGCAACTTTGTATTCTATAGTACACACATCTTCATTTGCAAATGTTTCCTGTACAGTGGCTACCTACCTTGAAGAGGAGGTCATAATTATTATTTATATACCTTGTTTAATGTACCATTTCAAATGATCAATTAGTGATATACATGTTAGTCATTTCATTGAAGACTATGTATGCTTTATTTATTTGTTTTTATATTTCATGATGGGTATTTAACAATTGTTGGTGTTCTCAGCTTTTGAGAATTGTGGATTGTAGTAAATATCTGTAATAAAACAGATTAGTATAATGAGACATGTTTCAGACAAAGCTTAATTGTTTCTTGTCTTGTACTATTTTGCCTTGTTTTTGAAAACAGCATCATAAATTTCATTTCATTGGTTGATTATTATTTGTATATATTTTTTTAATAAGTGGATAAACATTGCTACTTTTGCAGATAATGTATGAAAATATCTTGAATGTTAATACAAAAATCATTTTATCAAATATAAGTGTGTGCATTAGTTATTACATTTCTCTATTCTACTCAATTCACTCAGAATACTTCACTAACAATGGATAATAATTAGATCTAAATCCATTAAAGAGAAAACTGTCTCAACACTTAATTCAACATTTTCACCCAATAACAGTAAAACTACTTTGCCTGTTTTGATAAATCCCCAACTTCTAGCTCTCACTTGTCTAGCTTTACATGCCTAACTGGCTATTACCTAGTCACAATCTCTACACTCATTGATGATGCTCTTCATTGAGTGGATAACAACAAGTTTGTTTTAGTACTGGCTCAGAAATAGCATTAGCTGATAAACTTTATGATAAAGATACAGCATATGAATATGAACTTATATAAAATAGAAGCAACCTAGAAATTGAAGAATTGGCTGGTTGTTGCTTTATCTTAAGTGGATGAAAAAAAAAGTAAAACATATTTTGATAGCACATCAATGTTTAATGCTTTGTAATTTAATCACAACAAATATTTTACAATTAAAATATCTTCAAATTTTTTGGTATACATTTGAAAAAATTAACAATTTTTACAAGTTTCAATAGAACTAAAAAGAAATCAAAGCATTATAATGTGTGTAATTTCTCTCTACTTTCTGACTAGGCATTAAATTAAATGCATCAAATTGTGCAAAAAGAAGCAATGATTCTAATTTATTTCTATCTACTCAAATATTACTATTTTATTATATTATAAACATGCATTACCAGTACTGAAGATAGAACAGACCATGCAATCATAGAATGAGCAGTCTCGTTTTAAAATTTAAATATTTTGTTGATATGTCAGCATAAGTAAATATTAAAAATATATAGATAGGCCTACTAGGTATAATTTAAGTCATTTGTAAAAAAAATGATACAAATTGTTTTAAAATTAACAGCATAATTATTAATTACCAGGAACAGATAATTCCTATTTTATAATCAGACTATTGAGAGGCCTACTAAATTTACTTATATTTTTATTCTTGCAATAGCCTATTGCACAGTGAAAGAAATGTACAGCCAAACAATTGCTAAATGATAAATGCTGTACAAAAAAAGCTCCTGTTACCTCATCTAAAGCAATTTAAAATACTGGTAGCCTGGTTTGATCTACTTACATCAGTCTAATAATATTTTTAATATATAACAATAATAAGAAAGAGCTACTATCTGCCGGTTAATCACCTCCACATACCAGTATTAGATAGTCAAGAAATTTTAGTCTCAAATATTTTTTTTTCACCTCTGATTATTTTTTACCAACGCTCCTTCTAAACAAAAGATTATTGCGTCGTGCGATAATCCGTGTGAGTGTGATGAGGTAAACATGGCTATGGAGTAATATATAAGTGCTCACCCAAGGATGTGTGTGCCTCAGAACAAGGGTGGACTGTGACCCAATCTTCTGCGACCACTAATCACTGGCTAGTTGATCTAAAGCGTAAGGGTGAGCTGCATAAACATGGTTATTTACGTAGGACAATACCCATTATTTTTTATTAACATGAAAAATCTCATATACAAAGATTACATCGTATTAATATTATGGGCATTGTGCTGTCCACAAATCCCCTTTTATGCCATGGCCACAGAAACTGGTGAAAGCAGCATTTACCAGCCCTATGATAAATTTGGTCTGACTCAGACAGGTATTTTACTACTACAAAGACAATCATGATAATATATGGCACATGGACTCTGACTGTTTTTCTTAACAAAGATACAAATTCAATAGAATTAGAATACCAATCTTTCCATCACATTCAATAAAATATACTATATACTGTGTAGACCAAATAGGTGCCTGTCTTGTTTGCTAGTTTTCATTTATGAGTAAGCTAACATATGTCTATGTTATAATACGGGGTGCTGTGTTGAACTCATTGCTTTTCTTAAATAAGTTTCAACCCATATTTTATACACTTAATTTTAGTCATTTCTATTTTTTTTTAATGTAAATGTTTTTTAAAATTAAAAGGGAAAAGTATCATTTTGTCCCCCCCCCCCCCCTTGCTAGTTCCACTACTGGGTGTCTGTTTTAGTGATTTAATGAACCTAACAGCTCTTTCCTGAATTTCAGTTTTTTGTTTTCTTTAGATAAATGATCCCATATAAAAGATGTATAGATTCTAGTATATGTCTAACCAATAATAGGTAGCATTTTAGTTTTATCTTGTTTTTTTCTTACATTTGTAGAAATTAATTTTTATGAAGCCTAAAGTTTTGTTTCATTTTTAAATTCCTTTATCAGCATCTGAGGTGAGAGATTTCGACATCACAGTTGTATACATTTTTGTGTACAATAAAGCAAACATTTATTGTTTTCAAGATAACTTTTTTTCTTTTTCGTAAAATTTGACAGTTGTATTATTGAAAGGGAATTTTAAAATTATAGTGAACAAGTTATATCGATTGGATTAATAGTTCCTCTGTTTTCACTTAGTTTTCATTGTTGGTAGTTACATAAATATTCTCTTGGACCTAAAATAATAATAAAATTTATCTTTAAAAATTTATTTTTGAAAAACATTCTTACAAACATTCTTATTCTGTTTCATTTGATATATAATACATGCATATCATAAGACATAAAAGTTTGATAGTTTTCAGTTGAATAAGGTTAGGTCTAAAAATTGGGTCATGAAAACGTTCAGTCAGAAAGAGGGAAAACCAGATGTTAATATCATTTTTTTTCTCAAAACCGATATTCGGTTCTACTAGTTGTAGCAATAATAGATTGCTCAATGGACACGACAAAAACAATAATTTGACACTTGTACTTTTTATTTAAATTTTCTTTCTATGCCAATTATAAAGTCAAACAGATCAGTATTATGAAACTGGCCTTTTTTATCCACAAGATAAAAGAAAAATTTATTTTTTAGTTGGAGTGGTATGTACAAACCAGCTCCAGTTCTTGCTTGCAGGCAGTTGATGTGATCAATAGGCTTAGTGAGTGTGATTTCACGTCCCATCCAGCCAAATGTGGTTATTTTCACATCCTTTCCTCCTTTGAGTAGCCATAAACTTTTAATTGCACGTCGTGGATAACTTGCTGAGATGAACAGAATAGTGAAACCTGAAAATAAAATGCTTTCATTATTAAAATTGTATACTACACTATTTGTAGTACAGGGAGATTTACTGGAAAAACAAAACAAATTAAACAACCAAATAAAAAATATTTTTTTTTATAAATCCCGTATAAGCATTTTTATTTAGCTTTTTGAAGATTTTGCCCTTGCCACTTACATGATAAGAAAAAATACAAAAGCAAAATTAAAAACACATTTTAATTTAGACTTATAAATGAAAATATAACTTGAAAAATTTAATGCCTTAGTGATATAAATTATGCTGTCTATAGTTATAATATTAACATAACAAACTTATTGACTACCGGTATATTATATAAATAAAGAAGCACACAAACTCAAAGTAATTCGTATTTGACATATTATTATTTTGTGTACCCGATATATACAATTTTATTATGCATTATCCTCCCAAAGATTTTGCCCTTTGCCATCCATATAGATATAAAGAAAGCATAAAAGTGCAGTATGGTTAATCACATGTCTTCAATATGGATTTACTAATGCGCACCATAAAGTGTACAGAAAAAACAACAGCTAATAACTAATTTTGGGGTGTGTGGCAGAAATTTTCACAGAATGTGTTGCCCAGAGCAGGGCTTCATGTTTATGTGTTAACTTTCAGATCTTTAAGAATCAAGAAGTGGTTCAATCAGCTTCTGAACTTCAGGTCGGTCGCCACTCGCCAGGCAGAACGTTTTGCAAAGTTAATATAAAGGATGTAAAAATAGTGCATAATGATACTATTACAAAGCAACCTGAGAAAAACAATCAAGTAATCAATGAGCCATGGCAAAACAGTCATGGGCTGGACACCTAAAGCTGCACTTTCTGTACCCTATCACTCAGTCACTTGTTTTTTATTATTGTATCTTCAATATGTGGACATATTTAGTAGCCTTTTGAGGCAAATACACATCAAACAAATGCATTATACGGCTAATAGTACTAATAGGCCAAGCTGGTGTATATATGCACTTCATTGCCCATGGGCCTCAAAGCTGAAGATGTGTGTAAACCACTGATAGCCTATGTCCCATTAAGAGTACATTCATTATTGTGCAGCTGAGCAGAGGATCCTTGCATGACTTAGAGCCCACCTAGAGTCGGTGAGGAGGAAGGAATAGGCATGACAGTTCCCATATCACCAAGCCTGATGCCTGTATAACAAGCCTCTAAGTCTGATATTTGTACAACCAGCTTCTGTACCCATGGGCATCAAAGTTGGCAAAGTGTGTAAACCATAAATACGATCTCATTAAGAGTACACCAGTGGGCTAACACTTGAGGGACATCCCCCGTTGCACATCCATCCAAGGATCATAGCACAGGCGAGAGTGAAATGTAACTCGATGGGGAGGAAGGAATGGGTGGGAAAATAACGTACCCGAATTGCCAAGCACTTCGTTTGTATGACCAGGTCTATAGTCTGGTATTTGAAATCACTTCTGTACCCAGGGGGCCTCAAAGCGGCGAAGTGTGGAAACCACCAGTACGCTTGCACCAAGAGCACACCAGTGAGCTAATGCATGGGGGACAGCTGCACGTCCAAGACTCATTGTATTGCCAAGAAGCCTTAAGGCTCAATGTGGAGGAAGCAATGTGCACAGCTTCCCGCCTCAACCCTGCCCTGGTGTCAGTATGCCCATACCTATAGTATGGGAATTGCACTGCTGGGCGACATTGCAGGTATACGGTTTATGCCCTGAAGGGGTGTTATTCAGAATATATGGCATGGAAACTTTAGCTTTAATAACAGAAGATATTACCTATTTACTATAACTGCCTATATAATGCAATAATCTTCTGTATAGAAGTAGAAGGAGCGACTCTAATGTATAAGATAAGATAACAACTTTCATCACCAAGGAATACTAGGCTAATTTTTAAATGTACATTTCTAAGAGTAGAAAACATTTCAAATTCCAATATACTGTGTTTAAAGCAACTTAAAGTAGAGCAATGAACTTTCTATTATTAAAAACACTTAGACTGAAGGGGCACGGTGGCCGAGCGACAGGGCGTTTGACTGGCGTTCTGGGTTCAAATCCTGGTGGAGGCTAGAATTTTTTTCCGGGACTTGAGGGTGTCTCTGAGTCTACCCAGCTCTGATGGATACCTGACATTAGTTGGGGTAAAGTAAAGGCAGCTGGGCATTGTACTGGCCACATTCCCTAATATGCCGTGACCACAGAAACTGGTGCCCTATGATTAGTATGATCAGTTTGGTCCGAAGGGTACTTTACTTAGCCCTGAAAATGTTTAAATTCCTAAATTAAGCTTTGGAATTTTATGTTTAAAAATAGCTCTTTCTTGATTCTTTTTTTTTTTTTTTATTAATTTCTTAATTATTAAAGGTTTTATTTATCAAATTTTTAGGCCTATATAATCATTTTTTTTACTCAAGCCAAAAATGTCTACTAATTTAAATTTAAGTTAAAACAAGCTTATAATGGCTTAGCTACAACCCACTAGTGGGACTAGTAGGGCCTAAATAGTAGCCTACTCAACTTACCCACAACAAGACTAAGAATGCTTATAGCATTTTTGTATTGTCCTTCTTTATAAAGTATTTTTTTCCATAAAGATAAGTTACTGGTGTCTTGCTGAGGTGCCACCCTAAGGTCCTGAACAGCAAATATCCCCAAATATCCCCAGATAAGCATTTGAAATACACCAACATATGACAAGGTCTTGAAAAAGGCATCATTCTTGTTCGTGTAAATTATGACATCCTGAATGACATTTCTGTTAATATCAAAAACATTTCCTGTGCTGAAATTTAATTTTACTTTCTGAAATAGGTTCAAGCTTGGGAAAATGGTAGTTTGACTCTTGTGGGCCCTGCTGAGCCTGCTCATGTAATTTGTCCGAAATGTTTTGAAATGACATTTTTGAGTAAAATTAAAATCAAACCGATTTTTAGATAATGTTAATAGAATTGAGCCTTTTGTAGTAAAATATGCATTGCTCCCTTTCAGACAACACTGTGATAGTCTTCCAATGTTAGAAACACAAGATGATACAGTCATTGCGTTTTAGTACAATTCTAAGCGTAAACAATTTTTTTTATTATTATTAAGGTCATATAAGGCCTACAGTGACAGAGATATAAATAATATATAGCTCAGTGAGACATCGGTGCTGCCAAATTATCCTAGATTCACGGCCAAATATTTTAAAAAAACTGATTTAAATTTTTAATTGTTCTTTTTTTCTCTTGGCTTATAATGTTTGTATGTTATTTGTTTTATAGCTTCTATTACAAAGAATATTTCTGCTTCTTACGCTAGAGTCTTTTCTTGTATTGTGCTTAGGGGCTTTTAGGCCTAATGACAAAAAGTTTTGGATTTCTTGTCTTGTTCAGTAACCCATTCCTTGTCAGGATGCCACTCAGACTCCAGGAAGAACGCGATCGATGTTTTATAAGCGTTAGTTTTTGCACAATGTCACAAGGACAAGGAATACGAAAAGTGTTTGTTTCCCCGTTGTCTGAGTATTTTAATATAGGCCTATTATTAAAAAATAAAATTATATATCATGTCTATGATATTAGGGTAATCATTTAAAGCTTAGCATAAGACAGTTTAAAATGTAGGCTCATCGGGCATTTGCTTATTTTTAATATACATTAATTGCACTTAAAGTCAAAGAAATTAGTTTATGCCTTTTTTAATGAGAAAACATTAAATTTGGGCAATTTTGGGCTTCTGAGCTTCTCTATTCGGCCAATCACACCTCACCACTCCCGATTGAAATTCGTACACAATAAAAAGTACTTTACAATTTGAAAGATTTAAAAAGAAAAACTGTTAACTGCATGTGTTGAATTTTATTAATTTACACATAAGCCTAATCTAGTAGTTAAGCTTTTATACTTAGATTATGAATTATGAAGGTTGAAAAAATTTCAGCGGAGCGAAAATAAATGCAAAAAATTCTGGTAACGCTAACCTTGCTTTATTGCCTGATTTGCCTCTGAATCCCTTTTTTGTATCTTGAAAAGGCGGGAATAAAAAATAATAAACTAATAAACCGAAAATGCCCTATATTCAGTTGTGATTGTTTATTAGTGACTATTCACTGACTATTCCCATTATTAGACAAAATACAATAAATATTATAATCTGTGTTAAACTAGTGTTTGAAATCGATTTAATGGCACGGAGATTAAATTTAGTTGTTGCAGCCTGCAATAATATGGGAATCGGTATCGAAGGACGTCTACCTTGGCGTTTGAAACAAGACATGGCATTTTTTAAAAAGGTATGACTACCGTATGACCGTAACGTAAGGCGTATCATCCGTATGCCTCCCCGCCTCCCGTAATCCGTAATAATACATTAAAATCATTAATTAATTTAAATTATGATTAATAGCATAGTCATAAGTCTAGTAATAATCAGAATCATAGTAACCTTTTATTAATTATGAAATTAGATAATGATAATGTTATTAAGTATTATTTACGTTAAACTCAATTTCTAGACATTCCTATAAATAGTATAAATGCCTAGGCTAGGCCCCTACTGCCCTAGCCCCTAGCCTAGGCCCTACTGTAAATTCTATATATAATAAATAATAATACATTTCATTTAGTAAAATTTAGTTAGTTCTCTATAGTCTATAGGCCTATTACTATTACTAGTATTACTAAGCTATTACCGTTAGTAGTAGTAGCCGTTCCTGGTCCTGGTGTTACGTATTAGTAGGCCTATTAGTATTAGCCTATACTGACTCTATAGCCTACCTATTTTAAGAGATTAGTCTGAGTCTGATTAGAAAGGTTTAGGCCTACTTTTATTTTTATAATTGAATTTAATGTAAATGTTTTTTTTAACTCATTAGGCTGTATTAACTTTACTTTATTATCATTAATTTTAAATAATTATTGCACTTAAATAATTTTTTGTTTATTAAATTTAAAAAAAAATAAGGTAGGCTATATTTATATATAGGATAGGCCTGGCCTATTATTTCCCTATTATTAGTATTATTTGCCTATTAATAAAATTTTTAGTTACCCTGTACCATTTAATAATATCAGTCTATATAACCCCCCCCCCCCCCCCAAATAATTTTATTGTAAAGAAGACATTTATTAAATACAAAATAAATTATTATTTTTAATAGGTAGGCCCTATATGACTAATAAGACCGGTAGGATTTCATCATATCCCTGATTGTAAGACCAATTTAACAAGTTGATCAAATATATCTATAGGGCCAATGAAGCATATTATAATGCTAGTTTAATAGGCTACAGCATATAGGTCTACTAGAGAACTGTGTTGCCAGCACAATGCCGAGCTACTTTTACTTTTACCCAACTAATGTCAGGTATATACCCATTAGAGCTGGGTAGTCCCATAGACATCTAAAGACCCAGGAAACAAATTGTAGCATTTACCAGGATTTAAATTAGGACCTTGATACAGTAATCCAAGCTACCTATATGGATATAATATATGTCTATATAATTAATAATAATTTATGCATTAATGTTAAAAAAAAAACACCTTTATTATAATTTATATTTTATTGTTGACTAACATATTCATTGTAGCTTATATATACCGTAATATAACTATTCTTACAATTATATTGACCTTATTATAATTATAAAGAGAGATGAATAATTTTCATGTTATTTTTATTTCTTTTTTAGATAACAACAACAACCACAGACAGTTCTCAAAAGAATATGGTCATAATGGGTAAAAGAACTTGGTTCTCTATTCCACCAAAGTTTCGTCCATTACCTGATAGAGTAAATGTGGTCCTGAGTTCTCAATTGCATGAGGCACCAGAAGGATCTAATCTGGCCAGTTCTTTAAATCAAGCAATGTCCTTGGCAGAAACTCTCAATGTGGATCAAATATTCATTATTGGAGGAGCATCTGTTTACAAGGAAGCCATGGAGTCATGCCACCCATGCAGAATCTATCTAACGCACATCTTTCATGATTTTGAATGTGATACATTCTTACCTGAGATAGATTTAAAACAGTTCAAGAAGATACCAAATCCAAAGAATGTCCCAGTTGAAGAATTTGAAGAAAATGGAATCAAATTTTGTATTGAAGTTTTTGATAAAGATGTGTTATTTTAAACTTAAATTAAAGCATCATTGAGCAAAAAGCAATGTTGGAGGCACATTTGATGTAACTTTTAGTTGTAGACCTCAGCATTTGATGGTTACCTAATTTAAACAAATAATGCAATGCTTTTTCTTGAACTTTCTTTAATGTTTTGTAATTGTAATTGTAAATATATTTGTAAGTATGACTGCATTCAATCATACAGGATCTGAATTAAAGTTTTAAAACAGACATTTTTACCTTAAAAATGAGAATGAAAAATGTTACATTTCTATTACTATATGTAAAGAATATATGTTTTCAAAATCTGTATATTAAAAAACATTTTCAGTTAGCCTATATAGTAAAATGTCTAGGGGTACTGGTATCTATAATATATAGTTGACTCTTTGACAAATTGTGTCATAAAAATTGTGTAATGACAGGATTAACAAGAAAAACACAACATATTAATAATTAATATCAATAATATACAGTATACATCTGAAATTAAGGTAGGGCCCTACAATATACAGTAAAGAAAACAATAGACTATACAGTGGTAATTACTAATTAGAAAATCCTTTTTCTGGAACTGTAAGTAGTCTAAGCATGTTATGAAGTAAAAGGGAAATAACTTAAACTTAATGACAATATACTGAAATCTTACGGTTATCGTTACTTCTTCTTTGCACAGACTTATAATTAAAATATAATCATGCATGAAATTGAAATGCATGTACCGTATTAATATTAACATATAAACTGGTAATCACCCTATTTTGTCTGAATTTGTCAATTTTCATAAAAATAGAAATACTGACTTCTTTTAATTTTAAATCAACATGCTGGTACAGTAGCTTACATTATATAATATTTTAATATACCGTAATTATAATACAAATTAATTAATATAATTCTGGGAAAGTTTCCATGCAGCCTACTTTTTTTCCCCGAGTAGTTTAGCAAGCAAACAAAAACTATGCTATATAATATATACTATATAAGTATTATAAGTCTGCCAGTTGGCTAATATAAATAAACTCCAGGATATTACAAATCACATAGAAATCAGCACCTTAATTTTAGGGTTCCTACTCTTTTACTGATAGTAGGCTACCAATACTAGTTTACTAGGCTGGTAATTTTAATCTGCCCTACAATTACAAAAATTTCACTTAAATGGTAACACATTCTCATTCATCATATTTACAGACATTTCTAAAGCAAAGTAATTATAGATCTAGACTAGTGACTAAGTCTTAATTAGTTAAATTAGTTTAAACTTAAAAACTACGTTAATTTTTCACTATTAACATTACCTTAGTCAAAGTTAGTCTGAGCACTAATAATAATTATTAGTAGTACTATTGTATACTTTTAGTAGCCTAGCTATGGATAACTATTCCTAGTAATTATAGTATAGAAGTATAATAGGCTTAGGCCTACCGACATTGCTCCGGAGCAACTCCCAGACGCCTATGCGGACTTTTTCACCACCAAGGTGCAAGAGATTAGGGAGGAACTAGACAGTGTGTCCCCTACACCTTCCTCACCGTTCTCGGAGGACGTTGGGCAGACGGAATCATTTAATGGATTCCTGCCCGTAACAGAGGACGAGGTGAGGCGATTCATCATCAGTTCTGCCCCCAAGTCATGTGCCCTCGATCCCATCCCCGTCCCTTTACTTGTAGAATGCCTCGACGTCATCCTCCCAGCACTCACCTCTATCATAAATTCTTCTCTTCTCTCTGGCATTTTCCCGCCCATCTTTAAACGGTCGATAGTCCTGCCACTATTGAAGAAACCCTCACTCGACCCAAACACACTAAAGAACTACCGCCCTGTTAGCAACCTCTCCTTTCTCTCCAAAATCACAGAAAAACTCGTACTCTCTCAGCTATCTGACTATCTTCACTCTCGCAATCTCTATCCTTCCTCTCAGTCCGCCTACCGGCCAGGTCATAGCACAGAAACAGCGCTGGCCCGAGTCATGAGCGACCTCCTGTGCGCGATGGACGGCGGCAAACTATCTATTCTCACTCTGTTAGATCTCTCCGCGGCATTTGATACCATTGACCACCAGATTCTTCTTGATCTTTCTTTCGGACTTTCTGGTTCAGCTCTAAACTGGTTTCAGTCTTATCTTTCAGACAGAACTCAAACAGTCTCTGTTTCTAACCGCTCTTCCAAACCGTCAGCCCTGTCTCTTGGAGTTCCCCAAGGATCGGTCCTTGGGCCGGTCCTTTTCATTCTCTACACTAAACCTCTGTCATCCCTCATCAGCCACCACTCAGTTTCCAGTCAGTCCTTTGCTGATGACACTCAGATCAGTGACTCTTGCTTTCCTGATCATCTCGATGCCACCGTCCTTCGCATGCAGGAGTGCGTAGACGACGTAAAGCGTTGGATGACTTGCAACAAACTGAAGCTTAATGATGACAAAACGGAAATCCTTCTCATCCACTCTCAAAACAAACCTCTCCCTCCATCTGCTCCTTCTTCTATATCTATCGGCAACTCTGACATCACACTCTCTTCCTCTGCCAGAAACCTTGGAGTCACGTTCACAGACACCCTCTCCATGGACAAACACGTTACGAACATCTGCAGATCAGCATACAACGAACTCAGAAAAATCAGCGCCATTAGACACCTCCTCTCCTTTGACGCCACAAAAACTCTCTTCTGTTCACTCATTCTTTCAAAATTTGACTACTGTAACACTCTCCTCGCAGGCATTCCTCAGCACCACATAGACAAACTTCAGAGGGTACAGAACTCAGCATGCAGACTCATTTTCAAAGCAAAGAAACACGACCACATCCAACCACACATGCAGCAACTCCACTGGCTTCCTCTCGCATAAAGTACCGTACAAGTCTGCCAATCTATGCTTCAATTCTTTCACTGACCCTCATTTTCCTGTCTATCTCTCTGAACTGTTGCTTCCTTACATCCCCACAAGACAACTACGCTCTTCCACTGACAATAGAACCCTCACAATCCCAAGAACCAAAACCATCGGCGACCGTTCCTTCTTCTTCCACGCCCCCACCTTCTGGAACCAGCTCCCCTTCCACGTCCGTCATTGCGAAACCTCCTCCACTTTCAAAAAGTCCCTTAAAACCCATCTGTTTAGGTCCGCCTATGACCTGTGATGCCTCGTTCCTGGTCTCGGTTTGTTTTTATTATCATTACCAGTATGTGCTAATGTGTCTTTGTTATTATAGCCACTTTACTGTGGTAGCTATTGTTTTTAAAATCAATTTTATTGCTGTAACTATTATCTTTATAGCCTTTTAGTGATGTAGCTATTGTCTATTTATTTTAGTAACTTAGATAGTTTGCAATTTTAGTAAAATTGTAAAGCGCTTAGAGCTGTAAGGTAAGCGCTATATAAAAATGCCTCAATAATAATAATAATATACGGTACCGGTACTTATAATATCGGTTATTCTTGTGCTGCTACCCTTTCTGTCCCTGCCGCCATGCAGGAGTTTTGGCCTAATGCACAATAATCTTCAATCTAGAAGGAAAGTCTGTAAACTGCTAAAATAGTAGGCCTACCAGTGCACTTTTGTTTAAACCTAAAGCTGTGCCACTGTTATTAGTATTATATTGGGCCAATATTGACATCTTGGATAAATATATTAATAAATATTTAAATATTGATCAGGTGTTATGGGTTTAAAGTTTGAAACATTGCTGAAGGACGCAAATACAAATGGTTCAGGTTGGATAGGAAAGTGAATCATCAAATAAAACAAAACTAAATTATCATGTAGAACAGCACGTCGAATACTAGAGGACTACAGCACCAAATCAAGCGCCTCTGCCTTAGTAGCAAAACTCCACCTAGATATGTCGCACCGACGTCTACATTCTTCTTTTCCGTCAGCCATTAGGCTGTGGAACACCCTGGGGCCTGGACCAGGCCTCCATCACTGCCCCTACAGTTCCGGCCTTCAAATCGTCACTAAAGTGCTGGTCCAAAAACCTTAAGTGACACTCTTTTATCTGTATATAACTGTTGCTATGTTATTTTACGTGTATTTAAATTGTGGACTTTTTCCTCGGTTCTACGGGGTCTCCACAGTATTACGAAGAAGAAGAAGAAGCAAAGTGAAAAAAAATGAAGAGTGGCAGCACTGACCTTTGACTTGAGTAGTAAGTAGGTCATATTATTATAATATCGTCTTTTTAGACTGACAGCCTTTTCAGCTGCTTTAGTGAGCTCAGAATACCGAGTAACATTTCATAAATGCATATTTTGATCTTTTTTGTAAGCTTATCTTTGAAATCATTCATGAAAACAAATAATGTTTAGAAACTTTGAACGATATTTTTTTAAGAAAATAAAAGGCTAAAATATTTTGAAGTTATTGTTAAAAGCTTTAATAACCACCCAACATCATATGCTGTGATGGCCGAGTGGTTAAGGCGTTGGACTTGAAATCCAATGGGATCTTCCCGCGCAGGTTCGAACCCTGCTCGCAGCGAAAGTAATAATTTTTTTTAGAAACGATATATTTTTTTTTTACGATAAAGATAAAGAACGAGCTTTTGATCTTTTTAACCAAGGCTGAGCATTTATTTCAATATAATACAAATATAAATATTTGTAATACAATTTATAAATTTAATATACGATTGCGTATTAAAGCCCCCTTTGTAAAAGCTATTAGGCTTAGGCGATAGGCCTACTTCAAATCAAAAGAGCCAGCTATTGCCCAGGCAGCAGACCCCATCTCTCCAATAAGTAGCAAAAATAATATATATATATATATATTATTATATATATATAAGCTTATACTATTAACCACTGATATATAAACAAAGGCAAAATTTAGTGCTGTAAAATTTCGTAACTTTTATGTTATCTTAACTATTTTAGACATGGACTGTAACAGACTCTCTATAGGCTAATTACTGTAGGCTATTATATACAGAACTACAATATAAACTATAATAATAGCTATTATAAACTATTCACATTCCAAATGCATGTAGGTATTAACTCTTTCCATCCCAGGGCTTTTTCCATGGTTTTACCAAGCATTTTTTACAGATACAATAAAAAAAATAGGACCTTTTTTTAAATTGTAAATCTTGGGACAAATATAAGAGATAGACCTTAGTGTTATACATCAAAAGAAAGCAAAATAAATGTAGTTTATGATCAAAGTACTTTAAAATATGTTTATTGAACGATATACATTTTTTATAGTGGTCAACCACTAAGAAAAAATTATTTATAAAAAAAAATAATTATTCTTTCCAATAAAAGTTTTTTTATTTATAAAAAGTGTCAACCATTTGATGCAATAACTTAAACCCCGATCGCAAATCGATTGAAAGGAAATTGAATGTAGCATATGATAAATGTATTTAAAAATATATTTATTATATTTGAAAAATAAATTTTAGTACAAATTTGTAACCTTTCCAAGTGGGCCACGCCCCCTTTTTGGACGCTTTCATTACATCATTTATTTTGCTTTTTCTAAATTATAATCGATCTCTTGTTCTAGGAAGTTTTCATTGTTAGAAGTTAATAAAATAGGCCACCGTATTTTGTAATGAATAAATCAGTTATATAGCTTTATTAGCGGTAATAATCTAAGTTGGAGATGCCCCTAGACCGCTTGGCCACATAACAGAAATAACTGAACCCAAATATCGATCAAAATGTAAAAAATTAATGCAACAAATGTAAACAAACTGCATTAATAACAAAGAAAATGGCGTAACGAAATTGGCGACGTAAAATTACTTCTTTACACCGTATAGGCTTTTCGCAAAATTATTAATTAATCCTGAGCCGGTAGAATCGGCTCGCGGGACGGAAACGAAAAATAAAAAAGCCGATTGTACCGGCTCATGGGACAGAAAGAGTTAAAAAGAAAGTATTTTATCTTTCCACCCTTTTCAACCCTTTAAACTTAAAGTAAATAATATGGGCATGGGGCATTAGACCTTAGCCTATATAGTATGTCTGTATGGTGTCTGGTTTTGTTTGAACCGGACAGTTCGTATCTATTTCTGCAGACTAAAAAATATAGATAAAACAGACATGCATTACAAGTGAAGCCGGCTGGTCCAGCGGCTAGTTCACCGGACTGTCAACCAAAACCAACTGACAAACAGGCTGATGTTTATGGCGAGAAGGTTCTAATTGTAATTGTAGTGGATTGTCTCTACCAGTCACTGAAGAAGGACAGAAATCTCTTTCTTGGAAAGTGTCCGAGTTGTATGGATAGATGCCTGCTTTTGCAAATCCAGAGATGATGTTCTGCACTGTCATAGTGGGACCCCGTGCTTCATTAACAATCTCTGGAAGTTGATAAATTGTCAATGGGGAGCCAGAATGAGATCGAAGCCAGTTTTGCTGAGATTGCCCTAGGCGTTTTTTTCAGCGGGCCGAACACAGACAGATCCTCATTGGGGCAATACCACCATGGCGAATGTACCCCTATGGCGGACTAGCCCCGGTCTCCCCTAATGTAGTGTCAGTGTCAGTTAACAATCAAATGCGATTTTTCATTCACAGTATTTGTTGCAGTATTTGCCAGTTCAGTTCAGTCTCTATCTATATAGGCTATAACTGTTTCTGATAGTTAGGCTACATGCCCATGATTTGGTCGTTCCCTTTATTATCGCTTCCAAATTTTGTGTTCGTGTCTCCCATTAGTATCTTTATGTCTCTTGTGAATGCTTTGTTGAGGGTGTACTAGGGTATAGAAATATGCCTTCTATTCCTCAGCTGCAATATTTGTGGGAGCATAAAATAAGATTTCTTTATTGATCCAAAAAAGGGAAAAATGTGGTTTGATTACGTTGCAGTATTACAAGAACACAAGCACAACAACCAGAACAAATACAACACACATACACACTGGTCATCTTCAAATCTGCGAAACACGCATCTGGCTCTTGATTATGCTTTTGTCGGGAGCAGCTTTAATATAGTCTCACAGAATAAGGAACAAAGGCTTTCTTGTACATTTCTCTTCGGGCTCTGATTGACAGGAGTCGGCAACTACTTGTTGATTTTACGTAGTTGTTGCGGAGTGGATGCATCTTTGAGTAGCCTAACATTGGATTACCGTGATGTTCCGTCCTTTGGATTTGAAACGTGCTGGGGTCTCTAGGTGACAACGTCATTGCCACTCATTCTGTGAATTTTAAATAAAACAGTTGAAATATTTCAAGCTCACATTCCATGTCTTAATTAAACCATGATTAAACATTACCTCATCCTGCTTTACGATGATGCCACTAAAGTCCAATTATTCACGCAAGATGTCTGATTCAATACCGAGAAGACTAACTTAGTTCAGACAGATTCTACTGAGTCATGGTTTTTCGCAGCCTGTTTCTATCACCTTCAATTCGGAGAATGATCGTTGACTAGATCAATTGGCAACCATAAATAGCAGATACATTCTTAGGGCAACTTCAATGTTCGGAAAATTGAACCTGTTCCTTACCGAGGCAATCGTCCAGATCTCTGTGACAAATTTCAGAGCTGCATGTTGAATTTCATCAGCTGACATATTATTGTTAAGTTGATCAAGGAATACAAATCGTTCACAAACAATAATGTATGCATTATTACGTTGAACAAGTGATAGCTTCAATTGGTCTACAACTGTAAGAAAACTATCCACACGGAATTTAGCTCTTGGTGATGACTCTGCTATTTAAACATGTCCATAGTCAAGTGATGTAGCTTCTTGTATCAGGTGATAGCCTGTTGCAAATGCTATCGTCGCATCATACTGGCAAGACCAGTGTGTTTCTGACAGTTTCTTTGGTACACGCAGTGGTACATCAGAAGATTGCAATTTCTGTGTTAAAATGTCGTAACGGTTTGTAGATGCTGTAAAAAAAAAGAGTATAAATCTGTTGCAGTAAGTAAAAAAATGACACAGCTGATGTAGGCCTACATCTTTAGCTGCTGCTTCACCAACTAAGTCCGGGAAGTGTGCGGTGCATGACACCCAGGAGATATATATGCCCAGATTGCTAACGCGCTGCTGTTCAGAACCAAGGCACGAAGTGTCCACGACAATAGACCTATAAGTAGGCCTAATATCAATCATGTGGGCTTGCAGGAACTCTTGAAGTGCAAGGTACATTTCTGAACCCTTGTGACCTCTGATGGCCTTAAATGTAACAGCAATAATCTAATTACCAAAACAAATAAGAATTTTAAAAAACATTTTTGGGAGATGTGTGGGGGCTCCTTTTCTATAGGAACATGTGGAACATGCCTAATACGCCACTGTTTAGATTATATATATTGAATACACTTGAATCAACTTTATAGGCCTATGTAACTAGCCTAGGCGTTAATGGATAATTTACCAAATAATCACGCAAAAAAATAAAGGTAGGGATGGGCACCCTTCATCCCACTGACAAATTTCGATTTGAGAAAGCCCCTTCATCAAGCCCAAGCTAAAGATTAAAAGAGCATATTGTGCACTCCTTATATATTAAATATATTATTTAAATTAGATATATAGGCCTATATATTGCTTTCATGTTTTGTAGACTACCAAGCTGTGTGGCAGCGTTAATATATGTAAGCTTATATTATATAGGCCTATATATATATATATATATATATATATTGGGTAGGCCTAGGCCTATCTATTCCACATACCCACATACCATATTCACGGAATAGGCCTAATGTAGGCTACAAAGGCTACGTATTTATTTTTTTATAACATTCATCTACTTTAAAGCCCTATCCAATTTTTAGTGTCCAGTACTTTCCAGTCAAATTCCACCAAGGGGATTTTTTCATTCGTCATCGCCTTTTTTCTTTCCCCCCCCCCCCTTGGGTTTTCCATGTAAAGAAAATGAGCGCTAAAATTAAATAGGGTCTAGAGTCTAGATCTAGATTAGTTATTTTATTGTTTTATGTTGGTGGGGTAATTTTGGATGTAGGCCTATAATTTAAAAATAGGTCAGATATAATAGGGCCTATGTTGTTAAAATATTTTTTATTAGAAAAATTAAAATCAAATTTAAGAGAGCAATAATTAGACTCTGTAGCCTTCAAGTCGAGGGGGGGGGGGTATATAATTAAGCTTTTAATATAAAAAGCCAATCTTAATATAGTCTGGTATTAAAAACACAATCATGCACTCGTGTACCTTAAACGAGCCTCGCTCTTTTTAACTAGGTCAAAAGTAGTATCGCGTACAAATGACACAAAAAATATCCTGTTTGAGTTACCCGACCTAATATTTGCCCCGCCCCCTTTTCCCTCAACTCTCCCCTTTGCCTTTGTTTTAAATGTAGGCCTAGCCGATATTTTTTCTTTAAATAACATTCATGGTTATTAACAACTAAGCTGTTATTAAACTAATAAAAAAAATGCATTGTCTGTTGTTGTTTTTATAAAACGACATATAATTCATATAATCAATAGTTTTGAGATCATTTAAATTTCTACCTTATATCAGGGGTCGGCAAGATTTGATAACAGTAATATTGTAATTCGCTTTTGGCTGGTCTCTCGGCCTCCTCCCTTCAAGGACTCCAACGTATCCAGAACTGCGCAGCCCGACTAGTTCTCAAGAAGAAGAAGTCAAATAATATCAATCCTCTGCTCCGATCTCTGCACTGGCTACCGGATCTCATATAAGCTGGCTTCTCTCTGTTATAGGTGCCTGAATAACTGCGCCCCTGATTATCTTCGCTCTTGTATGGAACTCTACACCCAGTCCCGCCCACTTCGTTCGGCTTCTGACGCGCTTACTCTGCGGATCCCTCGTGTGAGGCTAGTGTCCGCTGGCGAACGTTCATTTTCCTACGCAGGACCGTCCGCTTGGAATCACCTCCCACTACAGCTTCGCCAGAGCCCTAGCTATGACACCTTCAGGAGCCAGCTGAAGACTCACCTATTTCGTCAGCAGAATTAGCGTACTACTACATATTTCGTTGTCTGTCTGTATTCTGTAACTGTCGTCTGCGCATAGAACTGTCACCAACGGGATATGCGCTATATAAGCACCGTTATTATTATTATTATTATGTCAAAGTAGAATGTCTTATTCATTCTGTGTGCCAACATCCTTAAATAATCACCCTGCTATTTTCTTGTAGAAAAGACTTCAAATGGCTTTTTTACGGGTCTTCTGCGTGCCATTGAATACTGCTCCACGTGTCAAGTCTGGCACGCGTTCCATAAGTAATTGCCGACCCCTGGTCTATAGCCTATATAGCCCATTATTTATTGTACTATATATTTTGGATACGGTACCTATTTGTTCCTTCTACCCCCCCCCCCCCCCCCAAAGCATTTAAAATTGTTGCACCCACTCCACCAATCCTAATTTAGGGCCTAATGGTTACGTTGCCTCTGATGATAGGCAAATATAATATATCCATTATGATTGTTAACACAGTACAAACATCTTATGTAATATATATATAGGCCATATATATATATTAGGCTAAGCCCTATTTCACCAAGCTACTATATAAATCACTAAAAAAACAATAAAGCTCCAGGATCCGATAACTTGAACACTGAACTATTTAAGTTTAAGTCTAACGCAGAGACAGCAGCTAATATATTGGAGTCACTTTTCATAAAAATATGGGTGGAAGCATACGTACCAGAAGACTGGACTAAAGGAATAATTATCAAAATCCCCAAAAAGGGTGCACTTAGTGACTGCAATAACTGGCGTGGCATTACGCTTCTGTCAATCCCAAGCAAAGTACTGGCCAAGGTGATCATCGGGAGACTTTACGAAGCTGTCGACATCATTCTTAGAAAAGAGCAAGCAGGTTTTAGAAAAGGGAGGAACTGCACAGAACAGATTTTTGCTCTACGAAACAGCATAGAACAATGTACAGAATGGCAACGACAACTTTATATCAACTTCATTGATTTCGAAAAGGCATTCGACAGTGTTCACCGAGACAGTCTGTGGCGCATTCTGAGAGCATATGGAATACCTGCTCACATGGTACAGCTGATCAAGAGCTTTTACAGCAACTACAGTTGCTGCATGAAAGGTAGCAACATATGGTTCGAAGTGAGGACAGGGGTGAGACAGGGATGCGTGATGTCCGCATTACTGTTTAACATACTACCTGACTGGGTGATGAAAAACACAACAGAAGTGAGAAACAATGGCATCAGATGGACTTTGTTATCAACACTTGGGGATTTAGACTATGCTGATGACCTTGCACTTTTGTCTCACACCTATCAGCAAATGCAAGCCAAAACAGACAGACTAAATAATTTTAGTTCTCAAGTTGGACTAAAAATAAATCATAAGAAATCTGAAGTCATGGTGCTAAATACCACTACTATGATTCCAGTCAAAGTTGACAATAAAGATCGTCCTAACTCAGAAAAATTCACATACCTAGGAAGCTCACTCACACCAGATGGAGGAAGCAAAGAAGATATTCAGAACAGACTGAACAAAGCAAGAATTGCATTCTACTATAATATGGTACTATGTAAAGATGTCGTGTCATTCATTTGAAATGTTTTGTGGTTAATTGTAAATCAAAAGATGTCGACGTGTAGATTTATAGGCACAAAGAAGCAGAGAATATATTAAGGATTATTAGCTAAAATTATAAAGGGGTGGGCCTTAAAAATTATAATCACCATTCACATCTTTATCACAAAGTCAAAGACTGAATTTAGATAGACTAGGTACTAGGCCCTAAATTTCAACTTTGCTCGTAAAAGGGGTCATGCAAATTTGCATTTATTGTTGCTATTACTATTACTAATAAATGAAAATGACACATCAATGAAAAATCATCTTGATATCCAAAGCCTATTTTTAGATATATATTTCAAAAGTACTTCCTTGTAAACAAATTTTTTCGGAATAACCCAAAACACCAGCCATGTATTTAGTTCATTAAGGTGGCTTTACAACCTCAAGTATATTATATAGGCAAATGGTTTTGTAGGCTACCTTACCAAATTTTCACTTGCTGTGTGTAGCCGTGTTTTTTTCATTGAACTTGAGAATGTCCCAATATAAATGTTAGTACAGGTCTATAATTGTATGCATTTTTCTTTGGGCCATCAAATCTGGAAGTTCAGCCCCCTGTTATTACCATAAGTTAAGCTTAGTCTACAACTATTATTAGTATTATAATATGCAATATAAAATGGCTATGAAACAATTTAAGCTGGCGTTTTTGAAGGGATGTATTTGATAATAAAAACATGTGCATTTTCACCCATAAAATCTGTGCTTTTATATGACAGTATAATTTAGGGCCCATACAAACAATATATTCTTTTAAAGTTAAATTATTTGCTAAGATTTTGTACAGTTAGGAAATATTTCAATGGTAATGGGCAACAAGTACTATAAAAATGTAGTTTTGAAAAATTTTGTAATTTATAATTAACAAATTATAAAATTAATGCTTATCAGATGCCCTCATAATTACCTGTAATGTCATAAAATATTTCATTTGCATTTATGTTTATATAGTGTTATCCATTTTTTCCTAATACAAGTACATTATTTTATATTATGTTACTATTTTCTAAAAAAGTGCTTGAACTTGATGGATCTTAATTGTGCATATTCTAGTAAATTTGCAATCAACAAAAGATTTTAAAATATAAAATTGTTGCTAGAATTCATAATCAGTCTTTACATTTACAGTTCACTTTTAAAATGTGACATAAACAGAAAACAACAAACATTAATTTCATTAAAAAAAGAGACAAGGTTTTCTTGAAGTATTTTAACTATTTAATAGTCAAGAAAGTGTAAAGTAAAACTACAAGACGAATCATAAGATCCAGTGCCTATGAATGTCTTCTGTTCTAGGATTAACTGTTTTCATATTTATCTATACACATTTACAAGGGCCTCTATTGGCCGAGTCTTTTTTTTCAACAACCGATGCTATATTTTAGGCTTTTGCACATCATATAAATAAATAAAAGGAGTAGGGACATGCCATTTTCATGAGTTATTTTCAAATTTAAACATGAACAGGGACATGCCAAGAGAATGTGGTCACAATTTAGTTGCCAAAAAAAATATATAAATAATAATGCCCAGCAGAACAAAATATGCACGAGCTTAGGTAATATTGTCAAGTTATACACAAACATATCTACCCGGGTACATTCAAATAGAAAGAGGCTGCCATTCTTTTCTTCTTAAAAAAAAAAATATATGTATAAAACGGCTAAGTTCTGGTCATGCTTGAATTCAATAGCTTCAACATATGGTACTGGTAAGTGCTTGTAGCACATACAGTGCATGTGGACAGTAAACATGACAAATTGTACTGTTTCCACCAGCTTGTCAATGTACTTCCGACAGATGTTTCCCTCCCTTTAGTTTAACTGACACATTTCACTTACAATGGGCACTATTCTAAAAAAATATATAATGAAATTGAAATACAATCAACGTCTTTTAATAAAAAGGTTTTAAATTGCTTGCATGTTTTTTTTTATTTTCTATCCTCAAAGTAATGTAAGTGACAGTCTGCAAACAAACATTACATTTCATAGAATCTGTAATGAAACAATGCAGACAATTACAACAAATGATTACATCCCTGAGCAAAACTGTATTGGCTCCAAACAAGCTTAATTTCCTTTTCTAATTCTGGAATTATTAATTTATTTTGTAATAAAAAATATGGAGGAAAAAAAAAACTTTTACAAATTTAAACAAAAAAACTAAAAACATTTGAAGAAAATTTTAACAATAAAAAAGCTATTTCCCCGATGATTTCAGCACTAGGCTTTCTTTACCAATCTTGCCAATGGAAACAGTCTTCTGAATGGCTTCTTGGGCAGCGCCACATCTGTTCAATTATCAGTCAGCCTTTCTGCTATGCTGTGATCTTGAAATCTTATCCATACGTGTTGTGACAAACTCGTTGAGGTAATGCTCCAAAGGGCCTGAATGTGGGTCTCTCATCAGCCTGCAACAACAAAATGCACAAAACGCTGATACAATTTGAATCTTCAATAATTTAGGACTAATCTTTCAGCGTCAGCTTTATTGTCTATTAAATACAATTAAATGATGACTCAATCTTTTATAGTCTTCTTATATAAGAGTGAATCACAATTCTCTGGATATTCCACCCATGCCCCCATCCCCATAACAATTGCAGCAACTAGTAATTTTTTTTAGATATTTATTCAATTATAATTATAAAAATAAAATGTTTCCTTAATTGTAACTATTTGTTTGCCGATTATTTGTAGAGACAAATAGTGCTGAAAAATGGAATATTCCAGTGAGGCTAATATTCAAGTCAATTTCCATTTAAGGCCCAATCACAAGGTAGAAAATCTAATGAATTCATATGAATTTTTTTTTAATATGAACTAACTGTTAAATCTTTTTTTTCATTTCAAATGATTTTTTACTGATTATTACAACATTGTGACTCACCATCTCTTCATCAGAAACATCAGCATCAGAATCATCACTTAATGCCAAGATATCACATAAGGCGCCATTTCTGACCAACTCATGTACTATGTCCTCATGCTGACGTCCTAGGGCTAACACAAATGGAGTTAATCCTGCATACGTTTTTGCATTAATGTTCACATCTTTCTGGGACAGAACAAATTTCAACAATTCCATATTGCCCCATTCTGCAGCTAAGTGAAGAACTGTCCTTCCACTTTTGCCCTCTGCTGTGTTGATGTTGGCACCATTGCTGAGTAAAAGTTGCATCACATCTAAATGATCCCCAATGGCAGCCAAGTGTAGACATGTCAATCCTTAAATTAAAAACAAAAATTTGTCATTGAAACATTTTCCACATAATTATAATCTAAATTTCTAATATTTTAGCATATACAGCTAAATACCTATTTTCTGAGATTCTAATTCTAACACATGTTTGATAATTTCAAATTTATATTAGTAATGTTAACCCATTCATACCCATAAAAGCAATTTATCCCTGCTAACAATTCAACCCCAAAAACCTGCTGCGTAACAGTGATTACAAATCTTGGTATGGCTACATATATAGTCATTTAAATAAAAATCCTGCAAGCTACTTGGTATAGACAATACCATTAACAGTAAATGTTGAATATTTTTGACAGATAGTTAACCGATCATAGACAAATTACAGTATTTTTTTTATTTTTATAATAGCATTTTTTTTTAAGTTTTATCCAACATATACATCCAAAATGCCTAAAAGAGGCCCAAGCAAGAAGTACCTTATATAAATGATAATGAATCAGATATCGACTTGTAATTAGTAGTAAATTTATAAGATAAAAATAATGACAATGGGAGTTAGTGTCATGACCTTAGTCATGGTATAATTATAATAGCATTTCCCAGGCTGCAGAGCAAGATAGTGGTCTGATGAACTCAATGATGAGTTCCAATAATTCTTAAGTATTCCTTTAAAAAAAAAATGTCTTTATTTCAGGTTATTATGACTTGAAAATAGATTTATGGCAATTTTTATACAGCTCCCTAGCTTGTTTTTTTTTGCTTTTGGCTGGGGTTTTTAGAGGGCAGGGTTGAAGTTGAATGAATTACTAACCTTCATAATTTTTAGACTCCAAATCCTGTGGGAATCTTTGGAAAGGAATCGAGTATTTATTTTGTCTTGTCTCTTCATATCTGACAGGTGTTACCAACGTCTTCACCACATCATGGAAGCCTAATCTACATGCAGTATGTAAAGGAGTGTTTCCCAACTGGTCTCTGACATCAATGGCTGCACCTGCACAAATTAGCCTTCTCACAATACTGGTCTGTCTGGTGATGACTGCAATGTGTAAAGGTGTTTGCAATAGACTGTTGGTTTGGTTCAACCAATCCAGGTCAGGGGCTAAGCCAATAATTTGCATTGTCACTTGTGGAAGTCCATGGATGATGCTCAAATGAAGGTGACTTAAAAAGAAAAGAAAGACCAATTTCATAAATTATGATAAATGATTATTAGCGATTGGTCAGTTGTAGTTTTTTGTTTTAAACCTTGTGGCTAATGGGTGAATCATAGTGAATGTAGCCTACCTATATTATATCAATTCACAACAGCATACTATAGTTATAGTGACATAATATTAAGAAATAAATTATCATTATGTTGGCTGATTTGTTATTTATTTATATTTGGCTTAAAAAGGGGTTTTCATTTACCGGTATATGATAATATGGCTATAGAATATAGAAAGCCAATGGCTAATGCAGTGCAGTGGTTCATAAATCATAAAGTCTTTAGCCTACATGAGCGCCCCGGGAATATAGCAAATTATTTAGGTTTTTCTTTTTTTTTACTTTTAAAATGATAAAAATGCGATAGGTATGATTATAGGCCTAATTACAAAGATAAATTTAAATAGGCCTACTAGACTAGTAATTGTAGTAATAGTAGGCCTACGAAAACAGCAGAGACAATCGCTGATGTACCGTGTCACCCACGGGCTCGTCGCAGTACCACCCACCCGCCTCATTAGACCCACCCGTACCACAAGAGGACACTCATTTAAGTAGCCTACCAGACCATCAGGACTACTTGTGATATTGCGAAGTACTCGTACTACCCTAGAACTATAACCGAGTGGAACAAACTGGGCGACAATACAGTGAATGCACCATCGCTAGACTCTTTTAAACAGAGACTATCGAAGCCATAGTACCCGCGCGCACCCCCCCCCCCCCTCCCGTGGCAGCGATACCCGCACGGGGTTTTGCCACGTACTCAATACAGATACTTCGACGTAGTAGCGAAGGGTGCCATGAAAACTATTATAATCATTTTAAAAAGGGTGCCACGAGTTACGGGTGAATAACAAAAGTTTAGGAACCACTTGGCTTACTAACGTTTATTTTATTTGTTATATAAAAAAGAAGCATATTACATTACTATATATTATATATTACATTACTATATATTATATATTACATTACTATATATTATATATACATTACAATGAATGATTGGACCTACTGCCATTTTGTGGTGGAGGGGGGGGGGGGGGCGTCGAAAAAAGTAAATAGGAAACTGGGTCAATATCGGGGAAATCCCACTTATTCCAGAAACAGATAATAGTTTCTAAGTTTCTATTTCTCAAGTTATCGACCGGCCAGGGAGGAAAAAAAATTACATTTTGCGCAGTGCGCAAGACTGGGATTTCCGTCAATCATTCTCCCCAACCTCTTTTCTTTTCAACAATGAGGCCCAGGCAAGGAACGCCCAAAATTAGCACAGCGTACTTTCCAAAATGCCTAAATATAGCTTTGCCCAGCACATCGATCGATGACCTTTACCTAGCAGCACGCATAAAGAACATGTATATGCGTGAAAAAGATTTAGAAATTGACATCGCCACGAGTGAATTGTTAAAACTTTATGAAAGAAAACTACAAATTTAAACTCAAAAGAAATATTTCGAAATAAAAGCAATGTCTTTTTCATGCATTCACTTTGACATTATCATTACCATTGCCATTAGGCATTATTAGGCCAGGCTCATTACGCATTAGGCATTATAAGGCTGATTAGCCTAATCATTGGGCTACTCACAATACTAATCAATTATAATTAGGCTAATATAGGTCTAGCTAATTCTTACTAATACGCATATAAATTATAAAATAAATTTAAAACCAATATTCAATATATTTTATTTAGGCTAAACTACTTTTTATTTCAAATAAGACTAAGACAATTTCACTTACTTATCACCATCTTCATCTCCTCTAAATATTTCAATAATTTGCTGGGGTGAAAAGGTAGTTGATATCCATGGATGTTGATATTCCAATGATTCTTTGAGAATTAATTGTTCATCTAAGCCAGAATCACACTTTTCAATTGATTCGGCCTTCAGGTTCAGGCTCAAGTCCGACAGCTCTTTCGCCAACTGTCCCGACACATCACAAGTTACTGGAGGTTCTTCGAACTCATTTGAAATACACTGCACAGACTCTAATAGTCCAGAATCAAATAAAAGAGAACCCAAGCCTGAATCAACTTGATCTTCACAATTATTATAACTGCTCATTTTCTTTAACACTGAATCGCCGTCGGTCTCAATATCTTCCATTTTACTAGTTTTTGACTGAGTGACAGAGTTCGAGTTATTAAATAATAAAGCCTATCTGCCTATCACTTCACTCTCCAACACGAAATAAATACCAGAATGTTCACAGTATCTTGATACTACAAACTCCAGGAATCGATAATCCTACTGCATAACAATGACACGTTATAGGAAATGTTTCAGGATCAGTAGTTTTAACAGGTTTCGGTGGAATTTCCAAGCGACAACAAATTAATATCAGCAGCTGGAGCTGGGATATTTGTGAGGCAGTATTGAGAAGGTAGTGTTCACGTGACTTTCTAGACCAATAAGAAACCTCAACCGCGTGAAGCTTGCAAAAAGGGGATTCCCCTATTTCTCTACACGGCGTAATTACACTGGGAAGTAGTCTCGAGTGGAACACACTAGAAATACATCAGGTTTACCTATAACTTGGCTATAAGTATATAGATTTAACTGCTGGGCGTCCCCATACATTTTCCCCAGGGTAGGGGCGCATTTAAATAAAAATTTACCGGGATGATGTGGGTGGAGGGGGAAACCCTAATATATGTTCTATTAGGCATTTTATATTATAAATATGGCATATTATTATATAGGCCTATATATAGGCCTACCTATAATATTATAGTCTATATAATATTACTTTAAAAAAGACAACTATTGACCCATTTTTAAAACTTTGGGCTACATCATGTTGGCTCAGGCCACGCTTTTCTTTTAAATGGCAACCTACAAAACATGTGACAAGCTTGGCACGCAGGGCGATTTTTAATGGCACGCGGAAGACCCCCAAAAAGGCAAATCAAGTCTCTTCTACAAGAAATTGAGTATGCTAGGCTAGAGCGTGTTGCAGCTGTTGGCACGCTGAATAAATTAGACATCCTAATTTGGCACATTACTATTAAAAAGTTGCCGACCCCTGATCTAGTAGGCTATCTAGGCCTTTCTAAAAATAGGGCTTTGTGCGCCGTGGCAGATTTCAGGATTGAAGATTTCGGACAGGGGGGGGGGGGTAGGCCTATCAAATTTCAGAAATTCAGGCCAAATAGGCCGCTACCCAGACAACGATAGGTATAGTATAGATTCTACAGAAGGCCCTATAAGCATTAGGCTACACAAAATGATTGAAATTAATTTGAAAACAGGACTTTGTAATTGTATGAAAGTCGGACGCCAGGAGTATTTTTTTAATGATGTCATTTGTGGAAGTAGCTTTAGTTATTTCATTAAAATAAAATGAAAGTGAAAATGTTAGGCCTACCCTTCTAGCCTTCTTGGTAAAATACGTTTACTTTATGCCTAGATGAGTTCTAAATTTGAATTGTAAAACAATGCGCTGGGGATTTTTGTTTTTACGTTCAAATATAATATGAGAAATATCCGGGTTTGTACATTTTGACTTAGGCCTATCATTGAGTTCATTGAGTCATTGCTTACGATTGATTTACATTTCACTTCCAGCGTAATATCCAAAGTAGCGGCCTATAGATCTAGTGTAAAAGAAGTTCAGGAGAACATTTTAAGGTTGCGGATTAAAGACCTTTTATAATTACCCTGATAGTGAGGGATCGGCAGACTTTTCCGACTTCTCTACTAGGTTTTCTGGAGGTCAAATAGGCACACTAATGTTAGAAGAAACAAGGTGTGCAAAGAACGTTTTGTTGTATTTAAAATTAAAACTAGATTATAGGCCTACAGTACGATAAACAGAAACATAGAATATTAGGCTCTAATGATTGGGGAGTTTAGCAACAGAGTGTGGTTAGTTTTTAAAGTAATTGTCAGTTAGCTGAAAGCGCAGTTTTCTCTTACAAAAATTGGAGATTAGCTGCCAGCACGTTTAATTGATCCAAACATTGTGCTCATAGCCTACGCTTTATATCACGGACTAACATCCCTGGAAACTGACCACTCGGCATCTGGCGGTAGAAATCGTGTGATTTCAATAATAGAAGCGTGCAAGAAGTAAGCCTGGACAAAAGAAGCCCACCACTCAATCAGCTCCAATTTTAGACCCTTAGATATAGCAGAGGGTGCAGGGTCGTCGTAGGGTTCGAAATCAAAAAGGAGTGCTGACGAAATTCAACTTCAACTCTTGCAAGTAAGAACGCAATCGGTGAAGCGGGAAGAGAATTTATTCCGTGGGGAAAAGGGTGGGGGGGGGGGAGGTGATAGCATACTGGTACATTCTCTTTGTTGTGAACTTGGTCAAATTGAGAGAAATGGGCTTAAGCCTTTACAATTATTCTATATAGGCCTACAGCTCTTTCTCCAGCACAAGAAGTGTTGCTTTGAGTTATCAATGCGAGGGCTTTCATGTTCGCGATGAACACGTTTAAGCCTATTACATACTTGCAGATTCGGGTTAAGTTCGTTAAGTCGAGAGCAGATCTCAGCGAGGAATAACTAACCAACTTTGTTCAAGTTGAACCCACTTGTCAGATAACTTTTGACAACCATTGATTCCCAGCTCTCCTTGTGTGGGGTAACTGATCTCCTATCGAGCGCCCCCCCAGGTCAGGGGAAAGGGAAATTAAGCCCGCCAGATATGGTAGACACTTTTGGGAAATCAAATACCCGGGGTGGACCAAAATCAGAACTTGCTGCCTTGCAGGAAGCGAAAGGGCATACAAAAGATAGGGAACCCCTTACCCGAAAAAAATAGGCAGCCATCCAGAGAACTGAAAAAAGAAACCACCTAGATGTTTGTGCGCAGGGCTAACAACCCGCCGACCCGGACAGGGAAATCAAAAACTGTTACAGTTATATATTAATACAGAAACCAAAGGACAAGCAAAACTACAAAACACAGTCAGTGGCGAGAGTAGCGGACTCCGCGGAGAAAGTTAACAGAATCCCGCACGGCCGACTACTCTACTCAAACCGATGAAAAAGAAAATTTTTCTTTTCCAAAATGCCCCTTTCAGCTTGGAAACATGTCCAAACCTTACAAGAACCATAAAGATGCGCCCAAGTCGCTAGACTCTAGAGAGTTTGCAAACTCTGGGACCAGGCGAAGTATGATGGAACGCTTGCGGAGAAACTATAGACTAGTGGTTCCCAACCTTCTTAAAGCCACGATCCCTAAATAAGCTTACAGCTGCTCACGTTGTGGCGACCTCAATTATACAATTATAAATTATTTTCGTCGCTACTGGTAGGCCCTACCTTATTTGCTAGTGTTATAAATTGCAATGTAAATATTTGTTATTCAGGATGTATATTCATTGTTACAAATTAACCATAGTTAAAGCACAGTGATTAAAAAAAAAAACAATATGTAATTATATATTGTGAGGTCATTGTTTTCTCGACCCACAGGTTGGGAACCGCTGCTTGAACAATATCTTTTAATTACGCAATTTCAAGTGAAATTCCATCTGCTCTTCTCCAGAAAAGAAAATGAAGAAGACACACACAAAAATGTAATGGCACTCTTATTAAACAGACCTTTGATTGTCTCCTGGAATGGAAACCAGTTTCAGAAAGGATAATCAGAGGCTCAGAGCCTAATTCTTTTCAAGATTCCAAAATGTAGGCCTGCACATCATCATGCCTAAACAAGATAAAGTTTCATTCTAATTCTATGAACAACTTCAAAGTATAATGGATAAAGCACCCTAAAGAGATATAGATCTAGATGTATTGCCTACCGATCCTCGTGGGAGACATGAATGCTAAAGCTGGACATGGTTATTGGGAAAAATGTTGCAAAATCAAAATTTTATACTGTAAAGTTGGAAACTAAAAATAATTCTTGGTGACCGCAAGCGCCTTCGTACCCCTCCCGACCCTCTATCTATAATATATCTTCTATCTAGGAATCCATCCATCCATCCATCCATTCATCCATCTATCTATATATCTTCTATCTAGGAATCCATCCATCCATCCATCCATCCATTCATTCATCCATCTATCTATATATCTTCTATCTAGGAATCCATCCATCCATCCATCCATTCATTCATCCATCTATCTATATATCTTCTATCTAGGAATCCATCCATCCATTCATTCATCCATCTATCTATATATCTTCTATCTAGGAATCCATCCATCCATCCATCCATCCATTCATTCATCCATCTATCTATATATCTTCTATCTAGGAATCCATCCATCCATCCATTCATCCATCCATCTATCTATATATCTTCTATCTAGGAATCCATCCATCCATCCATCCATCCATTCATTCATCCATCTATCTATATATCTTCTATCTAGGAATCCATCCATCCATCCATCCATCCATTCATTCATCCATCTATCTATATATCTTCTATCTAGGAATCCATCCATCCATCCATCCATTCATCCATCTATCTATATATCTTCTATCTAGGAATCCATCCATCCATCCATCCATCCATTCATTCATCCATCTATCTATATATCTTCTATCTAGGAATCCATCCATCCATCCATTCATCCATCTATCTATATATCTTCTATCTAGGAATCCATCCATCCATCCATCACATCCATCCATTCATCCATCTATCTATATATCTTCTATCTAGGAATCCATCCATCCATCCATTCATCCATCTATCTATATATCTTCTATCTAGGAATCCATCCATCCATCCACCCATCCATTCATTCATCCATCTATCTATATATCTTCTATCTAGGAATCCATCCATCCATCCATTCATTCATCCATCTATCTATATATCTTCTATCTAGGAATCCATCCATCCATCCATTCATTCATCCATCTATCTATATATCTTCTATCTAGGAATCCATCCATCCATCCATCCATTCATTCATCCATCTATCTATATATCTTCTATCTAGGAATCCATCCATCCATCCATTCATCCATCTATCTATATATCTTCTATCTAGGAATCCATCCATCCATCCATCCATTCATTCATCCATCTATCTATATATCTTCTATCTAGGAATCCATCCATCCATCCATTCATCCATCTATCTATATATCTTCTATCTAGGAATCCATCCATCCATCCATCCATCCATTCATTCATCCATCTATCTATATATCTTCTATCTAGGAATCCATCCATCCATCCATTCATCCATCTATCTATATATCTTCTATCTAGGAATCCATCCATCCATCCATCCATCCATTCATTCATCCATCTATCTATATATCTTCTATCTAGGAATCCATCCATCCATCCATTCATCCATCCATCTATCTATATATCTTCTATCTAGGAATCCATCCATCCATCCATCCATCCATCCATTCATTCATCCATCTATCTATATATTTTCTATCTAGGAATCCATCCATCCATCCATTCATCCATCTATCTATATATCTTCTATCTAGGAATCCATCCATCCATCCATCCATTCATTCATCCATCTATCTATATATCTTCTATCTAGGAATCCATCCATCCATCCATCCATCCATCCATTCATCCATCTATCTATATATCTTCTATCTAGGAATCCATCCATCCATCCATCCATCCATTCATTCATCCATCTATCTATATATCTTCTATCTAGGAATCCATCCATCCATCCATTCATCCATCCATCTATCTATATATCTTCTATCTAGGAATCTATCCATCCATCCATCCATTCATCCATCCATCCATCTATATATCTTCTATCTAGGAATCTATCCATCTATCCATCCATTCATCCATCCATCTATCTATATATCTTCTATCTAGGAATCTATCCATCCATTCATCCATCCATCCATCTATATATCTTCTATCTAGGAATCTATCCATCTATCCATCCATTCATCCATCCATCTATCTATATATCATCTATTTTTCTTCATATTTGAGGTAGCTATTTAAATGACGGACAGAGTAGGCTATCTAGGCTAATAGACTTGAGTGCAGGGCTAGGCTACCTATCTTGGCACAAATAATTGAATACATTTAGATCTTAAGATTATGTTATGGAGCCCGCAAGGGCATTTTGTAAAGCACGGGACGCAGTAGGTTATGAGATATAGAAACAATGACAATTTATAGGCATAGGGGCCTACACGTCCTATAATTATAACCAGTTGGCTGAGTTGGCGAACTAGGTAAATGGCGCCTGGTGCGAGGGTCGAAATTAGCGCCCATCAAGAATGTTGTTCTTTATTTATTAGTAATAAAGTAAACGTATCTCGCCACCTTTTCTAAGCGTTTAAGCGTAATTAATTATTCATAACTTGAATAAACTATCACGATTTTAACCGTATAGGCTAGGCTTTTTAATACGGCAGGGGTCGGTAACCTACGACGCGTGCCAGTTTTGGCACGCAGAGCGATTTTCAATGACACGCGGAATAGTCACAAAATGGCAATTCAAGCCCCTTCTACAAAAAAAATGAGTGCTAGAGCGTGAATGACTTTTAGTCTGTTGGCACGCTGAATGAATTAGAAATCCTACTTTGGCACGCTATTATCAAAAGGTTGCCAACCCCTGCTATACAGAGTCGAGTAGACCTTACTGACTACTGATTTATTTAGGATATAAAGTCGACCTATATAAAGGCCTACTAATTTATCTTATAAGTTTACAGACGTTCCTTCTAGGTAGAAGATTATTACGTCCATTAGGCCCAAAAATCCTGCAGGGCGACAGGGATCCGTCGGTGGCAGGGCTAGAACCCGCGACCTGTCAGTTGGTTTTTGGTTGACAGTCCGGTGAACTAACCGCTGGACCAGCCGGCTTCAATTTATAAAATTGTATATACTTTTATCGCATTAAAAAACACACATCTACAATCTACATTCGGCCATCGAGTTAGTTTGCAAATCCTCAGCTGCCCCCTAATAAAGCTATTTGAAAGAGATTAGCCTAACACGGGAATATACTCTAGCATCACAAAAATCAACTCTTCACTAAAAAAGTTAGAATGGGTCATGCGTCTCTTTCTCTGGGATAAGGTGTTAGAGGCGATAGAAATCTGCGTTTTTGAAAGAGGACTGGGTTGTATTTTCTGAGTATTGGTAAATATTTCTATACATGCATATTTGCAATGTGTAAAATACATTTAGTGTTTTATTGACACAATGTTTTAATTAATAATTCAAACTAATTTTGCTTTATTTTAAAACAAGTATAGGTCCTATTCGACTCTAAACTCTAATAAATTATAAATTTAAATATAATAAAATAATGACAAATTTCAGTAGACCTACATCACATGGACAGACTGTCACACTCACAGTAATAGTGAGTGGAGTGACTGACTGTGCTTTCTGTTAATCTCTGCTATAAGATTTTACCCTGGAAAAGATGAAAAAGTCTAAGTAATTTGCACATAACTCATAACTAATGACTAAGGCCATTAAGGCTAAGGCCTAACTAAGGTAATATAGGCAGAGTATAGAGTATAGAATAGAATAGGCTATCGCCTCCTATAGTTATAGCCTCCTATACCCTATACCCTATTCCTATACTATAATTACTATAGTATAGTATAGAATAGCAGGTATTATAATTATAGTTATTTTCTTATATTCTTAGACTGTCTTACTCTTATTCTGTCTCCCAATAACTAATAATTACTTTGACATAATTAGGCCTAAAAACTAAATTTTTACATGTAGGCCTATCTTAAATTCTAAAATATTTAAATTAACAATATAAAATATTTTGCACCTTTTTGCGCACATTAGGCTATATGTTTTGAAACATTTAAATGCTTTAGACTTTAAAAGTAGTCAAAATAAAATGTTATATGTCTTAGACTTAGGCTTAGTAAGACATTGACTTCATTGACTTTTATCTGTTATTTTCTAAAGTCGTTTAAAAGTTATGAGCATTATAGTGGCAATATTTTTATTTTTGGTCACAATTTTAATAATTAAATACATAAAAATTAAAAAGGTTATATACGTTTTTTGTTGTTGTTGCTCAAAACCTTTCTTCTATTGAAGATATCTTCACAAACTTGGTATCGTTGGAAATCTGGTGACCTGCTCTACCTTGTAACCTAGTAGATAGGCCTATAGGCCTACTGTATATAATATATAGGTCACACTTTTTTAACTTAAAATTTCAATAAAAATTAGAGGTGCAACCTAAACACTTGACATAATTTAGAAAAAGTTAGAATATCATCACTACTCTATCATTAAGTTGCAACTATTAGTGGTTGTTATTATGTAGAATTACTAGGCCATTGCTTAGGCCTACATTTTACATTAAGAAAAATTTCGTAGGTGTATTATATCATATGTATTAAATATAAGGCTGCCGCTATTTGGACCCGGGTCCTTTTAGCATGAAATGTCTATTCGGACCCAGCTTCAGTCAGAATTCCTTAAAACTCATAAAAAACATAAAAAAAAGAGGGAAACAAACACAAAAAATGTTTGTTTTACCATATATATTACAAGAAGTAGCACAGAAAACACCAAATCTATCCCTATCCTTTATAACCTAACCGATACTATTACCAAAAATACTACAAAGCCACCCCTAACCTATATAAACTAACCAATTTATCAATAAGTCTATCGGGTCCGAATAGCCACTTCGTAAACATAATACCTTCATATAACTGAAATTGAAATGGAGAAATATTGTAGGTTTTCAGACATCCACACCCTTTTCTTTTGAACTTTGAGACCGATTTTGTATTGCTGAAGCGTAGCGTAATCCTAAGGCGGCATTTTTCCTATTGATTGCAAATTAGAATAGTAAAATGTGTAAAAAGCCTATATCTAGACCTATAATATAGGCATAAGCTTGTAGACTTGTAGCTTAAGATGCATTTTATTTAGGACCTACTAGGCTACTAAGGCAGTGTTTAGTGTTTCGAGAAAACCGTTAAATATGTTTCCCCAACAATGATCATCCTATCGACAAATTTCAAGACATTTTGGACAAATTCTGCACACAAACTTTTTTTTTCAAATATATCAGAAATAATGCCTGAAAGGTCAATAGTGTGTTTCATTTTTGGTTGGTTGTTTGATATGTAAGAGTTAAAAAAGACACCACTAATTGCTGGTCGCAAAGAGAACAGGATAAAAGCCGACATCCACAGCTTATTGATTTTTTGTGTGCAGTCGCGTTTGAAATCATTACAAATATTGACGGTAATTAAGGCTTGTTTAGAGAGTTCATGAAGTTTAGGCTGACCTTAGTTGGGGTAAAGTTAAGGTGGCTGTGAAGAGTGCTGGCACACAATCACCTAGTAAGCCGTGGCCACAGAAACTGGTGAACACTGACTGCTTCACCTTCCCTATGGATCAATTTGGTTAGACAGGATACTTTTTTTTACTCTAGGGATAGTAGGCCTAGTTTGAGTAGGGTAGGGACATGGACTTAGATGTAGATACCTATGCCTTCAAAAAACTTTCCCTTAAGGCTAATGGCTTTGTTTATTGGTCAATAAAAATAAATGAAACGCTGCCTATATTTGTTGTATGCGTTATGCATGATTTAAACTATTTTTTTAATGAAAGTTTCCAATTTAAGGTGAATATTTAGTAACCTTTATGTTTAAAAGGTATGAATTTTTATGAAATTAAAAGGCAGTGTAACTCCCTAAAAGTGAGGGTGCGACCTATATGCGGGTCAATTACAACATATAAGAAAAATAATACTAATCTAAGGGTGTGACCTATACGCGAGTATGTACAGTACTTATTAATGCATAGTTGCAATTTGATTTTTTTATTATTAATAAAGGGAATTACAGTTGGGTAGGCATTGAAGTGGTTTTCTGCTTAAATCTTTTAACTCACCTTAAAACTTCATATTTTTTTATTATGATTATGAGCTTTCTTTTACAATGCTTATCATAGTTTTAATAATTTGTTTCTTCACACACCAAAGGGGAAACACTCTTTGAAAGCAGAAAGTTTGATTGATTTTATAAAAAAAAATTACAGTCACATTTTAGACCTGGCCTGGTTCATTAAGGAATATGTTTTTATAAGCCGCTTCATATCCAGAACCAGAGGTGGATTGCTCTCAAAAGGATCAACTTATGACTGATAAAAATCATTTTAAAAATAGTTCGCTATGTGATAACTGCTTGGAGAGTGAATTAGAAAGCATTTGAGCAATGTGTTTAGCCTGCTCTCTTGCATTTGTAGTGCGTTGAATGGTAGAGATGTTGAGCTCTTGAAAGGAACTGGTCATGTTAGCATCTCTTTTCCGGGTGGCTTATGAGTAGATAAGTCTTCAACTGCCCAAGGAGGATTAAATGCCCATTGAATGGGCCACTCCCTACTCAGTGAACAAGTGCTGACCTAAAGTTCTGCTATGTATGCTGAACATGTATCAGCATTTGGTTTACTCTGTATCTCCTTGGTTTGCGTTTAAACCATAGGTTCTCAACCTTTTTCGGCTCACCGCCCCCTTTTACATTTTTTTTCCGCTCACCGCCCCCCCAACTTAATTTTAGCGGAAACATTTGTTGATTAAAGGGAAATAATTAACACTTTTTTTTTGAGGTAATATTTCAATTTTTTTTTCTTTTATAAAAAACTAAGTGGCTTGCATTTATAACTTTGAAATGATATGATAGAACTGTAAAAAAATTATTTGAAAATTTTATAAATATTATATGACTAAAGAATTTATATGAATATTTATAAGCATTACAATAACTACCCAGTTTGTATGATTACTACGTATCTATACCGCGCAGCTATTCTGAGCTATTGTGGTTACCTCTTCATGAAAACTTCAAACGCATTAAAGGACATCTCGGTATGCAGATGTTAAGGCCTATCAGTGGTTGAGGCGACAGTCCGGTGAACCAACCATAAGACGAGACGGCCGCATACCATATTTGCCAAATACTAACCCCTACTTCATCGAAAAGTTATTGCGATTCTTAATAATTTGTTCAATAATATGTATGCCTACTGTTGGGGGATATCAGATATTTAGTAGCACTTGCGTTTACATCATATTTCATCCAAAAACTAATCGATTCAATTAGATGAGTTGTTGAAATTATAGCAGGTACGTATGTACCGCCCACTTGCCCTTCATCGCCCCCGGGAATGTTATCGCCCCCCTAAAGCTTCTCATCGCCCCCTGGGGGGCGATATTGCCCCCGTTAAGAACCTATGGTTTAAACTATTATTGATTACAAGTTTCTCAAGTTAAATAGTTGCCTTACTTAGTTGCAGTATCTAATATTTTTTGTAAGTGGAAATATAATGTATTGCTTGCTTCTTTAATTTTAAAAGTACATTCCCAGTACTTGTTTTTGTCGTATTATCTAATGTCTTATCTATCTTGTTATTATTTAATGACATGAGTCATTCATTCTATTACCCTTTATATATCCTTTGTAGGTCTAACTGCATGTGAAATTATGGCTACACACTAATTTGACATTTTATTTTTTAAAAATATGTATACGCTTGCAGCTTTTGTATTTCAGCTTCAATTGGTTCATTAACTAATGTCATATTGCAACATTAAGGCTGTAATACATTGCATGTAATTTGCAAATATAGAAATTCTAGGGTAATAATAAAGTTGCTTTTTTTTTAAAGATGATTACTATTGAGCATTTAAATATTTTTTTATTTTTCATGTTTGTATTGTTAATATTATACAACTTTAAAGACTAAGATAATATTCATGTCTAAACATCTTAAAATAGATACATTTTCTCCTATGTGGTGAGGGGGAAAAGAAAGTGATTTAACAAATGAATCCCATTCATCTGCTCTTGACAGTCATAAAAAAAGACTTTTGAATATTGGGGTGGATGAGCAAATAAGGAGGTGAACCATTGAAATGAGGCTTTTAAAATTGTGTTTGGGAGTTCATTCCACCACAGAGGTACTCTAACGCTGTAGGGAGTAGGTGGAGCCATAAATGGTGAAAGCATGATATGTAAACAGAAATGCCAATTGCTTGTGGAATTACTGTTAATTCAAATAATTAAACAAAAAAAAGTAACATATAAACAAAGGTTATATTTTTTGGGTTAAAAGAAAGCAAGAGCCATTTATAAAAAAGATTGTAAGCCATAGTTTTCCCACCTCTACTTTATTTAAGGCATAGAAAGTTATTTTTCATAAAATTTTTCTTCCTATTGAAATTGTAGTGAAACATCAAAATGGCAGGCATTACCCTACAGGAAGTTGGGGGAGACCTGACCATCACTATTCCTGATGAGCTAACAGTCATTGGGAGAGGCCAGTTTCTTCAGGTAATATCTTCATTTACTACACACAGCAAAGTTATTGTCCAATTTATTTATATTTACTTCATTTAAAACAAGTGAGCCCTATCTATAAACAAGTAAAATCAGCAAACTGCAAGCTGTGTACATAAATGAAAAATACTTAAAGTACCAAACATATCCAAGGGATAACAAAAATAAAATGAAAATGTTTTTGTCATTTTTTTTCATTGTTTATAATAATCCGTTTGTTTACAAATATGCATATTAATGGTTTAAAAAAATAAGACTTCAGCATTATTTTAAAGCTAGTAAAGCGGCTTATATTTATGTCAACACAATATATTTTTCAAAGATGAAGAAATGACAATCTTTGGTCTTCAACCAAAGACAAAAACAAGTAATTTTAGCTTTTATTTTACTTCAATATATTTCCTGAAAGTAGCCTACAAAGAATATCAAAACTTGAATTGAAATAAATCTTTTTTTTGTTTTTTTTAAAACTATACAGGTAACAGACAAAAGAGTGTCAAGAAGTCATGCAGTATTGGAAAAAGTAGATAATAAACTCTACATCACTCCAGTAATTAACTTTCTTTTTATTATTTATAAATAATGATGTATATTCATGATATATGTTATTATGTTTCAACACGCAACACAGTCGCTGTTAAAAATTTCACACTTTATTTTCATTATTTTTTATATCACACTTGAAAAAAATCTCGTGTAATATCTTTTGGGTGGGTACTTTACTTGGTCTTAAAATTGTTAGTTTTGATATGTTTAAATATGGATTTTAATATGGGCTTCTTTATTATGTATTTCTTTTTTAAACATTGGTTGAATACACCCAAATATTCACTACTTACAATTATTAGCGACACTTATTTTGCCTATGACAGCAGACCATTCTGAGTGGCATGGTACACGCATCCCAGATTGAGAACCCCTGTTCTATACCATAACCCATAGATTGTGATAGTTAACCTAACTAAATGACTAAAAAATTCATTTATCCACCTATGTCATGGTGTCAAAATGCCAGTTTGTGCAATGGTTGGCTGTTGTAATTTCAGACTCACACCAACCCTTGTTTCCTGCGTACAACATCATCCAAAGAACAGAAAGTTTTGCCTCGAGATGTAAAGCAAAGTCTGGACCATGGGGATGAATTTGGCCTTCTTCCTGACCAGCTTTTTTACAGAGTTGTCTACTCACAAGTCAATGGGAAAGATAGGTTTGATTGTTTTTATGATCTATTTTATGTAATCCTTTTTAATGATTTGGTGATTTTCTTATATTCTTACAATGGTTCAAATGAAAAAAAAAGTGAAGTAAAGTATCCTGTTGGACCAAATTGATCCATTGGTTGGTTAATCGGCATTCACTAGTTTCTGAGGCCACATCGTACTAGGGGATTGTGTGGTCAGCACAGTGCCCAGCCACCTTTACTTTACCCCAACTAAAGTCAGGTGCTCATCAGAGCTAGGTAGACTCAGGAACCAACCTTAGCCTTCACCAGGGTTCAAACCTAGGATCTTTAGTATTTGTGTCCCATGGTTTAATTATAAATGAGTTAGATTGTTTATCAATAACAAAATTTGCATGCTCAGGTCTTAAAACAGGACAAAGAAAATAATTTGAATTCAGAATAAGATTTGAAAGAAATATTTATTTTGTTTGTTGCTAAACTGTTTGTCTTCTTGAACATAGCTAATGAGATTGAGTTTTCTGTGCAGAGATGAGGAGACAAAAGCCAATGCTGTGTCAGAAGGTGTGAAAAAAACTGAAGATAGTAAAACAACTGAGAAAGTTCCCAATGGAAGTCCAGCAGACACAAAATCAGAAAATGTAGAGAAAGGTACGGTTTGGTCACAAAGTAATTCACTGTTTTTTTCTGTGGTAAAAGAAGGTAGTATCCCCTGTAGTGCCCCAGTCACCTTACTTATCTCCTACTATTGCTGGTGCCCTTCTGAGCTGGGTAGACTCAAAAGATACCCTCCAGACCGAAGAACTGGATTTGTTCTGCTATCCTGGCATGCTGCCTGCTAGGCCCCCATGATCCATGTCTTTCTCTGGACTTGATATCTATAATTATAAAATAGACTGTGTGTGTGTTCAACCAATCAATGTCTTTCTCTGGACTTGATATCTATAATTATAAAGTAGACTGTGTGTCTGTTCAACCAATCAATGTCTTTCTCTGGACTTGATATCTATAATTATAAAGTAGACAATGTGTCTGTTCAACCAATCAATGTCTTTCTCTGGACTTGATATCTATAATTATAAAGTAGACTGTGTGTCTGTTCAACCAATGAATGTCTTTCTCTGGACTTGATATCTATAATTATAAAGTAGACTGTGTGTCTGTTCAACCAATGAATGTCTTTCTCTGGACTTGATATCTATAATTATAAAGTAGACTGTGTGTGTGTTCAACCAATCAATGTCTTTCTCTGGACTTGATATCTATAATTATAAAGTAGACTGTGTGTGTGTTCAACCAATCATATTAGTTAATTTAAAGACACTGGACCTTATTGTTATTTTACCTTTGCAATTTGACTTAGCTCATGTGTCCTCGCTAGCTCATTGGATAACGTATTGGAGTGCCATGCAGTCTACCTGGGTTCGATTCTCCAGTTTCCTTCTGTTTTCTTTTGCACTTTTCATTGGATAACGTATTGGAGTGCCATGCAGTCTACCTGGGTTCGATTCTCCAGTTATTCTAGGATATACCTTTCTTTTTCCAAAATTTTGTTTATTTCAGTTAAATTTACCTTTAAAAAAAAGTTGTTAATCCACCGGCAACACTGGGCAATTTAACTTTTTGTTAAATAAAAAGACTTATTTTTAACCCGATTACAATATTTATTTTAAATTACTTTCCTAAATTATTTTTATCTGTAGCTTATACAGGACTGTTTTATTTTTCCCAGGGCAACGCATGGGAATTTATCTTGTTTCATATAAAAGTATTGCTTTTGTTAATATTTGAAATGCCATTTTTAGTGACTAGATTTTAAAAAGTCAGTTTATAGTTATATTATTTTTATTTAGTAAAAATGTCAAAGAGATAGTCTAGCAAACATATGGGTTCTCATAAACAATGAAAATGTGAAAGAGATAGTCAAGCAAACCTAAGGGTTCTCATAAACAATGAAAATGTGAAAGAGATAGTCAAGCAAACATATGGGTTCTCATAAACAATGAAAATGTGAAAGAGATAGTCAAGCAAACATATGGGTTCTCATAAACAATGAAAATGTGAAAGAGATAGTCAAGCAAACGTATGGGTTCTCATAAACAATGAAAATGTGAAAGAGATAGTCAAGCAAACATATGGGTTCTCATAAACAATGAAAATGTGAAAGAGATAGTCAAGCAAACATATGGGTTCTCATAAACAATGAAAATGTGAAAGAGATAGTCAAGCAAACATATGGGTTCTCATAAACAATGAAAATGTGAAAGAGATAGTCAAGCAAACGTATGGGTTCTCATAAACAATGAAAATGTGAAAGAGATAGTCAAGCAAACATATGGGTTCTCATAAACAATGAAAATGTGAAAGAGATAGTCAAGCAAACATATGGGTTCTCATAAACAATGAAAATGTGAAAGAGATAGTCAAGCAAACATATGGGTTTTCATAAACAATGAAAATGTGAAAGAGATAGTCAAGCAAACATATGGGTTCTCATAAACAATGAAAATGTGAAAGAGATAGTCAAGCAAACATATGGGTTCTCATAAACAATGAAAATGTGAAAGAGATAGTCAAGCAAACATATGGGTTCTCATAAACAATGAAAATGTGAAAGAGATAGTCAAGCAAACATATGGGTTCTCATAAACAATGAAAATGTGAAAGAGATAGTCAAGCAAACATATGGGTTCTCATAAACAATGAAAATGTGAAAGAGATAGTCAAGCAAACATATGGGTTCTCATAAACAATGAAAATGTGAAAGAGATAGTCAAGCAAACATATGGGTTCTCATAAACAATGAAAATGTGAAAGAGATAGTCAAGCAAACATATGGGTTCTCATAAACAATGAAAAGTGCAAAAGGAACTGAAGGAAACATAAAATGATGGGATATTAAAAGATTTATTTTCTTTTGTCCTTCAAATTGTGCTAGCTAGTCTATATAGATTCAGACATTTATATAGCTATAGACTTACATGTATTCTGACCAAGGGTGATTGGACATCAATCCAATTTGTAGCAAAGAACAAGTTTAAATGGTAACTTTTGTTTTTTGTTATAGATAAGGAGGAGATAGGTGAAGGTGATAAGAAAAAGAAAGAAGAAGAAGAGAAGGATGAAGAAGAAGAAGATAAAGAGGTAGGTCATTATAAGATAAAGAGGATTTTCATTATAAGCTAAAGAAGTAGGTCATTATAAGATAAAGAGGATTTTCATTATAAGCTAAAGAGGTAGGTCATTATAAGATAAAGAGGATTTTCATTATAAATTATAAGCTAAAGAGGTAGGTCATTATAAGATAAAGAGGATTTTCATTATAAGCTAAAGAGGTAGGTCATTATAAGATAAAGAGGATTTTCATTATAAATTATATGCTAAAGAGGTAGGTCATTATAAGATAAAGAGGATTTTCATTATAAGCTAAAGAGGTAGGTCATTATAAGATAAAGAGGATTTTCATTATAAGCTAAAGAGGTAGGTCATTATTAGATAAAGAGGATTTTCATTATAAGCTAAAGAGGTAGGTCATTATTAGATAAAGAGGATTTTCATTATAAGCTAAAGAGGTAGGTCATTATAAGATAAAGAGGATTTTCATTATAAGCTAAAGAGGTAGGTCATTATAAGATAAAGGGCTAAGTAATTATAATATAAAGAGGTAGTTAATTATGAGATAAAGAGGTAGCTTATTAACAGAGTATCAGGTTTGGGCAAACATTTCATGCTGCTACTATATCCCTGTCAAAAATTCAGGCCACACAATATAGGCCTTATTATTGTATTTTTATATTACATTGTTCAGGACTGTTCATTTCAATGATATTACTACATTTTTTGGTGAATTAATATGCATATTAACATAATAGGCTCACAGGTTGTTTCAGTTTGCTTTCTTATTTTAACCATCTATGAATTTCCCATCACAGGAAAAAACAGAAAATAGTAAAAGTACTGACGTCAGCTCTGACATGGCCATGCCAGTTGACAAAACTCGAGTTTTGCCAGATTGGATGGTCAAAGTTGCAGGGTCTCCTTCTAAGACTAAAGCCTCGCCAAAGAAACCACCAACCAGCAAAACTCAATCAAGTAAGCTATTTTTGTTTTGTGTTTTTTGTTTTTTTTTGGAGGGAAGAGGGGGGGGGGGCTGTTAGACTATTGCATACAAAAATTTTATGTAATTTTTTTAGAGATTTATTTTGAATTGAAAAATATATTTATTATTTTTTTTAGACATCTTCATTGAATGATAATAAATATTTTTATAGGCAATAAAAACAAATATTTTTACACAAAAGTGACACAATTTTTCTGTTTTAGAGAAAAAGAAAGATGAAGAGGAAGAGAAGGAAGGGGATGAAGAGGACGATGCCCAATCTGAAGGAGATAAAAAAAAAACAGCCAAACCTAGTGATGATGATGAAGATGAGGAGGAAGACAATCAAGAACCTTCTGATGACGACTACTTGCCAGAGAAGACATCACGCAAGAGGCGGAAAAGAAACAGCGACGACAGCGAGGAAGAGCCGAGTGAGGACGATGATGACGATGACTACTCTCCCAGAAAGGGAAAGTCTAAATCTGGTAAAAAAAATACCAGGGTGAAGGGGAGGGGAAAGGCTAAAAAATCTCCAGCCCCCACCCGGAAGGCCCCGGCAAGGAGGAGAAGCAAGAAGAGAAGAGGGGACGACGATGATGAAGATGATGATGATTTGGGGCGCAAGGCGTCTCAGAATGACGACGATGATGAAGAGGCTCCCTCTAGGAGACCCCAAAGGGCAGCGAGACAGAAGAGAGGCAGTTATGGTCAGTTGATTTTCAGGGATCATTCTTTGGGATTAGAGATAATTTAATGTGTTTCTCACAGGTTATGTTTGATTTACTTTTCTTTTTGTTTGTCTAGTGGATGACCCGATGATCGAGGAGGCCCTGGAAGACTTTGCATCTGATAATGATGATGATGCAAATGAGGACAAAGATAGTGACTTCCAAGTAGAAGGAGAGGAGGAGTCTGGCAGTGATTGGGAAAAAAGCAAAGGTTCTCAAAAAAATAAGGTGAGGCTCAATTGATGAATTTGAGGTCAGCTGGCTGGGCTGTCGTACTAAAGGTTCAAATAATAGTGAAGGCTAGGATTTGTTGCGTGTTCTGGAGGATGTCCTTTGTTCTGGAGGATGTCCTTTGTTCTGGAGGATGTCCTTTGTTCTGGAGGATGTCCTTTGTTCTGGAGGATGTCCTTTGTTCTGGAGGATGTCCTTTGTTCTGGAGGATGTCCTTTGTTCTGGAGGATGTCCTTTGAGCTCACCCAGCTCGTAAGGATACCTGAAAGTAGTTGGGGATAATTAAGGTGACTGGGCATTGTGCTGGCCACATAGATACTTGTTTGCTATGTCCACACAAACTTGTGAACGCTGTTTCACTAGCCCTGTGGATCAAAGTGATATGAAAGGTATACTTATTTAACAATAGATGAACAAATTTCCCCCCCCCCCCCCCCTTTTGTTAATTATTTTAATTTTTAACAGTTTATCTCTACTTATGCCCAAGTTTACAATGTTTAAGTTTTCATATATTTTAAACTTATAATTTAAAACTGTGTCAGCTTTTTTTATACATCAGTTTTGTGTGCTGATAAATCTCAAATGTACACATTGATGGTTGTAAAATATTTCAATTGATGAAATTAAAATGAGTCTCATTATGTTGCATTTTTCAGTTGAACTGGTTGTTTTTCTGCAGTCTAGGTTGCACTGATTTAACTAGCTTACAATTTTTAGTACCAACCAAACCTTAGAATGAAAATCTTATTAACCGCCTAGTCAATTTAGTTCATCAAATAAATAAGTTTAATGACAAGTTCATTTGAATTGAATGGTTCATTCAATGTCTATATATAATTTTTTTGCGGGCATTTACATTTTTTGCTTTTTTTTTCCGCTTTTAAAGGTTGGTAAATCCAGCAGGAGTAAAGGGCCTCCTAAAGGGCCCAGCAAAAAGGGGCCCGGGAAGAAGAGAGCCCCCAGGAGGTCTAAAAAGTCTGACAGCGATGAGGAGGAAATCGAGGACGATGAGCCTTACGTTCCCAGGCCTTCAAAGCGCCGGGGCGCTGCTGTGTCTAAAGATTCAGAAGACAGCGAGGATGGGGCTAAAAAGAAAAGGAAAAGAGAACCTTGTCAGTATGGGAAAAAATGTTACAGGTAAAAATACTTTTATTTCATCACATTTGAATTTTTCTTGACTGATGAGTTCTAATACACTATTTATACCCGACACTTGTAAGATGAATTTATTCAAGATAATTCTTTGAGATCATTTTTTCATCCATTATATATTTTTTCTTTGAATTGTTTTTTTTTTAATGGTGATGATTATAATTTTTTATTTTATAATTATATATATCTATTATTATTTAAATTTAAAAAACAACTTATTCATATAAATAAATTATAGAAGCTCAAAGGGTTTGCATAATTAAAAGCACGTTTTACTAACCCACTTCAGGGTAAATGTTTCTCTTCTTTTTCTTTTTTGAAGGAATGTATGAAGTATTAATGCCTCTACCACTGTCATAAAAAAAAAACAACTTTTTTTTCCTTTAGAAAAAATCCTGTCCACTTCCGGACGTTCTGCCATCCTGGCGACTCAAGTTTTGATGAAGAAGAAGGGGAAGATACATCAAGTCCCAAGGAGCCCACAAAGTAGGTCAATTGGGTAGAAAACCCTGTAATGAATCGAACCTCTTATTGTATATAATTAAACATGAACAAGTTCTGTAGATATTTTACACCTAGCTGGAGTTTTAAAGATTCCCGCCCTACTTTCCAGAGCTGAGATACCTTAAGGAGTTGGGTGGCTTCAATATATTTAGAAATGAAACCTAGAAACACTAAAAGTTCAAAGAGTAATGTAGTAATAAGGCATTAAATTCTAACTAAGATAATACAACACAATAACAATCTATTACAATGCTTAGATAAACATAAGGACAGAAACATTTTTCTTTTCCCATAGTCAAGAACAAACGGGTATAAGTACTCTTTCTTCCCGAGTGGCATCCGGCGCATGGAATGGGTTGCCTGAACAAAACAGGAAAACCAGTAACTTAACATCATTTCAAACACTAATTAAAAGGCAAGACTAGAATCAAACCACAGACAAGCTTATTGCGCAATAATCTTCTTTATAGAAGAGGGATGTGTAACGTTAAGATGATAATGAGAAAATATCTCGCCAAACTTGCGACAACTTCTGTTTTTCAGTCTGTTGTTGTGTGTTGAGCTACCATATGTCCACTTCTTGTGCTAACTAACTTATATTCTATTTATAATGAATGTAATTTTGTTGCTATCTAGGAAAGATTCCAGCAAGTTAAGCAAAGATAAGCCCATCAGACCACAGCGCAGTACTGCAGGTAAGACTCACCTAATGTTAGCATTGTATAATTGTACTATGGGTAAATCAGTTCCTATCATTACTGTATGTTTGCTCTTCTACAATTTTTGTTGGTTTAAATACAGCTAGTTGTTCTGGTGAACTTGACAAGAATACATTCATGTCATTTCTATATTTAGAATAGATAACTTACTTATTAGCCTGTGTTTGAGATAAACATATTTTGTTGTCCAAATAGAGATTATTTGAGGGGCTGAAGCTAAAAAACAATAGCCAATGTTATGTTGCTGTAAAGCCATGTGGCATCAAGCTAAATTCCATTGACCATTCAGTAACCTTGGTTTAAAAATAAAGAGTATAAAGTATAAAGCTCACCTTGAACAGGTTTCATTGGGTTTGGGAAAATTGATTTTGTTTTTCAAGTTTGGACAAGTTTGTGAAAACTAACCAAGGTTTGGGAAAGTTTGTGAATTTCACTAAATTGGTTAAAGGAGCATGAAGAAAGTTGATTTAAATTTGGTTTCAAGTGATTAACAATGAAGTGAAGGAGACCTTAAGTACCATCATGCTTTTTTTCTTTTATTATTCTATGGGTACTTAAAAAAATGTCATTATACATTCTTGTTAAGACTTGGTTTACCTAAATATGTTACTAAACATTTAGACATTTCACACATATCTGTATGAATTGGGTTTGTGAAATCTTGAATGATGTAAGGGTAAGACCCTAGTAAGCCCTAGCTCTGGTTCACTTGAACTAAAAACAAATTAATTTTCGTGTGCACAGGGACAAGGCTGGTTACACATGGGGATGATGAAGAGGAAGATGTCCCAGAGGATGGTGCCCAGGCATCGGACGAATCTGCAGCAGACGACTCGGACTATGACGCAGAACAAGACGCATCTCCTGGGAAAAAAGGCTCTAAAAAGGCTGTCAAGGCAGCAGGCAATGACTCGGACTGATTTTTTTTTCCTTTTTCATTAAAGGAGACATTAACCTGAGTGACTGTTTTAGATAGGGAATAGTAAAGAAATTGGCTCTATTGAGCCATGCATTAACAACTTACAACTAAAGGACAAGTACAAGTATCTAATGTAATCAAATTTTTATGTAGATATCATTTCTGTTGTTTTTTTCAAAGCTGAAATTGATAAGTTTTTAATTGGTACATTTTGATGTGTTATAATTTTGTCAAACCAAAATGACGTTGTGTTTATTCTGTTGTGCCGAGTTTTAAAAAATAAAAAAAATCTCACTAAAAGAAAAGAAAAAGTTCTGACAAACCTAGTCAATACAATCTCATCGGGACTTTCATAAACTTTTTCTTCCCTTGCTTGTTTTTTTTTTTTGTGGACGGAAAGACGATAAGTTAAATATCATCTCCTGCATGTCATGAAGTTTTTTAGTGTTGTAACTGGATCAGTTTTGTCAGGTGAGAATGTGTTCACAGTTTCTAAGCATTGTTGATATTTTTCATTTGTTGTGGTTTCCATTGTTGTTGTTTTTTTTAAATGCATTTTTTTAAAATTTAGTGTTCTTGTAACAAGTTTATATATAAATATATATATATATATATATAAATATTTTCATTTTTAAAAGATATGATCTTGTTATGTAAAACTGTATATTTTTATTTTTTTGATGTTCATAATAGAAAACTGTATTATGGTTTTATTCTTTGCTTGTTAAGTTTTTGTTTTCTTAAATTGTAGTTGGACATGAGCAGCTTGGACCTATTGTGTCAAGTTAGCCTTCACCTTTCACAATTTTGACAAAGTTGGGGGTTTAAATAACTTACACAGAAGTTATAAATATACAGTCTATATTTCTATCTAAACAAATCTTTATTTTCAAACAAAACATCAGTATTCTGTTAATAGTGTTAATCTTCCAGCAAATATTCTACGTTTAAAGGCAACACTCTGGATTTTATTAATTGAAAGAACATACTAAACGAAATTAAACCATAAAGAAAAGAAATGCCCTTGAGGTCTCTCAGGACGTTAAATTTATTATGCACAAAGAATAAAACTTTAAAGGCAGAAATTGTAGAAAAAGGTTTGCTTGAAACAGCCAAGTACCGTCATTGAAAAAATATATATATACTTATATAATATATATACCCAGGTATATCTGGATATATATATATTTGTTGTTGAGGTCTTGAACAATTATCATAAATGTCATATAGCACACACTATACATGTTGATTTTGGCATTACAAACATTGTGAGGCTAGTTGAAAGCCTGTTTACATTTGTGTTCCATTAGAAACTCTATAGATCCATTTTAACATACTTGTATCATTTTTCAATGGCCAAATAATGTCATAAGTATTTTTAATTTCTTCAACCATAGCTTTGATACTAACACTTTACTTTTTTATTTACTCTAATTGCTTTTCATGCTTGTTTAAACATATAAATATCTAAACAAAAATGTACACCACATACAAAAAAAAAGATTTTTATTTTTTCAACTTTTTGGGTTACTGGTATTTTTTTGTTAACCAATATATAGGTCATGTGAAAGTATAAAATAATTCCAGCCCTCTGATAACCCCAACATACCATAGTACAAAAATTATATTGCCTCAAAAAGGAATTATCAGAATTCATCACCCCTCTCCCTCAAATATACTGTAAGTATAACTTAAATAAATACGACATTTTAAACAAGTTGAACTGATACGATCAAGAAGATAAGAAAGTAATTCTAAAACGAAGCTAATATTCTGAAAATGTTATGAAGTCAGCATAGGTCCAATGATGACACATTGTAATTGTATGAATGTAAACCAGCCTGGGCTTCAACTGAAAAAAATGTTCATATTCAAGGTAAAAAAAAGTAAAGTACCCGTCGGACCGAATTGATCCATAGGTCCGATGAAGCAGCGTTCACCAGTTTCTGTGGCCACGGCATACTAGGTGATTGTGTGGTCAGCACTATGCACAGCCGCCTTTACTTTACCCCAACTAAGGTCAGGTACCCATCAGAGCTAGGTAGACTCAGGGACACCCTCCAGACCCGGGAAAAAATCCTAGCCTGCACCAAGATTCGAACCCGGGACCTTCGGCTCGCCAGTCGAACGCGCTGCCGCTCGGCTACCGTGCCCCTATTCAAGGTGCATTATTATTATTTTTCAGTGATGGATAGGGAAAGACTGAATATAAAAGATTTTTATTTACACTCGAAATGCACAAACATAGAATGAAGTATAAATTGTGATAACCAAATTGCATATATACATCTTTCTTAGTGTGTAGTGAAACATATTATTTTGGGCAGGTTTCAATAGAAATTGGTTAACTTATTAGATAATATTAGTAAATTATCCCTTCAGACCATGTTGGTATATGGGGGAAAGTGAAGCAGTATTCAAGAGTTTCTACAGTTACAATACAAATATAAGGGGATTGTGTGGGCAGCACAATGCCCAGCCGACATTACTTTACCCTAACTAATAAATAACGGGTCATAGCTGGGAAAATTTTTAAAATCTTCTTCAGTGATCAAACCTGGGACTTTCTGTAAGGCAATCCAAATGTCACTGCCACTAGACCCACATCTCCTCCTAGATACAGTGTTGGCAGGGATTTCATTTTACTGTGAATAAATTAATTTGTATAAATTTGCTGTACTTTTGTAATAGAAAATGGAATTCTACAAAACAAACTTTTATCCTTAATAAAATATGTACGCAATCGCTTCTGTAGTTATAGATGCAAATCTCATCTCTAAATTGTTTCAACATCTTTTACATTTTATTTCATTGTTCACATTTAATTTTGCTTTTGTGAGGGGCACACATTTATTTTATTGTTTTTTAAAACACCAGTCTTAATGGGACCTCATCTAATAACCTAATTACCCCAATTAAAGTTATCAGACTGCGTTTTACATTTGCAAACCAACAGTTTTATCAAATTTACACATTCTTGTGCGTATATATATATTTTCTTCTTCTTACAAACCAGGGATTGGTTTTGATTCTTACATCATGCTGCGTGTCCCCTCATCATCAACACTATAATTATCAGCTTACAAATGAATTATTTATGAATTTGACTTCATTATAATGTGTAAATATCCCCCCCCCCTAATTGACTTGAACCAATTGTTCACACTATTCATTTGTGTGTGTGTGTGTAGTTTTTGTCTCAACCATGAACTAGTTGTATGTTTCTATGTCATATATAATGTACATGTACTACTTGACTCTAAATACAGGTAAACATTCTTAGAGTTCTCTTTAGTTATTTTGTTATTTCTTCTGTGCTTGCCTAGTAAAATAGTAAAAAATACACACAGATGAATGCTTACGAACTGGTACTCAAATAGCACTAACATTTTCAATGGGTGTTGTAGTAAAAAAAAACTTATGTGGAAGTGGAAGCCGAGTGCAGAGAAACATAGTAATATAATCAACAATGGTTAAGAATGGGTTGAAATCACTCTAGCCCTGTTACTCACATTTCTTATTTATCAAATGGTCTTGCAGGTGGTATTATGTCATATGTTCATTAGGGTTCAGTATGGGCCTGAAGTCAAGCATAATATAAAATGTTCATTAAATTCCATTGGCAGTATTGGGTTATTTAGACCAGTGGTTCACAACCTGTTGTTTCATAATTGAAACAGTGGTGACATCTGTGTGTAAAGGGTCCTTACTCTAAAATCATTTTAAAATTTCTAAACTTTAAAACAAGTGTACTAACATGTATTGGTATGTTTGAAATGTCTTAGGGAATATAGGTTACAATAGATAGTCCAAATTGAAATATTATTTGTTGGTGTTTTTTCAATACTCAGAATAATTTCAGCAAAAACATGATAGAAGTAAATGACAACATTTTTGTTATGCTACTGTGTCATTTATAGAGAAATTCTGAAATTTTCCCAAAACTTGGTAAACCCAGTCACTTATTGTAAATTTTTCAAAACTTGGAAAACCAAGTCACTTATTTCCAACTTTTACAAACTTGCAAATCCAAGTCAGTTATTGCAAACTTTCCCTAACTTGCAAATCCAAGTCAGTTATTGCAAACTTTCCCTAATTTGCAAATCCAAGTCAGTTATTGCAAACTTTCCCAAACTTGCAAATCCAAGTCAGTTATTGCAAACTTTCCCAAACTTGCAAAACCCAGTCTGTTATTGCAAACTTTCCCAAACTTGCAAAACCCAGTCATTATTGCTAACTTTCCCAAACTTGCAAAACCAAGTCAGTTATTGCAAACTTTCCCAAACTTGCAAAACAAAGTCACTTATTGCTAAATTTCCCAAACTTGTGAAAACCAAGTCAGTTATTGCAGTTTTTGATTGATATTGCAAACTTTCCCATCCTTGGAAAGTTAAGTCAGTTATGGTAAACTTTCCCAAACCTTATGAATTACATATTTACAAAACACATTAACTTTTAAAAAACATTTCTATAACATTAAATGTTTTTATTATCTTCAAAGCATACAATAATGTAAAATGCATTACACAAAATACAATTCTGAGAAAAAACAAATCTGTACAAGAATGAAAAACTCTTACAAGCTGGTCAGGCCCAAACAAAATATTCCATTCTATGTGGAGTACAAGTATCTGAGTAAATCCACATTATTCAACAGTGTAATGTGGTGGTCTATACAACATTGTATAAATGTTAACAGTTCTAAATGATTTCTCCGCTCTCTCCAGTTCAACTATTGCTGTACAGGCATGTTTGTGGCAGGTCGAGACGACACGGCATCCTCCCCACGCCACATCTGGGTGACTGTCTTGATCTGAGTATAAAATTGAATGCCCTGGTGGAGGAATAAAAATAAGGTTTTAATTTTATAACAATACTAGCTAAAATACCCGGCATAGGCGGGGTAACAAAGAGTGTACATTGAAGAACAAACATCAGTCTTTCTATTTTAAATATATTATAATGATAACATAAATGTCATCCTCAATTTAAAGTTAAATAACCTGCTTTTGGTGTACTGTCAGGGACTAAACTTTAATTGGGAGGACACATATAGGAAGGGAATTAGCAAAAGTAATATATGAGACAAAGTCACATGTCTTTAATTTAACCAATGGAGATTGGATTTTACACACACATTCTACTTTACAGAGATTATATAGATTGGTGACAGAAATAGAAACTTTAAAGTTTTCTACAAATTTCACACTATTTTAAAAAGAAAAATTGTACTTAAGTCACTTTGTGATTGTAAAAATTAAATGTCTACATTTATTGTTACAATATCCTGTTATATCCTTTTACATAATTACATTAAACATTGTCTTTTACATAATTACATTAAACATTGTCAAGGATTACAAATTCACTTGTACAGTCTTTATGTCAAATTATGTTGTTACCTGCTTCCCATAGAAGTTCTGATCTCCTCTGAATGAACCTCGTGAACCAGTGAATGAAAACATGGGCAGAGGAACAGGAATCGGGACGTTGACCCCAACTTGACCAACATCACATTCCATGGTATACTTGCGTGCTGTGGCCCCATTTGTTGTAAAGATGGCAGTACCATTACCATAGGGGTTAGCATTGACTATTTTAATGGCGTCATCCAATGTGTCAACTTCCATGCTGACTAAGACTGGTCCAAAGATTTCCTCAGTGTAGCATTTCATTTTGGGCTAAAGGAAACAAGGAGTAGGAGACATTTTACACACTTTACAGCAATGCATCTTTTGACCAAAAAAAGTAAATATTGCTTCTGAATTCTAACAATGAGTTTTATATATTTTCTTATAAACCTTATTAAGCAAAAAAAAAACACTATTTTTCCAAAACAGAAAATGTGTATGGTATATTATATATTTTACTAACCGGTTCGTGCCTGGTTCTCCGAACCGGCTAAAAGTTATGTTTACATACACTCTAACTACTCAAGCAGTTATAATGAGATTGCCCACAACAACAACAAATTTTATATTACGTATACGACACGAATTTAAATGTGAAAGGATTTTTTATTTGCCCGCTACAAAATAAATTACCAATTAAAACCATTACCCAATATAACAATTTAAAAATAGCTTGCTACAAATCAGGACACAAATTAAAACGTGAATATATTTTGTTCTATTCATTCATAAAGTACATTAGCAAACATTGAAACAAGAATACGCAAAATTTGATGACGTCCTAAAAAAAAAGCCAGCCTACTTTTCCTGCGCAACCTCGCAGCACCTTTTTGTCTCATTCATTTATCGATCAAATAATGATAAAAAGTTGGACTGGCATTTTTAAAGTGAAACCAAAATTTGTCTTTTTATTTGCGTTTTTTGACCAAACTGACCACTGCGGTCATTTAAAAAAAATGTAAAACCTTGACAGTATTGACCGCATTAAGACAAAGAACATTTGTAGCAAATTTCATCTCATTCTGTCCAGTATTTAAAAAATTATGCGGCATGTACATACACAAATACCCACACCTTTTGAGATTTATATATATATATATATATATATGATGTATAGCTGACAATGTTTTTTTAGTCAGCCCTATAAGGTATTATTAATAAATAATCAAATACATGCACTTTTTTTTTAATAAGTATTTTATGTATTTTATAAAAGATCTAGAATAGATGTTTTACAATTTTAAGTGTCAGATCTTTCATAAATAAAATGTTCATGTTATAGTAAATGTATACAGATTTACACACACATGATATATTCATCCATAAAAATACCAGACTATAATCTAGAATGTAAAGGACAGTGTGAAAATTCACTATTATTATCTCGCCAAGCCTTTTTTGTGGGGGCTAAAAAATTAAAAGATGAATCTTTACTTACATTAACGTGGTGCAAGATGGTTGGGCCGACAAAGTTTCCTTTTTCATAACCTTTAACCTTTATGTTACGGCCGTCTAGGAGAACCTCAGCCCCGGCATCAACACCAGACTGGATGAGATCACAGACTCGTTTCTTGGCTTCAGGTGAAATCAGTGGACCGAGGTCTGCGTCGGGTTCAGATCCTAAGGAATTAAGAATTTCAAATTAGATCGGTACGTTGTGGCAAAAGGGAGAGTAAAAAAAAAAAGTTCACACAAAGCATGAAAGGCATTTTTACTCACCAGCTGTGACTTTGAGTTTCCTCGCTCTTTCAACAAGTTCTGGAATCCACTGTTTAGCTTCACCAACAAATATTGCAGTGGACAGAGCCATACATCTTTGGCCAGCGGCACCAAAGGCAGCCCCAACAAGACTGGTTAAAGTGCTTTCTTTATTGGCATCTGGCATAATAACTCCATGGTTCTTGGCTCCCATGTTGGACTGGACACGTTTTCCATTTTTAGAGCCTCTTTCGTAAATATACTGACCCTGTAATTTATAATTTGACATTGAAGCATTTTCACAAACTAGACACAAAATTGTATTAAAAGTTGTGTACAAAAATGTATTTGGCAAAATAGTAATCTACTTACAGCTTGATCAGATCCAACAAAGGAAATAGCTTTAATATCAGGATGATCGCAAACAAAGTTGACAGCTTAGAAATAAAAAATTAATATAAACTAAATGAAAAGTTTGTTCATAAAATTTCAAAGTACATTTGAAAAGAAATAATCTAAAAATATTTTTAATTTGAAATTTTATAATAACATTAGTGCATATTAACATTCATTTTTTTAAAATGTTAATTTAAATAGAATTATTACAAATTTGTTGACATTTAAAATATAAAAAAAACTTTCAAATTGTATATATGTTCTAGTCTTTGCCTCAATGGCATTGAAAATATCTTCGCGGCTTGTGTTTGTAAAGGGCAACTTACAATCATGACGTCCGTGAATAACATTGACGACACCGGGTGGGAAACCAGCTTCCTTACACAGCTCCATCAGGATCATAATGGCCCCTGGGTCACGCTCGGAAGGTTTCATTACAGAGGTGTTTCCACATACAACAGCCATGGGGAACATCTAAGTTTGTCAATTAATATAAATTTTACAATTTCTATGAGATTCATTAATACGGTACCGTTACTTCTCCTAAAAATAAATTAACAGCAAATGTAACCTTATCAAAATTAGGGATAATAAAGAAATTGCTTTTTAGTCAAGACTTACCCATAGAGGAATCATTGCAGGAAAATTAAATGGAGTAATCCCAGCTGTTACACCAAGAGGAAGTCTATATGTGAAGGTATCCATGTCTTTAGCTATGCCTTGCATTGTCTCACCTAACTGTAAGGATGTAATACTGCAGCAATGTTCCACCACCTCTGAAATATTAACATAAACATAGTTTTCGTTTGGACCAATCGAATTCATTAATACAGCCGACAACATCTGAGCAACCTTACCCAAGAATGCCAGTGATGATATGGAAACACATCAAAATTTAACAAAAAAGGACTGCTCAGTAATCAATTTGGGAAATTCATTACAGACAAAGAGATAAATTTGAAATGTTTATGGTTCATTTATTTAACACAGATACAATTACTTGTCTGTTTTTATGGAAATTCACTTTGCCTAAAGCCCATGATGGCCCAGAAGCATTGCACTGCAAATCTTTATTTAAAAAAAAATGGATACAAGTATTACAAGTCAAAGATAAGAAATTTGATTTCTGCCATGGATTGAAATCCCTAGCCAACTGAACTTATTTTTTTGTTTTATATGTTGTATTGATGGGCTTTGGGAGTTACCCTTTTTTTTTCATCACTCAGCAAGATTGTGATCCTTATGGCCCCTGGTTCAAATCGTAGTCAAAATATATGAACTCAAGTTTTCAATCTCTAAAACCAGTTAAGAATAATAAAGTTTGACATTGCGCAGGATATTTCTCCCAATTTCTAATTCTTCTTAAATTGCCTTATTTAAAAAAAGTCAATACTTAGATGAGATGCAGTATATGGCTTTACTTTGTTTTACTTTTTTATTGCAATAGAGAGGCTCCATTGAGGTTTGTCACAAAATTATCAGAAGAAAAGTAGGTTAGATTGAGAGGCTCCATTGAGGTTTGTCACAAAATTATCAGAAGAAAAGTAGGTTAGATTGAGATCTCCAATTGAGTTGTGGGACTGTGAAGTCAGAAAATGAAGAAATATTGATGTTATAACAATGATACAAAATAATATGACTTACGAAGGCCCCTCATCACATCTCCTTCAGCATCAATTAATGTCTTTCCTTGTTCTTGTGTTATACTTGCAGCTAGACGTTTCTGAAATAGACAAAATAGTGCATTGTAAATTGAGTAACACTCAGGTTTATTCTAAGTAGTAGCTGACCAATTGGTTCTTACAAGCATTCTATGAGAAGAGTTAATTGACCTATTGGTCTATGTGCATATTCTGACCTACTGGTCCTTGAGGGTGTTCTACAACCAAAGTGACCTGTTGGTCCATAATGTATTATTTTACATTATTACAAGGCAATTTATTCACCATAATAAATCATGGATGAGACCTTCTATTTATATCACACAAGTATAATTATAATTTATAATGTTATTACGGCTAGAGCCCCCATTCAATTTATGAAAATAATAGTTATAGTATTGTTATTGTTAGTGTGAGTATCCTTGTATTAGTGAAGATCTTATTATATCATTCTGAAGTTTATTTGTAGTTGACTAGAGTATTCCTGGTTCTTATAATCCCCTGGCAATTCACATAGCGTAGTTTTAGAGTTTTCAGTTGATTTTACTTCATGTATAATTATTTGTGTGGCTCATATTATACAGCAAGAACCTCGATGTTGAGTTGTAGTGTAGATTATTAATATAGTTGAATAAATATTACACATACACACATGTATATAACTTTGAAATATTGACGTTAACCAAGTTGTGTAGAAAGCAACGATAAATTTGGTTTAATTTACAACATCAATCCAGTAGGAATCCAGATAATATTATATACACAATCAAGAAATACACATATTCCAATTAGTAATGAATATCCTCAATAAACATATAGCATTGTAGTTAATAGTAGAATAATAAATTTTATTCCATACTACAAATCAAATAGAACGATACTCAGAGCGGAGAATATTTGATGTTACTAGATCGAATGCACGCCAAGAACTAAACTAAAAGTGTCGAATCGCGTAGAAATATATTATGGGTCAATCGTTGGAAAATCCAGCCAGCCTAGTGACACGAATATTTTAATCAAGCCTGCGTGTTGACTGCGTGATCAGATTGTCTTTTTATTAAGAACAAGCAATAATGCTCTAACAAAATAAGGAGAGAGCGGACGACCTTGACATGCTGTATTCGCGTGAACAGTTCATGTTTTTATCGAGGTTAATAAAAAACAATAATGCTTTAATTAGGTTAGGAAAAACCCGGGGGAAACCTTGAGCTGAGAAATATTTTATATCGTTTAAACGCTATTCGCTTAAATGATTTAGTTGGTTTATTAACATTACAATGTAGGGAATTTACGTTTCGTAACAACATGCTGAAATTAACTGACTTGTTGGTTCATACAAATATTCTACACATAGACTGCCACTGACCATATTTTTCTTTATGAGATCCTGTAGTTTAAACATGACCTGTTGCCTGGATAATACAGTTGATTTAGACCAACCAGGGTATGCTGCTTTGGCTGCTGCAACTGCTGCTTCCATTTCTGCAGTTGTACTCTCTGGAACTCGAGTTATCACTTCATTTGTTGCCTGATAATGAAGTTAAGATTTTGTTTTTTAATAACCCAAATAACAACAAAACAAACAGGGAAGAATATTCAGGAAAACGTTTTCAAGAAGATAGCTTAAAATTAAAAACAAAAAGAAATACTTACAGGGTTATGTAAATCAATCCATTTCTTAGTTTTTGAATCAACAAATTCATTGTTTATAAACATTTTGGTGGTCGGCTGCATGATGAAAAAATAATATTGACTAAGATATAGAGAAAGAGATGTGGATTGCCATGTATAACTTTTTAAAATTTTAGTAATCCACATTTTGTCTAAATTTCAAAGCTTAAGTATGGTAGGACAAATCATATGAAAAAAAAAATTCCCAAACACTGTTCTGATGCTGATAAAACGAAATGGTGGCAACTTAAAATTGTATGATTATTAATTTTAAAAAAAATTATTGGTGAAAAGGATAAAAAATGTTAAATAGGGCATTTTAAAGTAGCCTACTCAGTTTCACTTACAATATTTCCAGAGGCATAGCATCTTGCCCATTGCACTGTTGGACTGCCAGTCTGCCAAATATAAATTCTGAGTTAAACAATGTACACTTTAAAATGTCGATATTAACCAATGTCTGCATTTTAATTCCCTTTCATCAACTACTCAAGAAGACATTTTTCTAAAATTTTGTTTATATGTAATTTGTTTGTTTTTTTAGAAACTATGAAATAAAATGTGTCTAAAATGTTTCAGTGCTATAAAGATTTGATATAAAGGTCAGTGAATGTACTTTTAAAAATCTATTTATAGCACAGTATGTACTAATGAACTTGTGTGAAAGTTTCAAGGTTAGATAAAACCTTTCCTGTCAGTGATTAAGTTTACAACATCGGTCTAAACCAGAACAAACAAAAAAAATATTTTAAAAAGTCCCCCAGTCCCAAACTTCTCAATGTAACTGTAATTATGGATAACTGGGTCATATCCCTAATATAGGCCCTATGCTATACCAGGCACCAGGTGATAGGTTTACACTTTTACACTGACTTGATGGTTGATACTGCTTCCACCTTGCCTTAATTAATTATGCATATTAGTAAATGACCTACCGGTACTTTTTTTTTTAAGACAGTAAATAGTAAATACTTTTAACTGTTCTAGATCTACCTGTAGGGCTAGTTTTAACAAGACACTGTAACAAAGAAAACCTCATTAGATGTGGCATGATATTGTGTGTGTAAGCCATTTTTTGATACACAAAAATCAAGCAATGGTTTCAAGAAGTGCTCTAATGGCCACTTAAGTAAAGGCAAAAACTTTCACTTATAACTTTGGCCAGGGAATGTCTGGGGGGGCCAGTGGGAGCTTTTTTTCTTTACCCAATCCTGGGCGGGCCATGAGCCTAGGCCTTCAATGCTCAAAAGTTGCCAAAGTCAGCATTGGAATTAATTTTAAACACAAAAGGTCACAGGAAAACTAAACGAGACTAAATTGGATTAGGATAAGGAGGGAAGGGATTACCTCTTGACACAAATTCTATGTTTAATCAGGAGATATTTTTAAGATATCAAAGGGGCTTAAAGGTATTTATCTCTTGATCCATTCATTAAGTACAATGTAGTACATACATCAACCTTTGACCTTTTAATCTTAGTATTATATACAATTGTGTAATAGTCTAATAGAAATCTTAGGTAGGCCTATGATTACAAATTGGCTTCAAAGTATCTGAACTAGAAAACATTGTTTAAAACTTATATCTTATTTTTTTTACATTTATTTTTGTCATGTCTAAATATAAATGCTGGCTGCTCGTTTAACCATTTGGTAACCATTTATATTTATTTATATGCATAGGCCTACTAGTTGAACCATGGATATTTCTATCCATACAAAAGTGATGCATATAAAAAAAAAATATAGAAACAATGTAAAACAATAATAGTTTGAACAGTATAATATAACCTAAAAGAACAGCTTAGGAGTCTATAAAAAGAAAAAGTAATATATAAACTCAAAGAAAAATAATTTGATGATGTGCATGTATAAGAAGTCTAATCACATATTTGACCTAATTAGCAAAACAATTGGAAAGTTAATTAGAGCTTGGGTCTTATTGATCTTACATTTACATTAATGAACGGTTGTTTGACAAGAATTTTAAAAAAATAAAAATTTCGGCAGAGTGAGCCACAGAATAAATATATATTTCTCTTCTGTGGAGTGAGTAACATCAGGGTCCTGAATTCATTTTGAAATTCACAAACTTTAGAAAACAAATGTACAAGCCAATTCAATATAATCTAATATCAGACGGGATGTGTCGATTCTCATAATTTTAACCAGTAGTTTATATAGGTAGGCCCTAGTACAAATTGAATATTTTCTTTGGTGCAAGAGAGATTAAAATTGTATCTTTTAATGTTAACAACAGATGGTTTATGTGCCTACTAATTACTTATGCTGTAAATGGTGGCCACAGGATGGGTGTGGAACGCATCCCAAGAGCCCTGCTGTATGGAGAGCTGGCAGCCGGAACAAGAAAGCGATGTCGCCCTTACCCAGATCTGATGGGTACCTGACAGTAGTTGGGGATAAGTAACGAAACTTGACATTGTATGATGTGGCCACAGAAACTTGTGAACCCTGATTCACTTGCCTCACCACACCACAATGGATCAAATTGCTCTGAAAGGGATACTTATAATACCATATTTAATGGGTACCCCTCATCCTGGGTAGGCTACCTGAAATCTGTTGGGGGAAATAGAGTCTAGGCATTGTGCTGGCCACACCATCATAATTTTATAATTTTAGTTATAAGTTATAATATATAGCTAACTAGGCCTATACTTTAAAATACTTGGTGGCCTATCCTATAGTATTATAACTACTACTACTACTCTCACTGTAAGTTATAGTATCACTTAGACTAAGATGACCTGCTGCTATAAACTACTATGACAAGGGCCTATACTTAGTATACTATAGTATAGTATAGTCTACTATAGTATAGTTATAGAGTTATAGTCAGTTATAGTTATAGACTACCACTATACTATGATTATGATAGGCATAGGATATGTCTTCAAAAATGACTTATAAAACAACAGATGATTAGGCTACTTGGGACTTAAGCTGCTAATAATAATAGTAAGCCTAACTTGTTACTTGCCTTTTTTACTTACTCTTAAAGCTAAAACCAATTTAACTTAGGACTTATCATGACTTATATAAATGACTTAGTTAACTTGACATAGCCTACTTAGAGACTTAGACACCGTAGGATGTAACTGAGTCGATAGAAAATAAAATGTGCAACTAAAACTTTGTTGGCCTATTTAAATTTTAATGTGTTATATATTATTATTATATATGTTTGATATGACCTAGCCTTTGTTAAATGTATAAATACATTAAATTACGTACCAGTCTTAAGCACCGAATTACACCCATGATTGTCATTCTGTAACAGACTTTTTTGCAGATGTTAAAGGTAACCTCCGTGACAACTCTGAGCCGCAGGGTCCAGTGCCACTCAGCAGTTATTCAGTAACAAAAGTAGGTCAAAACACACTTCTCAACCAATGAGATTGCTGGTTCGTTCCACGCCTCCATTCCGGTTCAAGGTTAAAAGGCTAGTTTCAATGTTACCTACCCCACAGGGTTACTCACAGAGGTATAGACACTACAACACCACAGAGCGATAAACAAAGTCACCACTATTTACAAAGATGGTGAACCGTCACGTGGAAATGGCCACGCAGCCAGGTCGAATCCAACAGGTGACCCGCTCTTCCCGAGGCCATCAGCTCAAGCTGCATGTCCCACATGCACGCACCGACGTCTACAAATATTCTTTTTTTCCGTCAGCCATTAGGCTGTGGAACTTCCTGGATCAGGCCTCCATCACTGCCCCTACTGTGCCGGCTTTCAAATCGTCACTGAAGGGCTGGTCTAAAAATGTTTAGTTAAATTGTGGACTCTTTCCTCGGTCCTAACGGGGTCTCCACAGTAATATATAAAGATGAAGAAATTATATTCTGGCCGCAAAGAATAAATATATACAATTTAATACAAAATATATCTATCTATCTCTTTAGCTGAGATACAAACTATTCACATTGTCATTGTCCAATTTTATTTTATGCAATAAATTTCGATCAAGGCTAGTGTTTGGACTTCATGTCATATTCATATATTTTAACGTTTTAGTTTTAGTCCTAATAACTTATCTTATACATTACAGACGCTCCTTCTATAAAGAAGATTATTGCGTCCTACGCACTTGTAAGACTTGCTCTTATAATATGATACAGACTCTTAGCCTATTATATACATAACCTAATGATGCAGAAGATGATTGCGTCCTACGCGTACGCTTAGGCTATCCGGGTTAGTCTAGCTATCAGTGGTCTAGCTAGCCTTGCATTTAGATTAGTGTTTTAAATTATGTCAAGTTATTGTTAGCCTATATAGCCAAAATGGGTTTTCCTAGTTTGTTTCAGTTCAGGCAACCCATTCCATGTCCCTATCGATATCCGTCAACTGAGAGTTAATTTACCAGAATGGACAAAGGTATAGGTAGGGCCTATAGGCCTATGCCTTAAATTCTTTCCCCCTCCCCCCTCATTGTACAGTGTAGGCCTACACGCGGGGTGGAGATCAATGAGCTTTATATATATATATATATATATATGGAGTGCTCAAAGGAAGTAAATTATAGGAGAAAATGTGGACTTTTTAATATAGATACGTGCACTGTATGGCACTGAGCTATATATACATGTCTAAATAAAAAATATTCATTAAAGTGACTTTCAAAGCATTTATCCAGAAAAATCATCAACCATTTCATCTTTTTACTTCGCCATTAAATTAATGAATCCAGTAGCCTACTCATTGAAATAAACACAATGTAATTATCGTATAAGCTCTTTCTTATACTAATTGTTAGACCAAAATCTTGGCAGGTCTTGGAGAAGCGGTCCATCAAGGATTGTAGCTCCTCCTCAGTGTGTGTGACAAAGGCGGCGTCATCCGCGAACAGCAAGTCTTTGACTGTTCTTCTGCGGATTTTTCGCCTTGCCCTTAGCCTGGACAAACTGAAAAGCCCTCCGTCTGACCGGGTGAGCAAGTAAATCCCCTCCCTGGATTCTCTAAAGGCAATGTTTAGCAAGGTTGAGAAGAAGATCCCAAAGAGAGTTGGGGCAAGAACGCATCCTTGTTTCACTCCTGTGCGTATGGCGAAAGCGCTAGACTATTCACCATCATTATATTGTACAGTGCCCTTCATGTTGTCGTGGAATGACTGGATCAGGTTCAGAAGTTTGGGTGGGCAACCAATTTTTGGCAGAATGGAGAATAGTCCATCTCTGCTAACAAGGTCAAATGCCTTAGTCAGGTCTATGAACGCGATAAAAAGGGGTTTCTGTTGTTCTCTGCACTTTTCTTGCAACTGCCTGACTGAGAATATCATGTCGATAGTTGACTTTTCTGAGCGAAACACGCACTGCGACTCTGGATATATTCTGTCTGCTAGCTTCTGTAGCCTGGCCAGGATCACGAGCGCAAAGATCTTGCCGACAATGCTAAGGAGTGATATACCCCTGTAATTATTGCAGTCGCTTCTGTCCCCCTTGCATCTCGCATGTCCTGTGGTACTGCTCCCTCTTCTCAACACTGACATAATAGGTCGAGTAGGTGCTTTGAAAAGATGCTGCCTCCGCATTTGATTATCTCAGGTGGGATGCCATCGTTTCCTGGTGCCTTTCCAGGGGATAGATGGTCAATTGCTTTTATCATTTCTGATAAGGTGAGTATCTCATCCAATTCTGACATGGTGGGGAGACACTCGATGGCGCCCATGGCCATATCAGTAACATGGTTTTGTGTAGAGTACAGGTCAGCATATTAATACTCTGCCCATATGTCTAGTTTTGTCACCTGTGGCAGACTTAATTGCTGCTGTGACCTTTCTTTGTGAGCCCAGCGCTTTCTTGATGCCATCATACATGTCCCTGATGTTACCTGTGTCGGCGGAAGTTTGTATGCTATGGCACAGTTGAAGCCAGTTCATTTTTATCAAATTTCAATTACATAATTACGAAAAGTTTTTAGATTTTTGGTACTTCCATGTAGGCCTATATCGATCATACCATATGTAGCTCAGTGCCATACTGTGCACTTATCTATATTTAAAAGACCGCATTTTCTCCTCTTTTTTGTTCTCCATTTTTATTGCTTGAGCACTCAATGTATATATAGCTCAGTGAAAAAAAACACAATCCGTAGATAGGCCTATATGAAAAGAAACGAAAATTCTTTTGCATCAAGCAATAAGTTTGAGTTTATAAATATGTGATTCTTCACTTCTGACATTACAATCCATCGTTTTCTTTCTGCAACATCTTTTGGAAATTAAATAAAATTTAGTCCCCTAAATCTTTTATTATTCGCAGTACAACCAGTAACGCAGCACATATATATATGTTTTGTTAGCAAATGAACGAATGGGACTGCAAACGTTGTGCACTTTCAACCGTTATGCATGCATAATATTTACGTAAGATTTGTCAATAGTCCCTAAATATTTCTAGCTGGCCCTAAGCCTTTTCCTTCCTTCTTCTAAGATGTTCTGAAAAATCCATTCTAGCACTTTCTGCACAAACCTTTATATGGTGTGCGTGTGTATATACCATAAAATATTGATTATAAACCGCACCTGTGTATAAGTCTCAGGCATAGGCCTACTTTGGCAAAAAGCAAGTAAAATTGAGGTTCACCTGTATTAACTGTATTATAAGCTGCACCCAAAATCTGTTTGGTTACCTTCTTATCTTATAATATCCTTATTGTATTCTTAGTTGTATGTTAAACGCGCTCTGTGCTTACATTATGTTTGTTGGCAGCGCTATACAAATATTATTATTATACATTACAGACGCTCCTTCTGTTTAATTTATTCATCAATATTTTTTAAACTGTAGTGTAATAGGCTATTACACTACACTAATAGCCAAAGTAATGTGAATGGACTTTGAATATTAGACAATAAGAACACTAAATGAATTTCTGCGTATTTCACAACTTTTAGTTTCTCAGCTGCGCTGTGCAAACCTGTTTGCAAAGAACGCAAAATTAATTTGAATAATAATGGCAAATTACTTGTTTGGAAATCTTTTGAAAAGCAAAACTTTCTATTGTATATATATCGGAATGTGAAGTAGGTAAATAAATAACCATGTCAAGAAAAACAAACGTATGGGAAACGTTGCATGATCTACCGTATTGGATATAAACTGTATAAAATAACATATTTTGTTAAATTTATTTAGTTAAATACACTGATAAAAATAGGTTTATTGCAACATAAAAATACATTTCAAGATATTTATTCATCATTTCAGAGTCTATTCAGTGATGTTGCTTACAGTAGCCCACATCATCATTTAGTTAATATTTGAACCTAGGAAAAAAACTTTTTTTTATTTACATGTATATAATTATATAAGCTGCACCCCTTTCCTGGACAGAAAATTTTTGTTAAAAAAGTGCAGCTTATATAGGCCTACTCAAGATTTGACGATATGTGTATTTTGTTGTTTATTGTGAATGCTGTTATTAAAGAAGTTATTGCTAATCAACCATTCTTGTGTAGGCTACACTATTTATTCATCACTTTGATCAATGCAAATAAGTTCAGTTATTTGTTATGAAATTATAAATCATTTAAACTTTCTTCGAGTGGCTTGAGTGAATTATTTCATAGTGAACCAGATCCTGGACAGAAGACAAAAGACTTGCAATATAGCCTAAAAATATTTATATTATATACTATTACATACACTCATACACAATAACCATCAATAAGTCAATATTATAAGCTTCATCTCAATGAGTTGAGTTTATTGTAATCTCTAAATTAACATTTTGCAAAAAGTTAAGTTTTACCATGTATTGAAAAAATAAATACAGGAAAGTATAAGAATATATTATGCCACTATAAATATACTATTATTATAGTAATAAAATATATTTACTATTTATATATATATATTTTTTGGCAAAAGATTTTAATAACAATAATCATAATTACTCACAGAATTTACATGCAGGCCTATATGACATAAAATATGGGATAACTGAATAGGTAACAAAAAAGGAGTTTCCAGAGATGCCAATATCCATTTTCACCAAAAATCATTTGACAAATCTTTGTAAAAAAAATAAATGCTGGTGAAGTCTAAATTTTTGCCCCGGGATTGGAGGGTGTCCCTGAGTCTACCCAGCTCTGATGGGTACCTGACCTTAGTTGGGGTAAAGTAAAGGCGGCTGTGCATAGTGCTGGCCACACAATCACCTAGTAACCGTGGCCACAGAAACTTGTGAACACTGCTTCACCGACCCTATAGATCAAATTCGTCCGACTTGATACGTTACTTTTAATTAACAACAATTTAATTTGGGTGAGCTTATATAAGTTACTTTTAAAATAGGAATATTATGTTAGCAGAACAAAATGAAAAATTGAAACATTTGGATTGATTACAACAATCAACTGTCTTGACAAGAAAAAAACAACTAAAACATAATTATGGTATTTGAAAGAATTAAAAACTCTTGCTATATAGGCCTATTCCAAAGTACAATATATAAACTGAGTGACTGACTGGCTAAGAAAAAGTTTACCAAGTATTAATATAAGTAAATCAGGTGACATATTAAATAAAATGGAACAGCAATCAAGTCATAGCACATTGCTAAAATCACAGCAAAGAATTTGCTCAAATTTACAGAATAAATAAAGTGAAATAAGGTATAATATATGAAAAAAATGTTATTATAGAAATGGAAAGTTTCATCTAAATATATTGCAAATACATATATATATACAAATGACAACAAAAAGGGAACAGCTGCATTGTATCATAGGCCTACCTACACATTCCCATGTGGAGATTCTGATCTCCCATTGAGCACCTAACTCCCAAGATATGGTAGGAAATTACCCGATAAGGACCAAAAATCAGAACTTGCTGCCTTGCAGGAAGTGGAGGGATCCATAAGGCTAGGGAACCTAACCCGAAAACATAGGCAGCAATCCAGAAAGCTGAGAGGGGCATCCCCACAGATGGTTATGCACAGGGCTCTAATGGAAATTGACCTAAGCCTGGACATGTAAATGATTTATGCATTGCAACATGGAATGTTTTGAGCCTATATAGAGCAGCAGCTCATTTTAACAGAATAACTAAAAAATATAAAGTCACCATTGCTGCCTTACAAGAAATACGATGGAAAAATTCGGACACTCTAAGAACCAAAGACTACACCATATTTTACAGTGGCAATAACACCAATACCGGTACTGTTGGAAAACGATTTGCTGTCAAGAAGGAAGTCATTGGTTTCAAGCCAGAAAACAAAAAAAATATGATCAATGCGCTTGCGAGAAAAATGTATAACATACCTTTAATAAATGTCCACACCCCCCCAAAGGTGCAGAGGATCACATAAAAGAAAGCTTCTATGATATATATGATGACGCACCAAAGCATGATATCAAAACATAAAATGGTGATTGGCGACTTCAATGCGAAAATTTGGAAAAGAGACAGCATTTGGACCTACAATCGGCAAGGAGAGCCTACACGAAGAAACCAAAATTAACAGACTTCAACTCATCGACTTTGCCTCAGGAAAACGTATGACAGTCAGCAGTACCAAATTCTCCAAAAAAAAAATACATAAAGCAACTTGGATCTCGCCAGACGGAATCACCCGTAATCCAATTGACCACGTACTGATTGAGAGAAAATATGGCTCAGACATACAAGATGTAAGAAGCTATCAAAAGCAGATGCCGACTCAGATCATCTACTAATTAAAATCAAATTTAAGCAAAGAATAAGTATGATACAAAATAGTAAAAAAAACTGCAAAAACGATTTAATAATGAAAAACTAATCAAAGAGCCTCTGATTACAGAAACATACCAAAACACAGTAGGCCTACAATCAAAATTAGATAAATCAAAAGATAAAATGAATAAAGAAAACACAAACATAAACAAATAGTGGAATAGAATAAAAGGATCTTTAACTAAAGCGGCAGAAGAAGCAATAGGATTTAAACAAATTAACCAGAGAGCAGGATGGTTTGACAACAAATGCAGAGAAATTATAGAAGAAAGAAACAGGACAAGAATTACAATGTTACAAAGAGAAACCAGAAATACTAGACAGATCTACAATGAAACAAGAAGAAAAGCTACAAAATTATTATTTTATATTATATTATGCAGAAAGAAAGAAAAAAAGCAAATGGGAAAAACATAAATTAACAGAAATTGAAGAGTTGGCAAAAGAAGGAAATATTAGAGGAATGTATATGAGGCTTATAGATGAAAAGAATGGATTCCAAGCTAGACCTCAAATGTGTGAGAACAATGATGGAGAACTATTTATGGAAAACTGTCAAGTACTGGAAAGATGGGCAGAGTGTTTTGAAAATGTACTAAATGCAAATAGTGAACAAAATGAAGACTATGAACCACCACATGGAGGGCCAGATCCCTGAATAGAAACACCTACCTTGGAAGATTTTAAACTATAGAGGCCAAAAAGAATGAAAAACCTCAAAGCCCCTGATGCAGTGGCGTAGCTAGGGGAGGGGGAGGGGGGTCCAGATTCAAAAGTCCTCCCGGGCCCCTACTTGAGGGGGGCCCCCAAAGGAGTGTCCGAATTGTTTTTTTCTCATGTCATAATGTCAAATGTAAAAATGCAGGGGCCCCTAAAGAGGCCAAGCCCCCCCCCCCCCCGGGCCCCCATGCAACGGCACTGCCCTGATGAAGACCTAATCACAGCAGACTAGACCTTATTTAATTTGAAGGAAGTAAATCACTTACTCAGATACATAATCTCAGCCAAATCTGGAATGAGGAAAAAATACCCACAGTATGGGAAACAGCCATCCCATCATAACACCAATACATAAAAAAATCATCCAAACTACAATGTGTCAACTATAGAGCAATATACCTTCTAAATGTAACCTATAAAATACAAACAAAATTAATCGCAAAATGACTTGAACAATTCTCTGAAAAATATATTTGGAGACTATCAATGTGGACTTAGACAAAATAAATCAACCACACAGACCACATCTTCACTATAAGATGCCCCTTAGAGAAATGCAACAAATATAATATCCCAATACACCAACTTTATGCGGACTACATAATGGCCTACAACAGTATTAAAAGAAAATTCCTCGATGAAACATTACAGGAATTTGGTATACCCAACAAACTCACACAGGGTGAATATACAAGAGAATTCAATATTAGATGCGGACAGTACCTTGCTTATGCATTAGAAGATGCATCACTAAAACAAGGACTTTTGAAAAAGTAAATAACTTTAAATATTTAGGATACCAAAAGTAATTAAATTTTAGCAGAAATAAAAGAAAGAATAGCAGCAGGCAACAAATCTTACTACAGTACCTAAAACATGCTTAAAAATAAAAACATCTGAAGAAAAAAATCTACAAAACAATAATAGTGGTGACTTATAGTAGTGAGACCTGGACACTTATGAAATGCACAGAAAATATATTAAATACCTGGGGAAGAACAGTCCTTAGAAATTTTTTTTACCAACAAAAGATGATAATGGGTGGAGGATGCGCACCAATAGTGGTCTATGAACTATAAGAAGATCCTACAATAGTGGCTGAGATCAAGAAGGACAGACTATGCTAGACAGGCCACATGGAACAAATGCAAAACAGCAGAGGAGTAAAAGTAACATACGCACAGAACCCCAGATGAAAATAACCTAAAGTATTAAAGGCTTACCTAGGCTGAGATGGTTAGACGATGTCGAGGTGGATCTGCAATAGATCGGGGTCCAGGCCTGGAGAAAGAAAGCAACAGATAGGTTTGAGTGGAAGAAGGTGGTTAGCCAGGCCAGTGCCCTCCATGGGCTGTAGCACCACAGATGATGATTAGATACACATCCCATGGAAAACACAGTGGGTAAATTCAAGGCTATGGAACCAATTATGGATGTATTGCAAGGTTTCACCATACTGCTATTAATCCTTCCCTGGCCTGTATTCATTGAAGGCAAATATATTTCACTCTTGAAAGATTGCCAGAGTAGAAACTAAACAAAAAAAATACAATTTTAAAACACAACAAATTAACAGGTTTGAAATTGTCTATGTATACAGTAATTATACTGCAATAAACTTCTGATATGCTATAATAACATGTCTCGAAAAGTCTGGTTAGACTATTATGAGTTAAAAAAAACAACATCATGAGATTTATATTAGTGCATTAGATATACACTTTAAAAAAAATGAATGTAGATTAAAAAAATACCAAACAAGCAAAGATGTCATGCTAAATAAAATAAAAAAATAAAAAGGTGAGTTGAGGTAAAATGTTATATGGCTGACTCAACAATAAGAAGCATGAGCATTAAATTTGAAATTTTAGAAAATACTTTGACATACATAGCATTAAGAAGATTTCTCACCAATATGAACAAATTGATGTATCTTTAAATGGGAAGGGCGTGAAAATGCTTTATGGCATAGACCTACTTGGCATTTATATGTTTTTTTCACCAGTATGAATAGCTTGGTGCCTCTTTAAATGCGAAAGTTTAGAAAATGCTTTTTGACATAGACCTACTTGGCATTTATATGGTTTTTCACCAGTATGAACAGCTTGGTGCCTCTTTAAATGTGAACGTGTAGAAAATGCTTTTTGGCATAGACCTACTTGGCATTTATATGATTTTTCACCAGTATGAATAGCTTGGTGCCTCTTTAAATGCGAAAGTTTAGAAAATGCTTTTTGGCATAAACCTACTTAACATTTATATTTATATGGTTTTTCACCAGTATGAACAGCTTGGTGCCTCTTTAAATATGCAAGTTGAGAAAATGCTTTTTGGCATTGACCTACTTGGCATTTATATGGTTTTTCACCAGTATGAACAGCTTGGTGACTCTTTAAATATGCAAGTTGAGAAAATGCTTTTTGGCATAGACCTACTTGGCATTTATATGGTTTTTCACCAGTATGAACAGCTTGGTGACTCTTTAAATATGCAAGTTGAGAAAATGCTTTTTGGCATAGACCTACTTGGCATTTATATGGTTTTTCACCAGTATGAATAGCTTGGTGCCTCTTTAAATGCGAAAGTTTAGAAAATGCTTTTTGGCATAGACCTACTTGGCATTTATATTTATATGGTTTTTCACCAGTATGAACAGCTTGGTGACTCTTTAAATATGCAAGTTGGGAAAATACTTTTTGGCATTGACCTACTTGGCATTTATATGGTTTTTCACCAGTATGAATAGCTTGGTGTCTCTTTAAATGCGAAAGTTTAGAAAATGCTTTTTGGCATAGACCTACTTGGCATTTATATGGTTTTTCACCAGTATGAACAGCTTGGTGACTCTTTAAATATGCAAGTTGGGAAAATACTTTTTGGCATTGACCTACTTGGCATTTATATGGTTTTTCACCAGTATGAATAGCTTGGTGCCTCTTTAAATATGCAAGTTGAGAAAATGCTTTTTGGCATTGACCTACTTGGCATTTATATTTATATGGTTTTTCACCAGTATGAACAGCTTGGTGCCTCTTTAAATATGCAAGTTGAGAAAATGCTTTTTGGCATAGACCTACTTGGCATTTATATGATTTTTCACCAGTATGAATAGCTTGGTGCCTCTTTAAATGCGAAAGTTTAGAAAATGCTTTTTGGCATAGACCTACTTGGCATTTATATGATTTTTCACCAGTATGAATAGCTTGGTGTCTCTTTAAATGCGAAAGTTTAGAAAATGCTTTTTGGCATTGACCTACTTGGCATTTATATTTATATGGTTTTTCACCAGTATGAACAGCTTGGTGCCTCTTTAAATCTGAAAGAAAAGAAAATGCTTTTTGGCATAGACCTACTTGGCATTTATATGGTTTTTCACCAGTATGAACAGCTTGATGACTCTTTAAATGTGCAAGTTGAGAAAATGCTTTTTGGCATAGACCTACTTGGCATTTATATGGTTTTTCACCAGTATGAATAGCTTGGTGCCTCTTTAAATGCGAAAGTTTAGAAAATGCTTTTTGGCATAGACCTACTTGGCATTTATATGGTTTTTCACCAGTATGAATAGCTTGGTGCCTCTTTAAATCTGAAAGATGAGAAAATGCTTTTTGGCATAGACCTACTTGGCATTTATATGGTTTTTCACCAGTATGAACAACTTGGTGTCCCTTTAAATGGGAAGAGTAGGGAAATGCTTTGTGGCATTCTTGACATTTAAAGATCTTTTCTCCAGCATGAACAGCCAGATGACTCTTTAAGATTGAAACTTGAGAAAATACTTTATTACATATTAGACATCTAAATGGCTTTTCTTTAGTATGAGCAGTTGTATGCCTCTTTAAATATGTAGTGCAATTAAATGCTCTATGGCATTGTTTTTCATAAACATGCAACTGTATGTGATGCTTGAAAGGTTTCCAATAGGCAAAAAGTTTATGGCACATCAAACATTGAAATTGTTTTTTGTCAACATTGATTTTTTGCTTTCTCTTCACTTGTGAAGTTGAAGAAGATGTTTGTGATCTCCCTTGTCCATGTCTATGAATACCTTCATTTTTATCAAGAGGAACTTGTCTTTTAACTTTTGAGACTACTTTTGAACAGTTTAGATCTTGTTGGCAAGCTACATCTGATTGGCACACTTCTTCAGAACAAGTTGTGTCCAGTCCAGATTTTTTGACACATTCCTGTTTATTTTTTGTAAGAGAAAAGTCTTATGAAAGGCTGTTTTAAGTACAGAATAGCTGAATAATTTTAAACCTTAAATATAATATTTGAATGTAGGTTCTATTAAATAGACAATGTACAAGATGGAAAAAGGTCACTGTCCGCTTTAGTCCAAGGAGATGGGGGAGTAATGTCATTTGAAATATTATATTTAATTTAATGGCATTGTAAAACTCTTCAGGACTAATATGGAAGAGACTCTCATACCAACAGTCTTCAGAGGGAAACTGGGCACTTCTAGGAGAGATGAGTCCTTGGAATGTAGGGATCTTTGTGTATAGCATGGGTTAAATAGTTTTCAATATTATACATTTTTAATTGTATGTATAATTCATTTAGAGTTATTTATTTATATTTTATTCTGGTTTTAGAGATTATTTGTGGATTCAAATATATGTGTTCTCGTAGTCTCTAAATATTTCTAGTATTAGTATGCATTTTCCTTTGAGAAAATTTATTCTAGCACTTTCTGTTTCAAAACCTATAAAAGACATGCAGTTGTTGTTTTGCAAAGAGTTAGAGAAGCTACTTATTATCAAGCAGTTCACCTTAATTTATTTACTGTAAATAAGTTCAAGTATTAAATTATTTAAACGTTCATCAAGAGGCTTTTATTGTGAACCAGTCCCTAGATGGAAGACAAAAGATTGCGATGTAATATGTCCGTTTACTCTGACAAAATGAGGGAGTTTTTTTTTTTTTTAATCCATGACTCAGGCTTAGGGTTATTGACTAACATTAAAATAAGAAAATTTTTGTATCAAAAGATGGGGTTGGATGATTTAAAAAAAAAAAAAAAAATTTCAAAAATCAATGAAAAGTATTCAAGCGTAATGTTTCTTCATAAATATGAAGATTTAAGGGCCTCAAAGTTGTACCAAAGACTATAATAAGATGGACCACTTGCTCTATTTTTAGAGCTTATAAATTATATGTTCTTTTTTTTCTGTGCGCAACCAATAAGGCTGTCTTGCATGACTTCTTCGCTCCTACGATTGCGTTAAAGGTTTCCACAGTATACATTTTTTAATTATAATCTTTAATTTCCATTGAGAAAATCATAGCAAATTACTAAACTGGAAGTCTAGTTCGATCGGAAATTCCAAAACTAAGTGTTTCAAGTTATCAAATAGCAGAAATATCAAAGCAAACGGTCCATCTTATCATATTCTTTGGTTGTACATATCACAATTACTAGATCTATACAGAAATTTAATAGGAAAACAAAATATTTCGTTACTAAATAAATGTTGGCAGCTGGCATTACAATTTCCTTGTACACAACTACACAATCTGTTTGTGTTATCGAGAACAAAACAAGCATCAGCAAAGATGAAAACAAAGATTTTAAGAAAAACAAAATTGTATTACTTACTTCTTTTCCTGGGTGTTTATCAGAATTTCCCAACAATTCACAAACTCCTTTACATTTTGAGGACTGTTTTAAAAAAACCTCTTCAACCACTTCCTGTATTTGCTTTATTATATTCCCCAGCTGTTCTCTAAAATTTGGGTCTACTTCATTCATATTTCATAATTGTTTGTTTTACTGCTCCTGTAGTCTAGAACTTCGACAATTTTTTACTGTAACAAAACAAAATGTACATATTATTTTTCTTTTTTATGTATATATTTAGATGTTTCCAGATTATAATGACAACTTTTTAAAATGTAGTTCTATATATTTAATATTGATTGTAAATGTTTGCAAAGTTAATAGATTCAAAGTTAATGAAAACTAGATATACCGGTAGCATTTTAGTTGTAGATTCTTATTACATTTGTAATATTATATTACATTTATTTGTTAAAGTCCTTTTTTTATGAAGCTTAACTAATGTTTTGTTAGATTTTTTAATAACTTCATCAATATATGGATTTCAAGATAATTTATCATTTATTATTACACCTAAGTACCTAATAAGCACTTTGCATTTTTAGCTTATGTTAGGTCTTTCCATGAAAGAAGTAGTTTGTAATTATCAGTTTCTTTTTTACAACTTATAAGTTTACAGACTTTCCTTCTCGATAGAAAATTATTACATCCACTGGGCCCAAAACTTCTGCAGGGCGGCAGGGATTGGTAGGCGGGAGGGCTTGAACCTGGCCCATTTTGTTGACAGTCAGGTGAACTAACCGCTGGACATGCCGACCTCACAAAAAAATCTCTATCACTTGGCACTTTTCGGTGTGAAAAGACATACTCCAGTTAGATTGTAATTCATCTAGGTCTTTTTGTAAAAGTTCCCATTATGTGAAAAATTTGGTTAATAATTGTTAAATGGAAAATACATTATTGTTTTCATCTTCAAATGAATATGTTGAATATAAATATTGTTGAATAAAAAGCCTAATCATTTTAGAAGTAGAGTTATATTACCAATGACTAATGTGTGAGAGTTAATCAAGCAGGCCTAAATAGCCTTGCATTGCTAAAACTGAATTTGTAGGTATAAATAATGCTCAAAACTTTTTTTAAAATGATTTTTATGTTTCTGTGAAAAAGAAAATGTGGACAATTTTAAATACGGAGTATTTATTATAACACATCTTGTAGTATTCTAAGTAAAAATTTTCAATTAAAAAAAGTACTTTCTCATAAAGAAATCATTTCTATAATATTACTCTAAATATAAATAGTTTATAGGATTTTTTAGGAAATAATAAATGTTTTATTTATTATTTCATTTTCCCTATTTATTTCATTTATAGTTTATTCAATTCTATTGCTAATATTTTTTCTATAGGCCTACATACAACTTGCATGTCCATGTCTATTATTTAGATTTGTAAAAAGTTAAGATATAAATGATATTGATATAGGATAGGCATAGTGCCACATAATCTGATACTAGTATGGCATAGTATAGCCAGTATTCTTCTTCTTTGTTCTCAAATGTTATGATAGGGAGGATTCAGACAACAAGTCCGATAGTTGTAATGAACTGCGCCGTGGCTGTCAGTTGCTCTAGTCCACCGAACAGTTTGTTGTTGAAGGTAGCCCCCACTGGCCAAATGACTCACCAGGTAGAATGATACAGAGGGCAGGTCTGAAGGACATGTTCTGCATTTTCTGGAGCTGTTTCGCAGGGGCACATTTCGCGTGCTCCGATTCCTAGTTTGCAGAACATGTGTCGCTTTAGCCTGTTGTGACCAGTCCTTAGTCTGAAGATGATGTGCTGAAATTGGCGGGAGAGTTTGTAGTAAGAATCAATCTTTGGGTTGTTTTGTTGCAGCTCAGACCATCTTTCGGATTCATTCCTTTTGAATATTGCCTTGATTGCTTCGGGGTGTAGAGATGGGTCTGTCTGGTTTTGTCTGCCTCCAGCTTTAGCTAAGGTGTCGGCAGTGTCATTCCCTTCATTTTGTATATGCCCAGGGATCCATTGGAGAACCAGTTCTTAGTTATTTTGCTCAGTTTTAAAAGTTATGTACTGAGTGACTGGTTGATCAGGGCATTTGGATTTTTTAGAGACTGGAGCACTGTTTTGGCGTCAGTGAAGATGTGAAGATGACAGTCCGGCTGTTGGGGGATTGAGTGTGGCTTGTTAGTATATTTGCAGCTTAGTTCGTCTGATTTTTAGAGGAGGGCTTGGGTCCCAGGGTGGGAAGTGGCTGTGGGGTTGAGTAGGTTCAATTGCAATGTTTTCTATTTTATATTTACTTTTTAGATGTTTGGCTTCTTGTATAAAATTGGATCTTTGAAGTCTTTTGGTTGAGTGAGTTTTGAGTAGCTTGGGTTTTAGAGGGTGATGTCCTGATGCTTCTAACTTGGTGAAGAGAGTTAGGATTTTGGTTTCTCGTCTAGTTTCCATAGAGCTTAGGTTAGTTGCATCCTCCATTGCTCTGATTGGGGTAGATTTCATTGCTTCTGTTATGATTTGAAGCCCTAGGTTTTGAACTTTATTTTTCTGAGGTTCGATTGGGCTGCCGAATCCCATACTGTATTCAGTATAGGGTACAGGAGTATAGGCTATGAGCATAGGCCTATTAATTTTAAACACACACATATTCACGTATAAATATAATATAAAAACATACACGATATATTATATATGTAACAAAAATATTGAATGTTGGGGAAAAGAATTCTGGTTTTAAAGAGTTAAGCTATGTTATATTTGTATGTGTTTACTATTACTAACTAATACTAGTAAGTTACTATTAATATATTAACTATTATTAGTAGGCATAGTATTAGACTATTAGACTTAACTTTTATGAATCAATTCCTCTACTTGTGTCAACACTTGTGAACGTCTATAGTTATAGTAATATAGTCTATCTGTAAGCTTATAGTATAGGATAGGCCTATAGGTTAGAAATAAATATAATATTTATTATTATATATATTAACATTAAATATTAGTATTAGTTATTTAGAGGTCGAGGTTGAGGGAGAAGACAATTTGAATTGTGCCAGATCACAAAATAAATAAGACATAAGACATAAGATAAGGAATAACACTGACGAACAAAAAGCTTATATATTCTATGAAGATTCTTAAGTTTGAATTTTTACAGGCGTTCTTTACGTGGGATCGTTGGTCTTATTCACAATTACCCAATATTCGATTTATTTTGTCATTATGAGGCGTTCTTAATATGAGTGGTAATTTCAGCACATTGTAAATTTCACTTTTACACTTTTACAGCTTCCGTGAAGGGAAGCAACTCAAGCAACTCTTAAAATATTTGCCAATCACTGAGCTATATTAAAATCACTGAGCTATATATTATATAGCTATATTTAGCTATAGATACATTGAGCTCCACTGTGCTCTATATACACGGAGTGCTAGCAAGTAAATTGTCGGAGAAAATGCGGACTTTTAAATATAGATAAGTGCACTCAGTGCCATATATACGCGTCTAAATAATAAATATTCATTAAAATTACTTACTCAGTTAACATAATGTGGTATTCAAAGCATTTATCCAGAAAAATTATCAACCATTTCATCTTTTGACTTCGCCATTAACTTAATGAATCCGGTAGGCCTACTCATTAAAATTAACACAATGATGATGATTTATATAGCGCGCCTATCCATGCTATGTTAGCATGCTCAGTGTGCTCTGGTTCCACGTTTCAGTTGTGAATGTGCTATAAAAACAAACAAACAAACTATAAGCTTAGTTGAAGAGGAAGGTCTTTAAACTTCTCTTGAATGACTCTTTTTTTTCAGAATCCCTCAATGTCTGAGGCAATTTATTCCATAAATAAGGCGCGGCTGACTCGAAAGAGCGTACACCAAATGACTTCTTTTTATGACCATCCACACTGGGAACTTTGAGTAGTGACTGTGATGAAGAGCGCAGCCCCTTAGTGGACACATGCTTGGGAACAAGTTCTTCAAGATAGTGAGGGGCAGTGCCTTCCATACAGCTATAGGCAAGTGACAGAATTTTATGGTCAATGCGCTTGGTCACAGGGAGCCAGTGGAGATCTTTAAGAACTGGGGTTATGTCATGTGGTCCGACTTCTTAATCCCTGATACAATGCGTGCCGCAATGTTTTGTACTTTCTGGAGTCTCTGAAGCTGGTTCTGGGGCAGACCCCACAGACAGCTATTACAGTAATCCAGCCTCGATTGAATTAGAGAGACTGCTACGGCATTAGCTGTTCTCTTATTAAGTTGAGGACGCAGCTGACCCAGGGCGCGTAGATGAAAGAAACAAGCCCTTACCACAGTACCAATGTGCGGAACCATTGTAAGCTTATTGTCAATAAAAAAAAACAAGGTCTCTAACAGTGTTGGACAATGTACTCGAAAAGATCGTATTATCGTATAAGAGAGTATAAGTATAAGAGTATAAGCTTACATATATATAATTCTATATTATTATTATATATATAATGTGTGTTCAGTATAAAAGAGCGCAATTACGAAAAGTTTTTACATTTTTGGTACTTCCGTGTATATATAGCTCAGTGCCATCTATTCTATTTATCTATATTTTTTAAAAGTACTCATTTTTTGTTCTCCATTTTAATTGCTTGAGCACTCTATGTATATATAGCTCAGTGATATTCTTTTTTCTCGGAATCGATTTTTTAATGATTAAAATGGCTGCCTCGACAAACAACAAGAGCGCAGGAGGTAATTTCAAACTGACAAAACTTTAGAAAAGAAAAAATGTTACTTAGTTTTCGCGTTATGAAGGCCTAATATTTTTTATTGGCTATCAATTATGAAATAAGGCTAACTTGGCGAATGAATTAGATAATTAAAAACTTGTACTGGATAATTCTTAGAGTCTAAATCTAAATTCTAAATTCATTTTCTAGATTCTAGGTCTAAGCCTCTAAGCCTAAGCCTAAGGCTAAGCCTAGGCCTAGGCCGACTCTAGATCTAGTAGGCCTAGGCCTACTAATGTTTACTAATGACTTTATTAAACTACTTTATAAATTGTTTGGTAATGACATTTAACTTGTTTTCTAAAGAAATAGACATTAGGCCTAATAGTAGAATTTTTATTTCTTTGATACTTTGAATGAAATTATGTCCACCCACATGAATAAATGAATGATATTCTCGTATTGAACTAAAAAAAATATCTCGTTTTACTGTATTTGAATTTATAAAAAAAAAAAAAAAAAGGTGTTAGCAGGAGTCAAACCTGCGACAATCCGGTTGCCTTGATTAAATTACCCAATAAATAGTAATTAAACAACTCGAACAAGAATAAACGATTATGCGCATGCGTCAGTAGCCGTGTGCTTTTTTTAAAATTTGGTCGGTCACGTGACTTGGGTCGCAGGACGTATATCTCCCACGCTATACGTCCGGTCGCCGGACGCGCAGACACTCCGTATTGTTTTATAGCAAAACAGGATGGTCTATGACTGACTTAGTAGACTATTCATATGACTCTATGAGAGTCTATGTCACTGTTCGCATTTTGATACGCTTGACCATGACATGAGATTCTTATTGATAGATTGTCTACTTCAAGTTTGGTTGCTTGGGACTTGGGTTGTGTTTGCAGCTGGTTTAGATCCTGACCTAACCATGCAAAGTGTCATCAGAGATGGGTCTGTCTCAGCATGATTGACTCTGCAATATATGGAGTACCACAGGGATCAGTTCTAGGCCCAGTATTGTTTACAATCTACACTACATTCATCCATATGGTGATGTTATCAAGTTTATCAAGCCTTTCAGTATTTCATACTACTTCTTCTCCTTTTGATGTTGCCTACGTACTTGAGAAGAAAAAAAACTTGTCTTTCCCCACAGACGTTGAATGTATCGAACAGACTAACAGACCGATAGAATAGTATAGACGTATCTAGAATTTTATTTATTTTCTATAAATATTCTATTCAATAGTGAAACACGCTGCATCCACTGATCTATATAGCTTAATTATATTTATTAGTTTTAATTCCAAATTCATGATAATCCAGTTTTTGGGTCCTCTCAATGAAAACAACACAAAATAAACTTGAAGTTGAAGGGCTCATCCATACACTTGTAAAGCTTATTTATGTTTCTCTAGGAATGTGTTGTTTATTTATCAACTTTCTGTAGTGCTTTTTTAGTTTTTGTGTGTGTGTGTGAGTCCACTCAACATTAACAAATATTCACAAATGACAAGAGTAACACCAATAGTTAAATCACTAAACCTAGAAACACTAAAGGACAGAAGGACAAAGAGTGAAGTACCGGTAGTAATATTACAAAAGGCATAAAATTCTAATTAAGAAGTACAACACAATAACAATCTATTACAACGCTCAGATAAAAATAAGGACAAAAAAAACTTTTCTTATCCCATATGCAAGAACCAATGTGTATAGGTACTCTTTCTTCCAGGGTGGCATCCGTGCATGGAATGGGTTGCCTGAATAAACCAGGAAAATCAGTAACTTAACATCATTGAAAACACTAATAAAAATGCAAGATTGGACTCAGACAACTGTTGAGCGTAGGGCGCAATAATCTTCAGTATAGAAGGAGCGTCTGTAATATATAAGATAAGGAAAAATCAGTTTTGAAGAAATAATTATATTAACATCCCCAGATGAGGCTACAAAACTAAAAAAACCTGCAATTTTGTCCCTTGGAAGTAGTACCTAATGCTTAAAATATTGTAAATGTTATCAAGTTATCACACAATTTCAAACTGCCATATCACATGACATAGACATATCATTTATATGTTAAATTTTGAAACACTAAACTACTAATTATGTACTCAAAACACTTCAAGTTCATTATAAAAATGTTATAGGTAGCCAAATTAACATTTACCCATTGATTATTACAATTTTACAGATTAAAAAAAGTAAACATTAATACAGTACGACTCTATATTCTGTAAATTAGTATGGTAGGCATTATGCGCAGAGACCTGTGCATATTGCTGAGCATTATCTACAGAAATAAGGCTATGCCCAGAAGTTTTTGTTGGTGCACATTTTTTGGCAGCATAATGCGTACCGGTAGTTATATACTTTGCATAACAGCAAGTGTTTTGGGCAAATGACTGACATAATAATGATCATTACACCAAGCCAGCAGGTTTAAGATATATTGATCTTTTCTATTTTTATAATGAGACAATGCAAAATTTATATAAAAACAGCTTAATATGCCAATTGTAACCCTGTAACCAGCAGAGGATACTGGTCTGACCACTGTGACAAGAAAACTATAATATCAAATATTAACTTAATGATCAAGATGGCAGGACACAGCATAAAATATAATGCCATATTATGTGAATTCATTTTTAACATATATGTCTATATGAGGCCTACATAGGGCCTATTATACAGGCTATTATTTTTTGCTAAATCTTCTATGTATGTTTTATGTACAACTATAACAAATATTAAGTTAAAATAAATAGTAACAACTATTAAAAAATAATGTTAAACCTTATAGTTATTAGTTATAGTTTAAAAAAAAATATAGTCACTCCAATAAAAAAAAAGTCCAATTATAGAATTCACAAGTTGATTTTTTTAATATATTATTTATACCATATTAACAATATAAAATGCAATTAATATACATTATCTGCAGAAATACAGATAACTTTTACCTTGCAGTTGCAGTAGCTATACAATGAGGATAATAACATTGATCCTTTATTTCTGGAAGAAAAATAAAGCTTTTTTTCAATATATGTAAAGTATATTTCAGTAGAATTAAAGTTAATATCTTGCTTAGTGCCTGCTAAAGTAGGTAGACCACAACTACAAGAAAATGTTGAAAAGTGATGACCCAGTGAGACTTTTATTATTGTTATTACAGAAGATGACAAGCTGCAGAGTTTTGAAAAATTAGACAGATTATCTCCAGACTTGTGGCCTGAAAAAAGTAAACAGCTTCTTTTTATGTTTATGATTTCTATAGCCAAATTATGATTGGTATTTATTTGACTGATATATCTTTTCATATTAAAACATAAAATACAAACTAAAACTGTAACAAGGGCTAAAAAAATAAAATGATTAAATATATTGTAAACAAAAATACACAATTTTCCAATTTATGCTCATTATATTAGCTACTAATTAATTTAAACATTGTAGAATTAATAAATTAAAATTCTTGTCACTGTTTTATTGAGTATGTTTTGTATCTATCCTTAAGTTATCTATTTTTATCAAAGTTTTTTGATGAGAAAGTATTGTTTTATAGAAATATGGACTTAATGTTGTTTATTTCTTGTTAAAGTTCCAGGTGTCACAGAATATGAAGTAGGCAAACATGTGAGTATATAAAATGTGCCCATTCAGTAATACAAAAAAAAACAACTAAAATTTACTTCAACTAAAATTTACTCCAACTAAATTTTACTCCAACTAAATTTTACTCCAACTAAATTTTACTCCAACTAAATTTTACTCCAACTAAAATTTTACTCCAACTAAAATTTTATCTCCAAATTATTTTTTTTTAAAGTGTTGTATTTCCCTATATAAAAGAAGTAGAAAGTATTATTCTATATTGACCTCAATTAAAACACATATTTGTATTCTATATTAATTATATATTCATTTTTTTTTTGTGGCTTGGCGCTATAGGAATTGTTTTGTAACTTGCTACAGTATAAAATCCTTTTTTTCAATCTTCTTGTATTTAATTGGACTTGATGACATAGCATACCAAATGGCCCGGGTTGAAATCATGGTGAATGCCCAATGCTAGGATTTGTTCTTGAATCTGGAGGGTGTCGCTGAGTCTACCCAGCTCTAATTCACATTAGTTGGGGATAATAAAGGCAGTTGGTTATTCTGCTGGCCACACATTTCCCTAGTATGGTGTGGCCACGGAAACGTGAATGCTGCTTCACAGGCCCTATAGATCACATTGGATACTTTCTTTTTTAAAAACTTATTGTGTTGTAAAAAAAAACATGAATACATTAATCCACAATATTTCTAGACAAAGACTGCAGGAACACCCAGATGGCTGGCTGATTTAGAAAAAGATGATATTAATCTATTACAAGGTAATTTATCAGCCTTAATAGCATTATCTCAGTGTGTGTTTCCTTTTAGAGTGTTTATAATTAGTCAGTAGTTTAATTTTTGGGTTTTGAAAGCGATAACCAGTTTTGAAAGTGATAATTGATTTTGTAATATTTTCTGTCAAGTAGCCCTAGATTTTACTGGTTCTGGAGAATCATGTTGGATTTGCATGAATCTAGTCATTAAATGCCTTGCAAACACTAGACTTAAAATTCTTTATAAAAAAAAATCAACAACAAAAAAATCCTGGTTATTGCTGTAATATAGTTCAAATGTCATTTTGGCTTTCCTGGCCTGTGATGTCAGAGGGAGAAAGGAAGGACTTTTTCATTCACTCTGCAATAATGGTGCTGTTATTTATTCACGGCAAAAAATAACATAATAGGTTTAAAGTAAAACTAATGCAAACAATAATCAGCTTTGGAAAAAAATTCATTACATCCCTGTTCCCTTAGAGTTCATACTTGCATCTATTTTACTTTTCAGAATTCGGTAGTTTAACTTTATCTCAGTTAATGGAAAAGGTCAGAGGACTACAGAACTTGGCCTACCAGCTTGGTTTAGAAGAAGGTGAGTGACACTGGTTGCTATGGTCACTGATTGATATCAGTGCAACAGTTATATAGAAATGTAAACAAAGTTTTCATTGAGTAAACCTGATTTATTAAATAATGAAATCAAATCCAGCGAGATTCATTTCAGAGTTGAAACACTTGATAGGAGAATTAAAATGTTCTCTTACTTTACGTTTATTACAGAATTTTAAATATGAATTGCAATTCTCCAATACAAGGTAAAAAAAAAAAATACTATTAATATGAAAGCTAAAACAATCTTTTCCCAAATAAAACATTGCTCAACTTTAGATAACTAGGTGCACTGTCATTTAACTTTTTAGTTAAATAGTAAATCACATGATTAGAAAAATACTTTCAATACAGAATCCTGTTAAAGGGCTTTTCGCCAGACCTTGATTGAGGTCAAGTTTAATTGAAATTTGTTTCTATATTATACCATATTAGGCATTTTAGTCGGCTGGTCCTGCGGTTAGTTCACCGGGCTGTCAACCAAAAACCAACTGACACATCGTGGGTTCTATCCCTGCCACCGACCGATCCCTGTCGCTCTGCAGGAGTTTTGGGCCTAGTGAACCTAATAATCTACTAGAGCGCACTGAGCATGCTAACAGCATGATAGAAGAGCTATATAAAAAATAATGAAAAAAAGAATAAGTACATGTTAATGCTGTCACTTCTTTTCATCAAAATTGTTTATCAGAAGGGGAAATAGTGCACCGTAAGCTAAAACGATTATGAAAAAATCCTGGATTTATTACTATTTCAATTCATTAAATATTTTTTCCATTGCAGCAAGGGAGATGACCAGAGGGAAATTTTTGAACATATTGGCAAAACCAAAGCAACAGAGATAATTTGTGTATTGTGGTGTATATCTTTTTTATGTAAGAAATGTATGTGTTAATATTTATCTGTGAAAAATTGCTTCATTTCTCAACCAATAAAAAAAAAGTCCAATAATAGAATTCACAATTTGATTTTATTTATAATTGATATATTATTTATATTAAATTATAAAACTAAACATCAGGAGGTGTTTTAATATCAATAGTAAAAAAAATAATTTCTTTTCTTACTATACAAAAACATTGTGACATGATTACACAAATGAAAATGTACAAAACAGTTACATTGAAATGCTGTAAATGTAAAGCAGTATAGTATTATTATATAGTATAGTATTCATCAAAAGTATTGTACAACTCAATAACAATGAGAAAAAAAATTAACATCACTCTTTTTCTGAGTACATCTAGTAAAGTTTTTATTGCATCTGGTACACAAATAATATAACATACAAAGATATTTTTCTATTAATAAATCATATTTCTTACATTTCTAAACGGTTCATTAGTTTTATTATAACATTGGTCGTCAATGTTCCTAAGGTTTAAGAGGTTTCTAAGACCAAATATTCTTATGGATTAAGAGATTTCTAAGATCCAATGTTCTTGTTCATTGTACTGCGGAGACCCTGTTAGACCAGAAGAAAAAGTCCACAATTTAAGAAAACTTTGATTGCGAATGCGCTGGGATCAAAAGTGTGCATTACTACTTACTATTAACTATGGGTTAAAAGATTTCTAAGAGTGCAGCAATACAAAAATCCTGAAATACAATGTTCAATTTGGACTATCTACATACACTACCTGTACTACTTAATAGTAAGATAATTTATACACACCAGTCCCAGTATGTACTGGGTTGTAAATTTTTTATTTGGTAATAAATATGGAATTTGAAACAATTTTTTTTATTATTTTTATTTCTTAAATAAGAAAAAAGATTTTAAAATATGTATATACATATACCTACCGGTATTTTTATATATGAAGCCTGATTTTCTTTTTACTAGAAAGTTAAAACAAAAAGTTGAATTTATTATATACCAGTTTAGATACATTTTACATTGGCAACAAAAACTATTATTTAGTTTGTATTTTTTGGCTTCTCATGGTTGTAATCTTATTATCCTTGCATTTAAATAAAGCAATAATCAATTCTGTATTTGATGATAAATATCAAACTTGTCCAATAAAACTTTCAAGCTCACTTGTACAAAAAATAAGATATGGAATTTTTAAATAGTTCTTTTATTCAATAGTTAAAGATCTTTAGATCAAGCCATGCAATATTCTCTGCTTAATGAACTCAATGTAATAGAAATATAATGAAAAAAATTTTTTTTTCTAATTTATTAAAGAAAATTGTTATTGATCTAAGCCTTAAAGTTCTAATTAAATTAAATTACAGAGTTTTTTTAGTTACATTTTCTGTTTTTGAATACAGACTTTTGAATTGGACTTCTTTATGTATTATTATAGGGGCACGGTAGCCGAGCGGCAGCGCGTTCGACTGGCGATCCAAGGGTCCTGGGTTCGAATCCTGGTGCAGGCTAGGATTTTTTCCCAGGATCTGAGGGTGTCCCTGAGTCTATCCAGCTCTGATGGGTACCTGACCTTAGTTGGGGTAAAGTAAAGGCGGCTGTGCATAGTGCTGGCCACACAATCACCTAGTATGCCGTGGCCACGGAAACTGGTGAACGCTGCTTCACCGGCCCTATGGACCAATTTGGTCTGACGGGATACTTTACTTACTTTTATGTATTATAATAATATGATAATAATATCATACAATTTTTCTCGTTACATTCAATTACATTATAAAATTGGTTTTTTATTTAATGGTTTGGTACTTTACATTGTTCTCATTCTCAATGAATAGTTGGAGAAATTTAAACATTTGAGTCTAATATGGTTTTGAAATGTACCAGTTATCCATATAGTTTGAAGACTAAGAGGTGTTTCCTTGAGCCAGAAGTTTAACCCGGTAGAATTTTACAGGGGTCTAGTCTGGAGTACATGTTCTTCATTTTCTAGAGCTGTGCTGCTAAGTCTCAATTTCACTGGCTTCCTATTTGTAGTTTCTGGAACATGTGCTGCTTCAGCTTGTTATACCCCGAATCAAATTGTTGGATCTGGTGTGGGAAAGCTTTTAGTGAGCATAGCTTCTGTTGCGAATTGGATGCAGACTGTCTGTTACAAAGGTCAATTTTGAATCTATTCTGGCTCAGTGGTGCTACTCATGAGCACTAGTCCTAGAAAAAATATAAAGTTCAGCTTCACAAGGCCATATGCTGTCTGTTATTAAGCTATTGTCACAACCTGTGGCAACAACAGCCTCAAAGCTTGATATATTTTATTTGCTTTCCTCACACACTGTTTTCTACAGGCAACAAAGCTGTGAATACTGGAATACTGCTGCTTTCCATAACTAAAGTTACTGCTAGCTACACTATCTGCAGAAATCCAGATAGCTTTTACCTTGCAGTAGCTATACAATGAGGATAACATACATCATTGATCCTTTATTTTTGGAAGAACAAAGTTTTTTTTCTTTGTTATCAAAGCCACCCAAAGTCCACAATTTTCTAATGTGATATTTCTCAGGGACTCAGAACATATGCATGTCACTGTCACTCAGAACATATGCATGTCACTGTCACTCAGATCAAAAGTAAAACATCCTGCAATAAAAAATTAATGAAAATAGTGTTAATAAAGTCATGGTAAAGAAGTCTTTTGGTTTTACGTTTACTACAGTTATAAAATTAATCAAGACATTAACCAAGTGTCATTTATTTCTTTATTTTGTATGTGGGATTTGTACAATCAGTGACTCTTGAAAAGGCAAAAAGTCCAGTACACTTCATATCTGGAGGCTTAAAATCAACTACTAAAGCAGCATGTGAAATTCACACTAATATAGAATCCCTAAATTTAAGAAGAGAGGCAGCAGTTTTACAGATAGTAGAAAGATATAGAAGACAGGACAAACAACATCCGAACAGACAATTGGTATAAAAATGAACCCAAACAACATAATCAAACACAAAGCAATTCTAGATATAGCCCACATGATAGAACAGTAACACCACCTGCCAACTAACACAGAAGAACTGCTAATCATGGACAGGGACATACCACCGAACCAGCATCTGCACGTCACTGACATTAGAATAAATCTACTTGAAAAAAAATTAAATTAAAGACCCATTACAGATGATGAGGAGTAGAGAAAAAACCAATAGCATCATACCCAGGAGATATACTAGTAATACAAATATATACAGATGGAACTGCCTATAAGGGAGCCTTACTAGAAGGTTATGGAGTACAAGTAGAGTACCCTGACCAATCATGTGATGAATTCTGTAATCCTGGTGGAAAAAGGTGTAGTATACACAAAGCAGAATTAATAGCAATTGAAACAGCACTACACCACATGACAGATAGTTTCAATGCCTACCGTCCAAAACAAAAAGATTTAGTCTGATTTAGTCATCTTCTCTGATTGCCAGTCAGTAACTCCAAGCAGCAAAGCGCCAAGATCTCACAATAAGGCCAATCAAATCCCTACTCTGGAAAATTAACTCTTTCCTCAATACCTTTTGCCATCAAGGTCACACTACAGTGGATCCCAAGTCACAACAAAATAGAAGGTACAGGTAATATAAGAGCAGACACCCTAACTAAGCAAGGAGCAACCAACTTTCAACTTGACACACCAGCATCATTCGACACAGCCAAACAGATTATAAAAAACTAACATAAAAGACGAGTGGTTAAATTGTTGGGCACAACCGGAAGATGTGTCTTCCCACCAGTTAACCAAACCAGATGAAAATGACCCAAAAGATGCCCTAACCCAACAAAGACACGATCAAATGACTGCTGGATTGGAATGATGAAAGTTTTTAAGCCCAATAGATTCGTAATATATCATCATTAATGGTTCAAAAGCAAATAACAGATAATATCGGTTATACATATACAGTAATACACACACTTTTCAAATTATTGTCATAAAATAATTTCAAGTATAAATTTTGTTCAAAGTAAAATGGTGAAGTGTTGTTAACCAATGTAACTGGCCTACAAAGACTACACACATGCCAAGCAACTCTTTCTTTCCATTAGAGTAGAGTGTGGAACCATCCCCTAACCCCAGTAAAAAATACTATTACCATCTCCAAAGACTGGAACTCAAGCCATTTAGATGGGCAGTTGATAATTGTTGCTAGACCACAGAAAAATATAATAAAATAAAGGGGCATACATACTAATAATAAAAATATAATACCGGTATGTGAAACAGTTTTACCACATAGGTTGGGAAAAAAAATGTTTCAAAGATTTGATATGTATGAAATGTCATCTTGACAAAACTAAACCAAGGTCTTGGTGGATGTCTTGATATTTGAATGTGTTTAGAAATAGTGAAATGTTGATAGATATATTGGTAGCAAATGTTTTACCTCTACGTTGTGTCTGTCACTTGTCTGGTCATCCTGAAAATAAAAAAAAATGGTTTCAACATGTTTTATTTAGGTTGGAATGGTCTTCTATATAGAAGAAGAGTCTATAAAATATATATTATACCAGTGGTTCTTAACCGGGCAAGTGCTCCGCGAAATTATGAAACTCAAAATTTAATGTTCACTCACTTACTCTATCTGATTAATTGTATTTAAAAAAGTGTTTTGTGTGTTTGAATAGTGGGGGGTTGGGTCGTTTTGGCAGCGACTTTCAAAATGGGTCAGTAAGTTTCCGTTCCGAAATAGTAAATCAATTTCTATGCTGTCTTGAGCTTACCGAACGTTCGACAGGACAAGATGTCTTTGATTCTATTTCTTCCTATTTCGAACAATTCTAAATATCATGGGACTTGTGTGTGGGAATTTGTACGGACGGTGCTCCATCAATGGTAGGCTCATTAAAAATGTTTGTGACTCTCGCCAAGAAAAGAAACGCCAATCCAATATTATATCTACTCACTGTTTTTTGCACAGAGAATCTCTGGTGTCCAAAACATTACCAGTAGCATTAAAACCTGTGCTAGACAAAGTTGTAAATATGGTAAACTTCATAAAATCGAGACCTTTGAAAATTAGCGTCTTTAAAAATCTTTGCATCTCTATGGAAGCCAAGTACGAATCTTTGCTTTTGCATTCTGAAGTGAGATGGTTATCCAGAGGAAAAGTGTTACATCGTTTCTTAGAACTGAAGGATGAATTGATTACCTTTTTCCAAAATGAAAATATGGATGATTTTGTGGAATATTTTCAAAATGACATTTGGTGTGCTAAATTGGCATATTTAGCTGATAATTTTGATTATTTAAATTTAAATTCCTGGTTAATACCAGCCTTCAAGGAAGAAATTTTTTTTTTTTTTATCATCGACCAACAAATTGACAGCCTTTTGGAAAAAAGTTATTTTTTAGAAAAATCGTTTGTTGGAGAAAAAGAAAGTAGATATCTTTCCTTCTCTCAATGATAACACTACCGACGAAATTATTTCAGCAGTAACAGAGCATTTAACTTTATTAGACGAAAAGATTGAATTTTATTTTCCATCAATAACGGAGAAACATATGGCTGGAAACGTAATCCCTTTGCCGCGGTTGATACATCAAATAGTAAGTTGTCATACCAAGAAGAAGAAGAATTAATCAACCTATCATCGGATCGTACACTTAAAATAAAATTTTCCAAAATGGGTCTGGATGAATTTTGGATCTTTGTGCAAGAAGAATACTCAGCTCTCTCCATGAAGGCACTTAAAATCGTGTTGCAATTTTCAACATCATTTGTGTGAACTCGGTTTCTCAATAGTCACCAACATAAAAACTAAAAAACAAGCAACACTTACTAATTTGGATGAAGAATTTAGGGTAGTTATTTCTAAAATTAGGCCTAACACACTGACATTTGTAAAAATTGTCAAGCTCAGGTTTCACATTAAATCTTTTTATTTTTCCGATTTAAATTTAGCTCAATGTTATTTTTTTACTTATTAAATTTATGTTTATTGCAAATTTGTTTGTCATGTTATAATTTTAAACTCTTATGTTATAATCTTTTATTTTCAATAAAAGTCGTACGTTTGTGTATTTGTTTTTTTTTTTTTTACTCCTTGATTTTGGTGCTCCCCAAATTGTTGTTATGATCAAAAGTGCTCCCCGACTTCAAAAGGTTAAGAACCACTGTATTATACCAATACTAAAGCAGAAGAAAATAAATGAAGTGCACTTACTGAATCACTACTTAGTCCGTTGTTATTGACACTGTCAACTGTACTTTCAAACATGTCATTTAGTACCATGTTGTCAGTTGTGCCTGGGTGTGCTTCTTCTACCCTGTCAATTGTGACACTGTCACTGACAGTATGCAGGTGTGAATTTTGAGGTAACTGACTAGAATGTTTGTCAAATAAGTTCAGGTGTTTCTTGACTACTTCTCTACTCCCCTTGTGGTATTCATTCACAGTTTGTCTGCGCTTTGTTTTTCTACTTTTTCTTCGTACTATAACATAAGACTCATTGCACAGCTTCTGACTTTGCAAAGGTTCACTAACAGCATGAGAATTTATAACAGGAACCCAGAAACCTCCACTGTTTAAAACCTTTTGTTCATGGGACTTCAAGTATGTTTGAACATTGTTGTTCTTATTGTGATTTCTGCTAGATTTAGTACAAGGTGATCGCCCTTTTGTCACAGTGAAGGTTGTGTCCAAATCCAAGCCCTGTGCTGCACTTTTATTTACCAACAGTGGGCCAGGTCTTGGCTGTAAACCTTTTTCATCCACAGGACCAAGTCTATCCATCTTTACCTTTCCCGTCTTCTTCGGTGGATGACTTACGTTAAGTAAGTCGTCACTTTCAGGTTCTGAGTTTGAGCTTGATGTTCTAGAATCATCTGGACAATCAGGGGTCAAATGTTGGAAGGCGTGAACTTGATCCGATGATCTGACTGAAGTCATCTGCACACTAGAGGATGACGCTCGTCTGGCAGATTTGATACTGTTACGTTTTGCCGAGTGTTCCGTGTCACAATGTGAAAATTCAATACTTTTACTTTTCTCTTGAGACGAAGAGTGGTTGTGACCTTTCTTGTTGCTTGATACTCTCCTACTCTTAGCTAACCATGAGCTAGAAGTAGTTTCACACTCTGCTACAGCTGAATCAGTGAAAATCATCCCAGTGGAACGCAGCTTATAGTCAGTAGCGGGTGCCTTCCCAGACACAGAGCTGCTTGAATGGCCATGGTTTCCAGGAGAACTTGATTCTTCCAGGCTGCAAGATGTGCCAGGGGATGATGTTTGGTTAGTGTCTACAGAGTGTAATGAAGATCTTGTCACACTCAGGGAAACATTAGGATCAAAAGTACACTGTAACAAGGCACCAGCGTTAGAATGATTTATGGCATCAGCAAAATTTCTAGAGCTTGTTCCTGAGTTAAAGCTGCTAGATAGTGTTGGACTGGAAATAGTCACCTGGGCTCTCTGAATGTTTTCTTGAGCCTCAGCTTTTGATCTATGGTGCATCCTAGATGGAATGGTACAAGAATTCTTATATGTGTTACTTTTAGCAAACCTTGAGTTGTTTTCCTCAGAAATAAGTCTTTCAAGTAAATGCTCTGACACGTTCCGAGATATCTTTCTTTGAGATACATTCATTACAAGTGTAGCGTCTCCTTTGTTATCAGAATGTTGCACAGGAATGAGCTTAGCATCTGTCTCACTACATTTTAGTTTTTGCCTATGGCTGTGTGATCTAGGGAATTGCTTTTTAGGGGAGTTTGCAGGACTGTGTGTTCTAGCTGAGTTTCTTTTAGGGCTTCCCAGGTTTTTTCTCAAGACACCCATCAAGCATTTACTGTTCAAGCTTTTCTCCATCATTGTGTGCTGCATGGTATACGTTAAGTTTAAATTGGGATTGTTGCCAACTTTGGCGTCATGTCCATCACCACAAGATGAATCAGAACTCTCTCCACTGGACTGATCTGCCTCCTGCAACTCATCATCAGATACACAACTAGAGTGCAGGATGTTGTCTGAAAGGCTGCGGTTCAAACTCGGATTCACCATTTTTATTTTCTTTGTTGACAGAGATCTGTTCATACTGTGGAAGGAATCATCTGGGGCTCTTTTTCTGGACAACCCATTAGGCACTGAATGTGAACTATTGCTCATATCTGGTAATAGTCTCTTATTTCTGTATTCTTTTTGTGCAATATGTGACTCAACCATTGCTGCTGGGTTCATATTTCTACAATCTTTGATGGCTGGTTTGTCCAGTGGTGATCGACTCTTTTTTCTAGAATCTGTTTGTGCAATGGGTGACTTATCCAGACTTGACTTTCTTTCATTTATGTAATCTTTAAATGTGGTTGGGGACTTATCCAAAACTGAATGTTTCTGTCTGCATTCAGAGTCGGGCTCAGGAAAGAGAGATTTTGAAACAGACACCTGATATTTTTTAGCCTCAGATCTTTTACCGGTATCGTTAACTTTTCTTTGAGAAGAATTCTTAAACAAAGGTCCACTGCAGTCATGAGTGTGCAGTGTAGACTTAGTTTCCTTGCATGTTGACTGACCTGGTTGAATGAAAACACCTATGGCTGTATATGTAGTGTCTGGCTTTGGACCTAGGCCATTGTGTGGAAGAGAGGGTTCCGCCGCATTTTGTAGCAACTTTCTACATTTCTCTTCAGTGCTTAAGTCAGATTTTTCAGGTGTCAATGACTTTTTATGCACAGCCCTCATGCTGAATTCTTCATGTGTTATAATGCCACTGTTGTCACCGCATTTATAAGGTGTGTGACACTGTAATGGTTTACATGGGGTCTGATCCTGTAAAGGTTTACAAGGGTGAGTTTCATCTGGTTCTCTGTTCATATTGCACGGGGAGCTCACTGTGATTCTTGTGAATTCTTCTTTCTTTGTCCTGGAGAGTTTCAAGACTGTTCCAGGGTTTAGCATGCCATAAGTTGAAAGACTACACCTATCAACACTGTCAGAAAGTGATGGTTTGAATTCATAGTCTTTTTGTTGAACAACTCCATGGGGATGTGTGGACAAATCTGGGATGAAACAAGTAGAAATAAGTTTAACCCCATGGTTCAATTCATTTATTTAAACTTTTTTTTTTTTTAGGTTTTATAAAACATGTGCCAGTAGAAACTGAAACTGGAAGACTGTTGCATATTGAACATAAACTCATTTGTCTCTGTAGCGAAAAAGCAACACCATCACAGGACAAGGCATCTTAAAACACTCGACCTACTTCGTCACCAACAGAGATGGGTGGGGGTGAGGGGTGGAGGCATACAGTGACTTCAGTCCCATGTATTTGCCCGCCGGTTAAACTCCAGAAACTAGTGGTTTACACACTTCACCAGCTTTAAGGCTCGTGGGTACAGAAGTGAGGAATCAACAGCAAAAAATATTATAAGTTAACTTTTGCCATGACAGATTTGGATAAACTCGAAACTCATTACCAGTTATAACAAAAAAAGCTGCCAAAGCTATGAGTGAAGAAGGGATGAGAAGGGGTGGATGTAAGTAAATAATTAATCTAACCTCCCATTTAACAACACAAGCTAAATCTGGACATAATCCAGACGCTTAATGAGAGTGAATAAAAAAAGTGCATGTTGTGACATAGATGATAAACCAGACGTGGTTGAGGCAATAAAAAATATCATTTTTAAAAACTACACTTTTCACATTTGGCAGAACGAAATTAGAAAGAAGAAGAATGGTGGAACAAAAGTTTTTTTTGTGTGTGTTAAAAACAGAACAAATTATTTTACATCACAACTCTAATAGTCAAACAAATTGTTTTATACATTAACATAGCACTATTAAATATATTGTTCAGATTGTTGCTACTTTGAATATATTGTTTAGAATGTTGCTACTTTGAATATATTGTTTAGATTGTTGCTACTTTGAATATATTGTTTAGATTGTTGCTACTTTGAATATATTGTTTAGATTGTTGCTACTTTGAATATATTGTTTAGATTGTTGCTACTTTGAATATGTTGTTTAGATTGTTGCTACTTTGAATATATTGTTTAGATTGTTGCTACTTTGAATATATTGTTTAGATTGTTGCTACTTTGAATATATTGTTTAGATTGTTGCTACTTTGAATATATTGTTTAGATTGTTGCTACTTTGAATATAATATATTGTTTAGATTGTTGCTACTTTGAATATATTGTTTAGATTGTTGCTACTTTAAATATATTGTTTAGAGTGTTGCTACTTTGAATATAATATATTGTTTAGATTGTTGCTACTTTGAATATATTGTTTAGATTGTTGCTACTTTGAATATAATATATTGTTTAGATTGTTGCTACTTTGAATATATTGTTTAGATTGTTGCTACTTTGAATATATTGATTAGATTTTTGCTACTTTGAATATATTGTTTATATTTAGCTGGGTTCTAAGTTAAATATCAATACATCAAGAGGACAGCATATATTTGGTAGTTACCTCCTAGGTAATATGGTATACAGAGGTCAGCTGACATGAAGGGGTGTTGAAGAGCATCCCATGGTGTCATTCTTTCTTCTGTAGGAAAAGTAAACAAAGTAAGAGCATGCTGGCCTATGGAAGCGAGGGAAGCAGCCTTCACAAGTTTCAGTGGTCATTGCATTCAAGGGGATTGTGTGTCCAGCACAATGCATAGCCCTTTATTTCCTTTACCCTCAGGGACACCCTCCAGACCTGGAAAAGAATCCTAGCCTTCAGTAGGACTTGAACCCGGGGCATTCGGTGCAACAATTTTAGCCCTCTGACACTAGACCACCTTACACCTTACCCCATGTTGTAAGAAATTAAAATCATCAAATTTGCAATAACATCTGACAATAACATCTAACAATAACATCTGACAATAACATCTAACAATAACATCTGACAATAACATCTGACAATAACATCTGACAATAACATCTAACAATAACATCTAACAATAACATCTGACAATAACATCTGACAATAACATCTGACAATAACATCTGACAATAACATCTGACAATAACATCTAACAATAACATCTGACAATAACATCTGACAATAACATCTGACAATAACATCTGACAATAACATCTGACAATAACATCTGACAATAACATCTGACAATAACATCTGACAATAACATCTGACAATAACATCTGACAATAACATCTGACAATAACATCTAACAATAACATCTGACAATAACATCTAACAATAACATCTGACAATAACATCTAACAATAACATCTGACAATAGCATCTAACAATAACATCTAACAATAGCATCTAACAATAACATCTGACAATAGCATCTAACAATAACATCCAAATATAACATCTAACAATAACATCTAACAATAAGCAAATTGAAGATCCACTAAAGCAAAAAAAACAGCCATCTTTAAAGTAAAATTCAAACAGTTTAAACAATAAGGGAACTTGTTTGATTGGCTATTTTGTTCCCATGAAGATCTTAATTCTTAAAAGCAGCGAGCATACATTTTTGATTGATAAAGCAAGGAGCATACTTTTTTGATGATAAAGCGCCTGCCTTGTAGTGTTCTATACAAAGATAAATAACTCTTTCTCAAGTCAAATCCATAAAATCAGTAGAATGATTCTAATTATTATAATAACTGAAAAAATGAAGTTCTCAAATTACACATTTATTATTAAATATCAGAAAAATATTTTATATAACAAATGTACAAAAATGAAGGCTGTATAAAGATATCATTGAAATAAAGAAGGCTTGTACTTTAACAGAAATAAAAAATAAATAAAAAATTATAAACAAAAAACACATTACAAAACAACAACTGCTTTACCTGGATTAAAAGTAAGCATGCCAGACAAGAAACTGGCAAACTGATAATTCTTTTTATTAGTGAAGACAGTCATTAGTCCAAGTGCACCTGAAAACCAGACAAAGTTATGTAAAGTCCCAAAGAGTTATTGCCCCTGACCACAATCTACAAATTCATTGACAATGCTTAAAACAAAACAACTATTGCTTGGTATGTCCTCCTTACTATCACATATTGACTTGTTAATTTCTATGCTATTTTTGTTTCATGGAATAACTTGTTGGTTTAAATTATTAAAAAACAATATTGTTAAATAGTTAAATGAATAATATGTTAAAAATAGAAAAGTGACAACATTGATTTGCAAAAATGCTATTTTTTCTTTTAACTTTACAATGTACTTAATAAGATTTGAAAAGGCTTAATAGGTTAAGTAAAGTTTTACATTTTTTAGGTAGCCTAAGTCTTGATATATAATTTTAAATTTTTTTTTTTTCTTCGGTTCTGATTAGTCATGGATCAGCCAGTCCATGCAGATAAAGATCAGCATTTCAAATAGCATGCAATGGAATGTGAATCAGAGTTTAGCATTGGCCAGGTTAGGTACAGCTATTTACACATAACTAGCATGAAGAGAAACTGATTAAAGTGATCATTCAGTTACCACTTTTCTGTTGGCCACATAAAGGTTTTATGTCAGCTGAAAACTTTGCATTGGAGCACATTTCTATAGGTGGTGAACCCAACACTGAGATGATCTAGAGATGAAAATGAAAGAAACACATATAAAGCCAGTGATTGGCCAAAAAATAAAGGTATTTTTAAGCAATGAATTCATAAAAAAAATTATACTTTCACAGATAACAGAGGCTGTACTAAATTTTTTAAAAAAAGCTTTAAGGCACAAGTTTTACCTTGTTTAGAATATTTAGTCTGTCTACACCGTTAAATAGAACCTGACCAGTATAGCACTCAAATAGAACACACCCCATAGACCACATGTCAATCTCTACACCAAAGGGGATTCCAAGATGCACCTGAAACATATAAAAAGATAGCTACACAAACTTTGAAATGCCATTGACACAATCCATTGGTCGGCTGATTTCAAAAGCATGTTATGGATATTCTGCTTTTTCAACCAGTGAACAAATTGTGACCGTAGTTGACTTATAAGTTTTACAGACATTCCTTCAAGATAGAAGATTATTACATCCACTAGGCCCAAAACTCCTGCAGGGTGGCAGGGATAGAATGCGCGAAGTGTCAGTTGACAATCGGGTGAACTAACCTCAGGACCAGCCAACATCTCAGTTCACAGTATACTAATAATTACTTTCCTAATCAACTAAATGAGCCAACCAATGGAACAGTTAATAAGGCTGCAGCTTTTATGTTTTCATATTTTCCAAGTTTTAATCTAAAGAAAAAAACTATTGTTTTTTTACGAATCTGACTGACCTCTGGGGCTCTATATGGTAATGTTTGAATTTCAAAATCTGTGTAATACACATTGGTCTGAGAGTGATTTAAAGAATTGCCAAAATCTATTAGAGTGACAGTGTCTAAATCACCACCTGAAAAAATAAAACAGAAATAGTTAGGGTTTCATTTTTTAAGGCGACAATATCAAAACAGAAATAGTTAGGATTTATTGAGAAAGTAAAATATTTCTACTTTAAACTATTTGTATTTACACCTTCTTCTACAAGGATATTGTCAGGCTTAACATCAGCATGGATGAGTTTTTGATTTCTTAGAAATGCCAATGCTGTTAAAAGCTGACGACTGATTTTTCTCAAAGCAGAGCATAGCTGGAATTGAAAAAAAAATAATTGTATTTAGTACAAATATGAATTCATTTTTTGTTTTTTTTTAATTTGAAATTTACAAATGTTTTATTTCATTAAATAAAAAAAATTTCTTGTAAAGTATTTTGCAACATTGTTTTTTTCCAATTACCCCTCTCTTTCACAAAAAACAAAACATAAAAAATGTTACAATTAATTCCACTTATTTATATAGTGCAGATTTAGACTGAAATCTATTTGTTATATTTTATCTTAAAATCTTACTTCCTTGAGAAAGATTTTTAATCTGGTCGATGGATAGAATACATTTTGATTTATTCTCAAACATAGATAAGTGACACTGTCCAATCAGCAGCTCTGTGAAAGCTAGCCAATTACAAATACAGTTTGAACAGTAAACAGCGTTATTTTTGGCAACAGGACTCTCGACAATTGTGGACAAAGGAAATTAAATGAAGTATATTATTCTTAACCCTTCCCGTACCGACCTACTTCTATCTATGCTGCCTTCAGTTCCGCTATATAAGCGCCCGGGACTGTAAGGGTTAATTTCATGAGATTAATTATTATTAAATTGATATGTTCATCTCTTCTCTACAGAAAATATTGTCTAGTACAGGGATCGGCTACCTTTTGATTACAGTGTGCCAAGGAATGATTTCTAATTCATTCAGCGTGCCCACACCCTACAAAGTTATCCTACTGTAACACTAAATTTCTTGTAGAACAGACTTGAATAGACCTTTAAGGCCTCCTCCGTGTGCCATTGAAAATCCCTCAGCATGCCAAGTTTGGCAAACGTGCCGTAGTTTGCCGACCCCTCCCTGGTCCAAAAGTTATGTACTACAGACAAGAAAGGCTGCTAAAAAGAGATCATTGCACTGTCTCACCTTTTGCTCCGAGAGACATGTCTCTGCCAGGACATCTGTCACTGGCCTTGAATCATAACATGGAAATACTAAACAAACATGTCCATCGTGTAAAAAGGAATTCTGAAAAGTAATAAGATTGATTCTATACCAGCATATCACTCAAAGTAATGGAAGTGGAATTCTTGCTATTACTTTTTAATGTACCGGTAATATAAATGCATTTATGATTTAGAATTAACATTAAGATTTATAACAATTGTTGGATTGGTTTCTAAGAAGGATGATGAGAATATCATGGACTGAAAAGAAATCTAATGCAGAGGTGTTGAAAACAGCATGTACCTCAAGAGAACTCATTAACACCATTAGGAAAAGACAGTTGAAATTTCTAGGACTCATCTATAGGAAAAACGGTATAGAAAGACTGGCTTTGTGTGGGAAAATATCTGGTAAGAGAGACAGAGGAAGACAAAGGCTAACATATGTAGAAAGCCTGAACGAATGGGCCACGAACAACAACATAAGTAATAATAATTTTCTGCAAAAAGCTAACAACAGGAAAGAATGGAGAGTCATGACCGCCGATGTCTGTTCCAGACCTGGCACATAAAGAAGAAGAAGTTGGATTGGAACACATTGAAAAACCTTTCTCTTAATCAAGCATGTCAAGTAAAAGTGATGAAAGAAATTACCAAAAGTCTAACTGTGTGTGATGCCTGACTTGCATCAAGGGAGTTCAATCTACGTAAAGTAAAAACCTCTTTCAATCCAGCCGACAAAAACGTTGAATGGACAACCTTGATTATTACTAATTGATTCTGTTGGTAACTATCCTTTTGAAAAGATTGCAAATCAATGTAAAAACATGTAAAGTATTATATTAACTTTAAACTTGGTAATTCCAATAAAGAACATTAAATGACAGATTAATTTTTTCTCAGCAGATTTAAAAAATATAAATAATAGCTGTTTCTACAATCTACAATCAAGAAAAAAATTTACAAGACTTCCAAGTAACATAATATATTTAAGATAAAACATTTGCCTATAAATACTACAAATCAAGTCAAGATTGCTTCCATGTTATCTTCTGCTATTAATACCTGAGCTTTGATAAGCACTGCGGTCTGGCCTCTGGTTGCTATACAACATTGAATACTGTATCTTCCAGCAATGAAGACATTTCTTTTGGGTATAAACTTTCCATTCACACCAGTTTGTCCTTGTGCTAAAGTATATACAAATTTAAAATATGTGGCTTAAAGAAAGCTTGTTTAACAAGGCTTGCTGTTTTACTTTATTTTTAGACGATAAAACAAGCAAATTTTGCCACAGGAAAATACAGGAAATAGACAAACAGCTTGAAAAAAGAAAGTCATATAAAAAAATGTAGTCTAAATTAAATAGAGCTTAACAAGAATTCAAAATAGTAAACATACGCAAAATTGTTCCATCCTTGATTCGTTTGTATAGCAGCTTCAGTCCGGCTGTCAGTTTGGTGACAATAGGTATAGTTGGTGAAAAGAATGCATCAACCTCGTGGCTTGCCCTATAGAAATGAAAAATTGTGAAATTGAATACTTTATCAATCTATGTGCACTTGTTCTTATTCTCTGCATTGTGACTAATTTGATGTAGAAAAATCACTATGATAATTTGGTTATCAATTCCACTTCTGTACCCATGGGCCTCAAAGTCAGGAGAAGTGTGTAAACCACTGATATGCTTACCCTAAAAGCACACAGGTGGGCAAGAGGAGGAAGCAATGAGAGCAACATCCTGTCTCAAACACCCCCCTGGTGCCTGGTCATCCAGGCCTATAGTCTGGGATTTGTGCTACCAGTGTCAGGCGACAGTGTAGGTATGCGAGCGAGCCACCATGACAATGATCTGAGGGGAATTCCGCAGATGTAGTGCATGTACTGTGGAGACCGCACCCTATGTTATGTAGTACATTCCCTATTGGCATGTTGTGGTGTAACAAGTCCCGGACAGGATCCCCTCCCCCCACTTGATCCACCCCCTCTACATTGTTTCGCCCTGAGCTCAAGAGCCGGAATGCTCGTCTGTATTTTTTTTAGAGACACTTAAAAATCGGTTATCAATTCACATCTTGTGATGCCTATACAATCCTCTCGATTAATAACTCTCTACAGTCAGAAGTTGATGATGCGCTAATTGCTGTGACACAACCAGAACTACAAGATAAGACAACACGTCTAGCAATAAGATCTGAAAAATTTGGCCAGTGTATAACTAGTAAAAAAAAAAAAAAAAGCTTATGAGCTGCACAAGGACCACCAAGCTACATCACATACTGAGAGGAAAACTCATTGAAGAAGTACAGAATTTCATTTACCCGGGCAGTACACTGACAAAAAGAAAGAGGTGCATATTTGGATGTCGACCCAAATCGGATTGGCCGCTGCCACCTTAATAAAAAATGAGGAAAATCTGGACCACGAGAACTGCACAGCTACAAAAGCTGTGTAATATATCCATAGTTCGATATGCAAGTGAAACATGGAAGGTGACTAAGATGTCGCACAGATAAAATTAATTTCATCAAAAGTGTCTAGGGAAGATTCTGGGCACAAGTTACTCCAATCATATCAAAAATGAAGAAATCTTCAAAGGATGTGACCTTCCAAAAGAAAAAAAGTGAGATGGACAGGTCACAGGTCATGTGCTGAGGATACCAGAGAATGGACACCCCAAGGTGGCCTTCAGTACATTGCCCAGTGTTTTCAAAGACGCTTATCAGGCAACTGTGGAGAAAAGTCTCTTATAAGTTTATCTTATAAGTTTACAGACGTTCCTTCTAGATAGAAGATTATTACGTCCACTAGGCCCAAAACTCCTGCAGGGCGACAGGGATCCGTCGGTGGCAGGGCTAGAACCCGCGACCTGTCAGTTGGTTTTTTGGTTGACAGTCCGGTGAACTAACCGCTGGACCAGCCGGCTTCACAGTCATTTAAAATCAGTGGATTTAACCCATTGGATCCAACAAGTATAAGCTGGCAGAAAATACTGCCTATCAGGTCTATGAGGGACATCAGAGACAAAATGGGCGTAATGACGGAAAGAGGTGGATCAAGGGTTGGGGCTCACCAGACACAGTTTGAGACTCGCCACATGATAAGACATATATATTGGATAACTTAGGGTACGGTCTCCAAAGTCACTTGCACTACACTTTTTCCCTCGCTGTGGAATTACCCTTGGACTATTAATGAGGCAGCATTGCTCGTTCTTGCGCTGTCATCCGGTAGCACAAATACCAGACTATAGACTGGGGTCAGCCAGGCACAGGGCTTGGCAAGACAGATTATTGAGCACAATACCAATTAAATTATTCTTCATCCCTACCAAATCTTTGGATTTTTATTATTATATTT